>JAKSZT010052292.1:945286-1005959 GCA_026826555.1 Tolypeutes matacus | reverse complement strand
TTGAATGTAAAAGGCACAATCAGTTTAAGAAAAAATTGCAGTTTTTTACAAAACTAAACACCCATTATGAGGCCCAATCACAGAGAGAGAGAGAGTAAGTTATGGGTCTGGTCAGCGGGAAACACAGATTTTCTATCACCTCATGGAATGTCAAGAAGGGCCCCAAAAGGGAGCCCAAACTGGAAACTAAAACTCAAAATTTTACTTGAAATACCAACCATACTTAAAGATTTTATACAAGAAGACAAGCAGAAAGGGGCAGACACTTGGTGAGAGTAATATGGGGTCTGTCCCTTACATCCTAGAAAAATTAGAGAGTTAATTGACTAGTAGAACTAGAGACTCAGAGCCCTTCCCCTATTTACATTTAAAAAGGATGGAGACAGGTCTGTTCAGAGCTGGTTGATACCTTAGGCAAATGTCCCCTGTTAAGCAATTCATAAGGTCTGATTTTTCACTTGAAATGATGGAGATGATATCTGTCAAGCAATGGGGAGAGCCTTTGTTTGACCATTCAGATAGAAGAGATCAGAGTGCATCCCCAGCACTGAGAGGCCCCTTTGACTGAGTCATGAAACTTGTTTTACTGTTAAAGCCCTCTCTGCAATTTACAAGGCAACATTTGCTCAACCAAGTTTTCTACAAACAGCAAAGCTTGGGCCAGGTGAGCTTTTGCAAGACATGACAGGGTCTCACATCAGTCACAGATCAGGTCCAGGCAGCCATCCTACATGGGCCAAAAAGCCCCTTCCCTGGAGGACCCCACCTCCACCTTCTGCATATCAAATACTCAGTCCCCTGCCTCCCTGGGAATTGGAACAATTCTTATCAAACAGTGATGCCTAGTGGTTGTTTCTTTGGCTCTTGCTTTTCACCACTGTAGGTATGGATGTCATAACACCTTGCCAGAAATACAAATAAACCCAGACAATTGCATATTTAAAATCATAGTTGGTCCCCATTTGCCTTTCTCTCTGACCAGGGGATCAGAAGTCTCTGTGCCTTTTGGCCATCAGAGTTGTCAACACCAGGCAAAGGCCACTTATGGGGCATCCTGTGGGCTGCCCCCTGTCATTTCCCCAGGCCTCCCCAGCACTTTCTCAGCTAGGGTCAGATCCCAAAGCAGAGCTATATGGAAGGGAAGTCCTGTGTTATGTCTCATCCCCACATATGTCAACACTATGGACACTTTGCCTAAAATATCAAATGAATTACAACTCCAAAGTCATTAGGCCTTTACTAGTTCTTTATAAGCAAGTTCACAATCAAGGTCCCAGTAGGCTTCCATATATGGCCAATAGGTTTTCCACAGATATTCTAAGACAATTCAGTAGAGAAAGCATGGGCTTTTCAACAATAAGTGTTCAAACAATCAATCACATATTGATATACAATAGAGTCAACATCATGCTGGTGAGAACTGACTCACTCCCAAGATCAATTGTGACACCATAGACTAAGGTCCATAGCCTTTTTTGTTCCACAGACAACTTTGCCAGTCAGGTGAAAACCATGCACCTCTTTTCAGAAGTAGCAGCAGATAGTTTTATGACACTCAATATCAGCATGTCTTTAAATTTTAGGATTATTCAAAAGTAATTCAAGCTCATGGACCCCCTGAAATCTTTCTAGAGACCACTTTGGGTATCCATGGACCCTTGGTTAAAAATAAATGCCCTAGACAGAGAGGGTTGCCTTTGTGTCTAGTCAGTGGGAGCCACAAATTTTCTCCATGATCACATGAAATGTCAAAATGTGCCCTGAAAGGGAGTCCAAACTGCAAACTGAAACTCAAAATTTGCTTGATTGCAGATTCGAACTTAAAGAGTTTGTTCAAGAGGGCAAGGGACACAAAACAACATCAACAATACAAATTGATGAATTCTTGATTAAAATATTTGACATTTGTTTAGACAAACACAATAAGAAAAGACACACAGATTTACAGAATATGTATGTAGATCTCATATCTAATTAAGAGCTTGAATCAGAATATATGAAGAACACTTAAAACTCAACCATTAGAATACAAATATTCCAATTAAAAATAGCTAAATGATCTTAATAATACCTTGCTAAGAAGATATATAGGTGGAAAAGAATATCTGAAGAAAATCTCAATATATTAGCCATGAGGGATATGCAAATTTGAACCTCATGAGATACCACTACACACTACATTGGAAAAAAAGTGAGAATAACAAATAGTGGCATGAACAACAAGAACTCATATTTATTACTCATATGAATGCAAAACAAAACAATACAGCCATATTGGAAGATAATATAAGTTTCTTATCAAGTAAGTCATACACTTACTTTAACCCCTTTCTTCTAACTCCACTTGTACATATTTACTCAATTGAACAGAAATTATTTCCATACACAAATATTTAAACAACATTATTCTTGGTCACAAAAACTAGAAAAAATTAAAAAGTTCATCAGCAGGTGGGAAAAAGAGGTGAGGAGGAGAAAGGTCAGATGGATTGGTAAAAGTAATATAGGGTCTGAGTTGTGTCTCCATCCCATCTCCAGAGCTGACAGATGCCCACAGGCAAACAGTTCTTAAGGCCAGGTTTTTACTTAAAAGGATGGAGATGATGCAATGAAGAGTGCATTTCTTTGACTGTAGAAATAGAAGAGACCTAGAGTGCATCTACAGCCCTGGGGAGGCCACTTTGACACAATCATAGAACATTTTTACTGGGAAACCCCTCTCCCCAAATTGCTGGCCAGCCTGGTTCAACCAAGGCTCCCACTAACAGCAAGGATTGGGCCAAGTGAGCTATCAGCAGGATGAGAGGGTCTTACATCAGTCACAGATAGAGTCCATACAGCCAACAACAGGGCCCACACAGCCCCTTTCCTGAAGGGTCCCTGCCTCTTCCTCCTGCATAAAATCCCAGACCCCACCCCCCTGAAATTATGACTAATGGAACAATTCTTATCCAACAGCAACACCTAGTGGTGGCCTCTTTTGCTCTTACTTTCCACAATATATTTATTGATGCTTTTAACACACTGCCTAGAATAAACAGAAACCCTGACAATTGTATAGGTAAAATAACAAATTGTTCCCATCTGCCCTTCCTCATGATCTAGGGATCAGTGTCCTCAGGTCAATGGTGTCAATAGCCCCAGGTAGTGGTTATTGACCCAAGATATAGTTCAGCTTTTGGTAGGTCTTTTTAAGCTTGTTTAGAGTCAAGGGCTTGGAAGACTCCCAGTTTTGCAGAACAGAATTAGCCAGTGATGATATGGCATGTGGAAGTAGGTGCCCACATGTCCTGGGAAAGGTGCCCACCTGAGGAGGTAGGTGTCCTTCCCTGTGGCATTCAACTTAGGAACTACTTACCTGTAGAGACCAGGTTTCACTCAGTTATTCCACAGGGAGCTTCTGAGCTTGAATGGAAGGATGTCAGGGTAGTTAATACTGGTCCCTGGAGTTGGCTCTAACCAAGTTCTGTTAGTTATCTATGAATGATTTCCTGTAGATGATTTGGGTTTGGTTCATCACTTAAGATGCAATCTCTAGCCTTTGCACCCAAACCCACTAGCAGATTTTAATCACTTCTTTCAAATTCTGAAAGCCAGAAGCTTCACTGTAGATGGAGCATGGGATACAGCCACAGGCTCCTCTCCAAGCAAAGCCTTCTTTCAAGTAGCTCATCCTACAAGGTGGCAGGTTAAAAATTGCAGAGTCTCTGGGAAACTCTCCAGCCTGGGGCAAATCCCATTCCTCACTTTTCCTAGGCCCATCTGAGAATTGCTGGCATGGAAGCAGATATTTAGCTTCTACCCAGATGAAAGTTCTAGATCTCTGTGGACATTTCCTGAAAGGACAGGGAAGAGGGTTGATTGGCAAGAGGAAGGGAGGGCTCTGAGAGGGCAGGGCCTCCTCAGAGAGAGCCGAGCAGCTGTGAGACAGGAGGGTCACATGGAGTGGTAGATCAGCCTTATATCACAGATGTCCAATCTTGACATCCCTGGTGCCAGAGTCAGAGACTGGTCCCAGGAATCAGAGCTGGGATAAAATGTGGACAGAGGGGTGTGGTTGCAGGGAGGATGCTCCCTGGCTCCTGCTCCTCCTTTCTGACCCCCCACCACATGTTCCCCAATTGGCACCCACCCCCTTTCTGAATCTGGGGCAGGGAAACAAGTCTCTGCTCCCCTTCCACACCCACCCTCTCTACCCTAGGGGCAGCTAAGGAAAATGCAGAGGAACTCCAACAATGTACCTATGAGACCAGGAAGGAAATTCTACAATTCACATTCTCAGGGACCACAGGCAGCACTTTAGCAGAATGAGCAACTCTAGGGAATTTAAAAGAAGGATTTTGGAGTTGACCCAGAAGATGACGTGGCCACTAGATGGCAGTAACACAAATCTATTCATAGGGGTTGGGGTTGGGGTGATGACTGTTTTGTAGATGGGAACCCCTGCAGAAAAACTTCCAGAGGCTACAGGTGGGAAGGATTCATCTGAAGGAGAAGCAGGGCAAGGGGGTCCAAAGAAGCTTGGGGCCTTTGAAGCATCCATGCCTGGCTTACAAACGCAAAGCCTATGTTGGGACAGTGTCCTGGGGTTTGCAAAGCCAGTTAACACTAAATTTCTTTAAAAAATGCTTATTGGGCTAATTTTAACACAGTTGGATGTGTAAGTATTTGAGTTTGGCTGTGCACCAGAGACATCAAATAACTTTATTTCTTTTTAGCTATTATCCCAAGGGGCTTTTCTGTGAAAGGGCCAGGTAGGCAATCCAGCTTTGAGAGTTTTAAAGCTACTATGTCTGAAATGACTCATCAGTATTACCAAAAATGTTAAGCCCATCACACAAATGAATTTGTCCCTGTCCTATGTTGGTAGAGGTCTTTCCAATGTGGCGGGATCTTTCCAGGGGAAGACTCATCCTACAGATGCATCCCCAAGGGCTGGTGCACAGGTTGACAAAGGTCATGGGTTAAACATACCACATGAAAGGCCTTTAAGAGACAATTCTGGGACAAGTAATGCTATTTATAATGGCTTCCTGATTTATTGTTTTTTTTAAAATCAACTGACTTCTTTAAAGTAAATGCTCTCAGGAACTCTAAATCGGGGCAATGTCCCACCTAGGTCTCTTGTGACACCTTCTTCTCTGGTCTCTGGACCAAACCCATACCTCCTATCTCAGACAGTTGCCTAAATAAGACTGGCTCTGGGGTCAGTGAGGGCCAAACTAACTGTGGATATATTTACTTATAGAAATATTCACACCAACATTGTTGTCTACCCTTTTATATATGTCTATACATATTAATTTAAAGGGCCACAACATAGCTTCTTTATCACTCCATTGTCAGGTGCTCTGACACAATTGTACATGCTTTTATTTTCATGGAAACTTAACAATTTATTGTAACTCCTTTTGCACTCCTGTCCTTTTTATTCCCTATCCCACCCATCCTTCCCTGAGCTCAGGGAAAATGCTGTTTTTGGTTTTCAGAATCCTGCTCGTTCTGTGTCTTTCCCCACCAGCCCTCAGCTGAGTGGGCTCCTTATCTGAGTCCCCTGTGGATGGCCCACAGTTCCCCATGTCCTTTATGGGGTCCTGGTTCCTCCCAGACTCCCCAGATACTCATATCCCCGTTTCACAACTCTGATCCTTTGGGCAGAAGATGCAGATCAATGCCATGTGGTGGCCACAGGGTCATGTTGGACTTAGGCCTCCATATTAGTCCTGATGATGATAAGGATGGAGGTAGAAACCCAAACTACTTTCAGATGCTTTTAGCTCTTGGTAGGTATTTTATTTAGAGGATTTCTGTGAAAGGGAATGCCAGCTAGGAGAGTTTCATATATAAATGAAATAACAAACTGGTGTTATTGTATTCATGGAAATAATAAAACAATAGAGGAATTTCTGTGACTGGGATAGCTAGGTAAGTGGCATTGAATTGTTGTTTGTTCTTTTATTGAGGTTCCAGGGCCAAGGATTGAAACTGGGACTTCGTATGTAGGAAGCTGGTGCTCAACCACTGAACTACATCAGCTTCCCTGAATTGGTTTCTTCCTTTGTTTGCTTGTTGTTTTTTTCTTGTTGTTTTTTTAGGAGGCACCAGGAATAAAACTCAGAACTTCCCAAGTGGGGTGCAGGTGTTGAGCGAATTGAGCCACAGCCACACCCCTGAATTGTTTTTACTTAGCAACTACATGGTTATTTAAATTGTTCATAGCAATAACAAGGATAATAAAAGAACAATAAAACCCTTATTGTTACTATCTTATTTTTGCCCAGCCATTTTGGGATTTCATTATGGGTCCAGAGACAAAACTTTGAAATAATTTTTAAACAAAGAAATACCTGTGATTAAAATATAATTTTACTTTTTATAATGATCATTCCCAAAGATTATCATGAATTTAATTCTAAGCATGGTTTGCATTTCCTGGCTTCTTGATGGATGTATTAGGCCAGAGACAGTGAATCAATGAATGCTCCCTTTAGGCTCTATTGCATTTCTACAAATGTCTGACATGGGGGGTTCTAGGCCCTCATTTACAGATGGGGCCAGGCTGAGAACCACAACACTTGAGTGGCAAGGAAGAAACAGGGTCACATCTCTGCTCTTTTGCTCTCAGGACCCCTACTCAAGTTGAAGTTCTGTGACATGTCTGTGGAAATGGGGAGAGTTCCGTCTCCCTGCAGCTCTGTGTAGTGGTCAGGAGATGTAGCCTGCAGGGCAGGGTGGGGGTACAGTGGGGAATGGGGTGACCCTGAAACTCTGTGGTCCATACCTGGACTAGTGTCCTTTACCCTTGAACATGGCTTATGCTGACCACAGTTTCATCATCCCCTGCCTCCTTGCTCAATGCCTGGTGGCCTTGGTCAGCCCCAGAGGAGGAGCAGCAGACTTCCTGCTTGCTGTACAACCAGAAAATGACTCCAAGTCAGAGACCAAGGGCTGGGGGACCTGGATGAGAACAACCACTTCTGACCAGGCCTGAGGGTCCAGGGTCCAGAGCCAAGTGAGGGAATCCCAGTGGGAGGGCATGTCCTGCAGAGTTAGATGGTATGTGGGGGAAAGGGCATGTAAACCCTTCCCAGCTTTCAGTTTTTCAAATATTTGAATAAACCAAGAAAACTGATTCACTTTTGACAAGTTCTTGAAATCATTATGTAAATTGTGAGATATGATAAAATTCTGTGAGCAAGTGCCATTCATTCATCAATAAGATGACAAATCCTATCAATTAGCAGTGTAATGTCCTTCACTCTGTCCATCAGCCTGGTTTGGAATCACAGCACAAAGGTCCTTTCGCACAGCCCCATCACTCCCTTCGCTAGCCCTCTTCCCTCTTTCTCTACCTTCCTATATTAACTTATTATCTTCTGAAATTGACAGGGGCTTATTATAAAGAATTCATTCAAGAAAACATTAAAAATGAAAAAACCCATTCAACTTTCCACAAAATGGAAATGATCCATCATCAGCATCAATCAGAGGGACCTCCAACCAGCTGTCTTTATACTCTTATTTGGAGATGGAAGAATAGAAAGCTGACAGAATGGTATTTGTTTGGAATGTTGAAGATAGACAGATTTAGCAATAGCCAGCTGCTGAGTTAGACATATATATTTGCATAAGAATAGTACCTCTATTCTACTTTTCAGTTTAATATGAATTTCATGTCTCTTGGACCTCACAGAAGATAAAGAGATGATGTGCTTTTCTGTGCTGGCATTGTTGTCCAGGACCGGAGGCCAGCCTAACCTTCCCTCAAGTCCTGTGTGACTTTGTTTCTGTCATGGGAACTTGAACAAGTACTTCATTCTCTCTGAAGCTGAGACACTTGACCGAGGCAAGCTGAGACATCCAGACCCCCTTTCCCCTGGCTTAAGCTTCCAAGGTATACCATGGGCACTGTGAAGACACAGTTCTTTCCTTTCAAGGGAAATTTCAGTGTTTCATCTGTGAAATAATTTCTCCTTTTCATTTATAGGTTCTCTATTTCAGACACCCAACTATCCTTAGGTCAGATTGCTTTATCCTGTTCCCAAATGTCTTTTCTATAATTGCTCTAATTTGCTTGGCTTTATCTTTTACCTGTATTATTGTGATTTTCTCAAAAATTTCCTCTACCCTGCTAATTTGACTTCCAGCTATGTCTATTATACTATACATTTATGTATTAATTTTGTAGTAGTCATGTACATGTCCTCATAGTTAATCACCATTTCTATGTCATTCTGTCATTCTATACATGGGTCCTGAAACACTTCACACAGACCCTTAAAAGATGAATCTTTTCTTCTTGCACTTTCCTGACCCTGAAGTCTTTGGGATAGGAGGCATTTGAAGAGGGACCTTGCTTCCCTGTGACCAACTTTCATTAGGGGTTTCAAGCTCTTCTCACTCTCTCAGAAAACATGTAAGCAATTAGTTTCACATGATGCTTCCCAATGTAGGTGCATTTTTACTTGTCATTCTGAGCCCTCTATAGACAGTCTTTTTTCATCCTGGGAAAGGGTTGGGTATCAACCTTTAAAGTTTAACATTTCACCTTTCCCTGTCTCCTATTCTCCAACAACCCTGATCACACTTATTGTGGTGATTAATGTCATATTGTATATATGATTCAAGACACTGAAAAATATAGAGAATAATAAAAAACACATTATGATACTATAGTGATTTAAAGCTGTATGTACCCCCAGAGTTCTAGGAGCTGCAAGAAAAAAGTTCTTAAAGTTAATACAACCCTGTGGTGTGAAACCATTGTAAGTAGGTAAGACCTTTTGATGAGGCTACTTCAGTTAATATGTGGCTGTCCTCAATCAGGATGGGTCTTAATCCTGTTACTGGACTTCTTATAAGAAGACTGGAGATATAGAGATAAATCCATGAAAGAAGAGAGAACAATGAAACTGAGAAGAGTGGAGAGAGATCAGCAGATGCCACCATTTGCCTTATGATGTGGCAGAGGAGCCAAAGTTTACTAGCAGCTAGGCTTTGGGAAGTCATGATTATGCCTTTATTTGGACATTTTACTTGTCTCAAAGTATAAGCTCATAAATTCCCATTGTTTAAGCCAATCCATTTCATGGTATCTGCTTTGAGAAACCTAAGAAATTAAAGCAGATCTGATCCTCCATTTAAAAACATAATATGATTAAAATTTGGTTCAACAATTTTAAGAGAAATAAATTTCTGAGGATCCACTGGAAGGCAGAATTCCTTCCCTCAAACAGGTGATTTAGATAGCTCTTAGTGATAACTAAATGCACTGTAGGAGCAGCTGATGCTTGCAGCTCCTTACTCTGCCACTATTTCGCCCATTCTCTCCATATCTTTTAATTTTTGATAGCCTATTTTTTTGTGAAATAGAACCTTGTACTTAATTTGATTTTCTTTTTAGCCATGAGACTGGTTGTCTTCTCTGGCTTTTTGGTCATTCTGTTTCCTTCCTGTGTGCTGCCTATGCACATCCCTCATCCAAGTTGGTCTGTTGCCCGTGATGTCTCTTCTGGCCATCTGTCCCAAGCTGTGCTGCTAAGTGTTTGCTGGAGATTCACAACAATCTTAGTAAATTCTGAACATTAATTCTAGAATCAACATGAGCATTGTAAATATTTACATTTTGTTGGTGGCTTTATTTTGTTTTCAAATACCTTTTTTAAGGAAGTACTAGGGATTGAACACAGGACCTTGTACATGTGAAGCAGGTGTTCAATTACTGGGCTTCAGCTGTTCCCCATACAGATGCTTTTAATTTTTAATGAATTTACACTTATCTTTGCCTGCATGGTTTGGCTCTGTGCGCCATATTGAATAAATCTTCCTCTAGTGAGATTCCACTGGAACTTCCTGTATATTCTATTCTAAGTGACTTATAGTTTGGCTTCACCATCCTTTGTCCTTGCTGTTACTGAGCTGATATCAGGGGTTGGAGGTGGCCCAGCAATGAATCTGATCAGTATGTTCCCCAGAAATGTCTCCTGCTCATGTCCAAGTTGGTGATCCTGGGGTCTGTCCTTTGCACCCCATTTGGGTAGTGGGGAAAGGGGTGGCCTAGGATTGAACCTACAGTATGGATCCCATCCAGGCCCTCCCTGAAGCTGCAGGTGTAGGTGTCATCTACCTACCATCTGGACCTGGTTGAAGGCCCTTGAGTAGCATAGTAGGAGGGGATGCTCACCCATCTACCACCTACCCTCTAAATTCCAACAGACCCCACCCTATCCCATTACCATGCAGCCTAGTGACAGATACTTTAAAGACATGCTGGAGCACCCTTCCCAGTGCTGAATTGTGCTAACTCACTTAACTCTCAGGAAAATGTTCTGAGGTCTATGGTATTTATAGTTGAGGAAACTATAATTTGCAGAAGGCCACACAGTCAGGAGGTGGCAGGTATAAGACTGGGACCCTGGAATCTGGATCTTGAGCCTGTCCTATAACCAGGACACTTGCCATCCCTTGGATGAACCCAAAGAGCACCTTGCCTTTTTTAGGGATCTTGCTGTGATGTCAGGTGAGCCCTCCCCTCAGGGGCTCAGGGAACTCTCCTTCCCTTTCAACATGTGCTCACTTTAAGTATTTTTCATATTCCTGCTCATGTCTCTTTATCACCTCCACTGGATCATTGGCTCATCTCAAGGAGACCTCTAGAATGTCTAGCATGTGGTAGGGCTTAAGCCATATTGTTAGGTGGGTGGTGGGTGAAGAACTTCAGCTTTTCATGGTGAAAGTACCCACAGACCAGAAGGTAAAGGAAACTCAACTCTGCTTTTCCCAGAAGCAGGTTGGAGGCTGATTCCCTGGGCAGATTTCCCTGTCACCCACCCCTGCATTCACAGTCCCAAGGCCTGCACCCTCCCTTCCCCAGGTGGCCAACTCATCCAACTTGCTGACAATCTCTCTGTCAAAACTGGGTCCAGGGCCCAATCTTTCTCCAGTTCTGTCCATAGGATATCTGTGGCTCTCAGTGAGCACAGGGCTGGGTCATTTGTCATTCATCCTTTCAGAATGAATGTCTCTCTCTTTTTGGAAGGCTCTCTAGTGAGTCTAGGCAATCTTCCCCTCCTTGGTCTTTTCCATATTTTGAAGCTCCTGCTGTCAAGTGTGCAGCTAGAAGTGGTTTGGGAAGGGCACTGTTGCCCAGGGACTCCAAAAAAATGTGACTGTCCCATTCACTAGGCTTTGTGGGTTGTGTCAAGGTTGGCTTGTCCTACCGTGAGAAGCCCCAGGGTCATGAGGGTTTTCACTGGCTTATCCACACCTCTTGGGGTTCCTGCCTTCCATGCCCTGGTTTGGGGCTTTGACTCCATCTTCCATCACCTGATTTCTGGCTACCACCTTCTCCAGGCTTTCCCAACACCACAACTAAGACCACAAGGCATACATGTTCACAGATGCACTGGATTGGGATCTCACACCCCCATGAATGTACATCAGGCTAGTCCTGCCATGCCTACAAATTGGTGCCCTTGCAGACACACATGCCCCCTGCATACAGTCCTGCACACCCACACTGCATCAGAGGACCAGACCAAAACTTAATTTTTCTCTCCTCCATCTGGGCATGTCTTTGTCATCTGCAGAAGCAATTTCTGAGGAAGAACAGGGTACAATGCATCATGCCCCTCTTTCCTTCAATTTTGTGTTTCCAACAACATTCAGGACGGATGCCTTAATGAATACAACTTGGCACAGAAGCCTCCCTATCCTTTCCTACTTGTATTCATACCCAGCAGTTGGGGTTGATATTTTGTGTTTTACTTCATGTTTTCTACAGTCAGCACAAGTCCTAGCATGTTCACATTTCTTACATCGTCCAAGGAGGTAGAATAAATCTACCCCAGCAATCATATATTTTCCTGCTTCCTTTCCAAGACAGATGGAATTGCATTCTGTCTTCTAGGGAATGGTTTACATGGAGGAATCATGTCCAGGGCTGGCAGAAGAGTTTGGCAGTAGGTGAGTCTCAGGACATCTGTTCTTATCCAGAGCAGATGGCTTTTGCCAGCCCTTATGGAAGAGCAGTGTGTTCTGCAAGGTGGTGCTTGTTATGCCACCTGCAGTCTGTGGTCTCTAATTCCTATGGGTTAGGGGGAGGCTACTGTGTATTCCTTGGTCTTATCACAAAACAATCACTCCAGGATGGTGATTCAGAAACTCCCTGAGGAGCGAGTCTAACAGATCTTTCTCTTCCTCTCTGAAGTAGAGAAAGAATGAAAGGAGAAAATGAAGAAGCATGTCTGGGCACCATCGAGAAGAACTACTTTCTTTGGCTTGTGTTGATCTTCCAGGATCATTATGTCCTCCAAGTGGTTAGAAAAAGTGCACCCTCACTGTTGCTGAAGGAGAGTCTCCATTTTTACATTTTTGTTGCCACTTTGGATAGAGTTTGATTTTAGGAATTTTATATATGTGGCATTGTATTGATGCTTTACTTGCATTTCATTTATTATTTATGATGCAGTTTTTAAAAATTATTTATCATAGGATATTATGAATCTCTGAATTGTCTAGTAACATTCCTTTTTCTCTATATTTATAGTCATTTTTTTTTGGTTTTGGATTGGCAGATATTTTATTTTCTAACTCTTGTGGATATTGTTATATTCTAGGTGATACCATTGACAATATATTTTCCCATTCTTTAGCTTTTCTTAACTTCTATGGTCAGGTAGAATTTACTAATTTTTAATGTTGGCATTTTGTATTTTGAAATATTTAAACCAATTGCCTGCTACCATGAAATTATTAAATTTTGACTCTAAAGTTACTAAGGAATATATACTTACATTCCAGTGTTATACTTATTGCTTGATGCATCCCACTTATTTCCTCCTTGGAATCATGAAAAGCAGGGATATATTTAAAATTTTTTCCCATCTGTGATTACAAAGTAATTCATTATTTACTTGTTCATGTAAAAAGCCACCTCTTATATTTCAGTATTTATTAGAAGTTATAATAATTTGAGGAAAGCTGTGTTTTCATGAGAGTCTTTGGAATCTGCTTGCAAGGTAAGTGGGAGGAAGACATAAGGCACACATGAAAAGGACAGGCTCCAGTTGGAAAGATGAGAATTCCTTTTCCCTGAGTGGATGAAGAGAAAGAATGTTAGACAAACATGAGGTTGTGTTTTCCATCTGAATTGAGATGGTGTTTTCTTCTCTCTTCACCTATAATTGTTTTATTTCACTCTCTTAGTTTGCCAGGACTGTTTTAACAAAGTACAACAAAAAGGATTTTTTAAAACTCATATTCAGGAAGCTAGAGGTCTGAAATCAAGGTATTGGCTTTCCATACCTTCTCTGAAGTCAGTAGCAGTCTTGTGGGGGCTTTCTGAGAATCAGTCTCTGCCTCTATCTCTTAGTGACCTATCTATTTCTGTCTCTTTCTGTCTCCTTCTGTGGCTTGTGTTTCTGTTTCCAAATCCTCTTTTTTTTTTTTTTTTTTTTTTTTTTTTTTTTTTTTAAAGCTATTTTATTGAGATATATTCATAACCATACAATCCATCTGAAGTGTACATTTAGTAGGTTTTGGTATAATCACAGAGTTTGTATTCATTACCACAATCAGTATTAGAGCATTTTCATTACTCCAAAAAGAACTCCCCCACACCCCATAGCAGTTCAATCCCTTTCTTTTTTTTTTTTTTTTTATTATGGGTAAAAATCAAAATTCTCACAATACATACAAACGCACCTCTTAAAATATATGTATATATATATATATAAAATAACATTTTTGTAAGCAAATCCTCTTTGATTATAAGTTCTCCAGACCTACCAGATGAAAGCCCACACTGGTTCAGATTGGTCTCATCCAATAGGATCATCAAAGATCCTATTTATTAATGTGTTTACACCCACATGACCAAGGGTTAGAACTAGAAGTGTCTTTGTGGGGATATTATTCAATTTAACTCATGCACCTCTTATCACTTCTTGAGAAAACACTGTTTGGTCAGGTTGAAATAAGCCTTATATTTTAACCAAAAGAAAGTTCATGTCCAAGGTCAGTATTAATCAGTGCCACTGAAGCCAACAGAGGCTTGAAAAACTTCACAAAATATAGGTGTAAATTCTCTCTAAGGGGTATCACCCCCACAGAAGACTAGAGGCCTTGACAAAGGCAGGGTTCCAGGCACTCTCACATTGTTTTGTTTGGAGAGCAAATATGTAAAGATGTTTTGCAGGGCAATATGACCAAACACAACAAATACAATATAGAAATTAATTTGTCATTAGACACAGTACTTTTGTTTTATTATATATTTAGGTAACTTGGGGAAAAAAATAGTGCATATGCACAAAGAAGCAGGTAAAAATTATGTACTGCTAAATGACTTGTAATTGCAAAGTAAAAGGAAACAAGTTATGTGCCTACCAACTGGGAATACTTGGATAAATGACAACCATCAATTAGCTAGAATACTATGTTCAATTCATAATCCAACCCAGAGGGTCTGAGGGTTCTCCTGGGTCCACATCTTTCCCAGGAATTTTCATTGTTTTCTTTGCCAATTGGGTCATTATGTAAGGTTATATGACTTTATTTGAATTTTACTTTCTCTGATTATAAATACTTTTGAACCCTCTGTTACTTTGCTTCTGGTGTATTATTTGTTCAGGTCTTTTAAACTATTTCTTTGTTAGATTGCTCATCTTTGCCTTTTATTTTAGAATTCTTCACATATTTGATCTATAATTCTTTTGTTCATTATTTAGGTTGAAGTTTTTCGCATGTCATGACCATCTTTTCAGTCACTTTATTATAGCTTATTGGGAAAGGCATCTTGCCAATTTTTTATGAGTGTATTTTTTGAAAGTTGTATTTCTTGTCAAGAAATGTTTTGGTAAAAAATTAGTAGTATTTAAAGCCCTCAGATTCCTCCTCATCTTATAGAAACAAAGTCCCCAGAAGCCAAGGTATATAGAGATGACTTTCTGACAGTCCCCATAATAACTGAATAGTCCATTAAAACAGTTGCAGAGCTCAGTGTACATTGGTTTAAAGACTTTCTCTTATGTAGGGAAATGACAAGTTTTTTATATTTTCTACATGGGTTAGACTATCTTGGACTATTATTTTTTGTGGATTTTTAATTAAGCAATTGGTTTAAACAAAGGAATAATTGAACCTAGCTAAAAATTGAACTCAGCTTACACATATTACCTATTTTTAAAATTATGTTTATTTTCTCAGTAATATGTTTGAATACCACAGACACACACCACTATGGCCACACAGTGCCAAAATGAAATTGGGGAAATCTTATGACCCAAGAAGTCTGAGGAGTAGCAGAAGGCCAGTGTTCACTGATGTCCCATTATCCCCTGACAGGTACACTGGGCCTGGCTCAGCTGGAGAGCACATCCAGCAGCCAGGTCCAGTAGCAGCACCTCCCCCATGATGGGATGGGCAAGAGCACACCTGTGTGGCTGCATATCATGTACTGTGAAGAGGCCTTGATAAGACTGGAAATTGCCTTTACCTTCCTCATGGGATCAGTGAATACAGAAATGGTCCTGAATTTAATCAAAACACCTGATCAATCTTTTCCTTTGTTATTAATGATTTGTTTGAGGAATTTTCTGCTAAATCCAATTCCAGAAAATATTTACCAGTGTTTTCTGTTAAACATTTTATTGTTCAAATTCAGTTTAATATTCTATCTAGAATAGACTTTGCCTTAATGTGTGAGGATGAGTTTCACTTTCATTTACTTATGACTATGCAATTGAGCTATTTTCCAAATTAGTTAAATTGGATATTTTGTTGTTATTAGAACAACTCAGCAAAATAAATTCCTGGTGTATTGTTGGAAAACATGGTTTCACACATACATCACACAGGCCAAAAATAAATAAATATATAAACAACAATGTCATAGACCAAAAAAAATGCGTAAAAGAAATCTTTATCTTTGGCCTTTTTAACCATCTCATACAAACCAACTACTTCTACTACATCTAAGTACATACACACAAAAAAGTTACTGTAATGCTCAGAATAAGATTGGATGTCTTGTTGCTTTTGTTTTTCTTTTTACAAGTTTTTTTCTCCTCTGAGATTATAACGAACATGGTCAAACCACAAGTGAACTCAGAAGTTGGACAGAGAATGTGCCGAAGTTTGGTTTGGTCCCTTGAAATGATTAAAAATGGCTGACTTTTAACAATATATACAAAAATATAAAAGGTAAATAAAATATACAAATAAATTTTCCTTTTTAAACTACTTTTTAGAAAAAAGGGCCTTGGATGTTCTATTTTCCTTCTCTGTTGCAAATTCACATTGTGGTTTTGGTTGGGTGATGGAAAGCCCATGTCCTCTGCGGGGGCACTGCCCATGGGGGCTGGGCGGGAGTACCTCTCTATCCGAAGGTGACCAAGTTTAGTTTCTGCGACCGGAAGTGAAAGAATAGGTCACGGTGGCCTCTTTTTTTAGTTTTAGTTTTTGTCCTTTGCTGTCTAGTCATTCTTGTCAGTCTTCTGCTCCTTGGTGTCCACAACGTCATCCCCATCACCTTTAGCTGCCCCTTTGCCTGAAGCTGTGTCACCCTCCTCATCTTCCTCTCCATCTTCTTTCTCACCATCTCCTTCCTTCTCCTCCTTGTCTTCCACACCTTCTTCCTTTTCATATTCCTCGTTGTCCGCCTCCTCCACAACTTCCTTCTTCTCCTTTAAGTCCTTGGTGGTGATTTTGGAGCCAGCATCCATAGCGTCATCTGACATGGTGGGGCACACCGGCAACCCAGTGCAACGGGGACTCTGGCGGTAAAACTGTCGGTGTCAGTGGCGGTGTCGGGGCTCCGCAGATGCCTGTGGAGAGTGGGAAGCTGGGCCCGGGGAGAAGGTAAAGATGGTTTTTCCATGCAACCAGTCAAGTTGGATTTTTTTTGAGGTACCAGGGCCCAGGATTGAACCTGGGACCTCATATTTGGGGAAGCAGTGCTCAACCACCGAGCCACAAAGGCTTCCATGAGTTGTGCTTTTTCTTGTTTGTTTGCTTATTTTGTTTTTAGGAAGCACCAGGAACTGAACCTGGGATCTCCCGGGTGGGAAGCAGGAGTTCAAAAGCTTGAGCTACATTCACTCCCAGTAAATTGCATTTTAAATTTAGGATGAGGGTCCATTTCTGGAATTGCTTTCCAGTTATGTTATTTATTCACATGTTAAGTCACCTTGCTTTCTTTATTAAGATAATAATAGGTCTTATTATGCATATGTTTTAAGTGTAACTTTTTAAGGAGTTACTAGGGACTGAACCAAGGACCTTGTACATGTGAAGCAGGCATTCAACCCCTGAGCTACACCTACTCCACATGGATATGCTCCAATTTAATGCTCAAATTCTTGCAAAATAACATTGACTTTTATTGGTGCTTTCCAAAATTCCTTCTACAGCATTGTCCAGGCCTGGGTCCCTGACTGTCTAAGACAGAGCCACAACCTGATCACCCAAGGTAGGAGGAGTGTGATGGCACCAAGTGGTGATTTTAGTCCTTGAGATCCCTTGACCCTTGTGTTTTCAGTTCAATGTAGATTTAACCCCATGCTAATAATTCAAATCCTACATGGGCATAAATGACAGACTCTTATAGCCTTTGAATCCTGTGAGTTTCAGAGGATTCCAGAATGGAGAGAATTTCCTGGGCTTCTCTAGACCATTCTGTTTGCCATAAATGGAGATCCAGGTCACCTAATTATTGCAGAATTCATGGGGCCATAAATCCAGGGTCACAGAGTAAAAAGTAAGAGCTGGTGGTCCAGGCCCCATGGAGACTCAATCATTTCAGAAGTTATGGTGGCTACAAGGTTGGTCCAATCTTCAACTCCTTTACTTTCTCCTTAACTTTGCATTACAAGGGCCTTCTAGAGAATCAAAGAAGGACTCTGGAGATGTCACAAAGTGAGGAAGGAGGAGCTCATTTGCTTTTCCTAAAAATATCCTGCTCCCTAAAAAGGTACCTGTATTATTCAGGGTTCTGTAAGGAAACAGAACTGACAGGAAATCTCTATATAAAGTATGAGATTTTATAAAATTGTTTCACATGACCATGGGGATGCAAAAATCCAAATTCCATTGAGTAGGCTGCAAACCAAGGATTCCAATAAATGTCCTTGATGTGTTCCCTAGGAGATACTGGCTGTTGGAAGTAGAGATGGAAATTTTCTCTCTGAAGGCTGAAATCACTTCCCATCTTAAGGTTTCCAACTGATTGGAGGAGACATTGCTCATTGCTGACAGCAATCTCATCAGTTGATTGTAGTTACAACCAGCCATTTATGCAATCAACTCACTGAAAATTAAAGTCCGTGAAATGCCCTTTCATTACAATTAGCCCAGGGCATTCTTGACCCAATAACTGGGCACCAATGCCTGGCTGAGTTGGCACATTAGCCTAACCATCACAGTCCAACCCTTGTCAAGTTGGCAGCCATACACATTACCCTAAACAATACTTAGTCTCTAAATAAAAACAAGGGAAGTGGAAGTGGCTCAAGCAATTGGGCAACTGCCTACCACATAGTAAGCCCTGGGTTCAGTCTGGTGCCCCCTAAAGAAGAAAAACAAGACAGTCAGCTGATGCAATGAGAAGACATAATGCAGAGACGTAATCAGAGTCACAAGCAGGGAGTGGATGTGGCTCAAATGATTGGGCACCTCCCTCCCATATGGGATATTTACAGTTTGGTTCTTGGTGTCTCCCATAAAGAGGAGGAGGAGACACAGAAGGCATACAATGAACAGACACAGAGAGCAGACAGCAAGCACAAACACTGAGGGGGGAGAAATAAAATATTTTTTAAAATAAACACAATTACAGACATATATATATTTCTGTCTAGCAATATTAAACTGTCCTGCTTACAACTGGAAATGCATTAAATCCCTCCAGAATTGGGTTCAAGACCATGGGTAATAGTCAGCCTTAAACCTGGCATCCTTAAATATTACTACAGGAAACTAATACAACTTATATCATATGATAAGGGGAAAGGTTAGGGAAGAAAATAAAATATTCAATTTATCTACATATATACACATACTCATAACAAAACAAGTAAGAAATATTCATGACTATTAGAGTCCTCATTTTTTAAACTGGTCACATGGTCAAAATTTGTATTTATCATTGCCTTATTCCAATACCCATTCCATTTTCCCCTTTCCCTCAGCAAACATCACAGCTGGCTATGGTGTTTGTCTGGGAGGTGACCCAAACTTTCATTCCTGAAGACTCTGGGCTATTGTTAGTATTGTCTGGATTGGGTTGTTGCAATATTCCATTGACTTTATTCATAGGATATTATAATAGTAAGAGATGCCTGAGGGGATCTCCTGCATTCCAAGCAAACTCTTCTTTACCTCCATTGTGTAGGTACAGCCCTATTTCCCCTTGATAGTCAGGATCAATCACCCCAGCCATTACAGTAACTCTTTTCTTTGCCTATTGATTCAGAGACATGAGGAGCCCAAACTGTCCAGGTGATAGTCTTACCTTCCAGTTCAATGGAATCATTGCTGTGTTCCCTGGTGAAAGCACTCCTCCTTTTGGAACTAAAACATGTATACCAGCAGAGCTTACGGTTGCAGGGACAGGAAGCAGTAACTTTCCTATTGGATCACTTGGGGTAATACTGAGTGATGCCACTCCCATTTCCTCCCCTTGATTCCTGGGCCCATGAATCCTGACTATGGGAGAAGCAGCACTACAGAGTGGATGCTGATTTAGAGCATACACAGACTCCTGGAGTTCATTGCCCCAGCCCTGCAAGGTATTCTACATACTTGACACCATAATTAGGTCATCAAAGGTCATTCCAACATTCTATCAATCCAGCTGCTTCAGGATGATGGGGAATATGGTAAAAACAGTGAATTCCATGACCATGTGCACATTCCAAGACATCATTTGCTGTGAATTGGGTTTCTGGATTAGAAGCAATGATGCTTGGAATACCAAGGTGGTGGATAAAACATTCAGTAAGTCCACAGATGGCAATTTTGGAAGAAGCATTGTGTGAAGGGAAGGCATCCATATCTGGAGTATGTGTTTATTCCATTTAGAACAAATCTCTGCCCCTTCAATGATGGGAATAATCCATTGTAATCAACCTGCCACCAGGTAGCATGCTTATTACCTCGAGGAATGTTACCGTATTGGAGGCTTCTGCTGGCAGATTGGGCACTCAGCAGTGGCTGTGTCCAAGCCAGTTTTCGTGAAGGGAAGTCCATACTGCTGAACCCATGCGTACATCCATTCCTACCACCATAGCCACTTTATTCATGAGCCCATTGGGAAATGACAGATTAAAGAGTGAACAAACATAAAGTGTAGACATAGACCAAAATAGAATTATTGTTATTGTAGTTATTATCTTGTATTAATGGAGGAACTTGTAACATTGATATAAAAAAGTGGTTGCCAGGTGTTCAATATGGAGGGGAGGGATGAATGGATGGTACACAGGACACATTTGGGTTTTTGAGGTTCTTTTTTATGATACTATGATGATGGACACATGACATCATGCATTTGTAAAGGCCTATGGAACTGTACAGCCCAAAGTGTAAGCTGTAATGTAAACTATAGACTTTGGTTAGTAGCAATGCTTCAATATTGTTTGGTCAAGTATAAGAAATGTACTAAATTAATTTAAGATGTTAATAGGAGAAACTGAATATGTGAGTGTCTGGGTGGTTTATATGAGAATTCCCTATATTTTAGGTGTAATTTTTTCTGGAAATGTAAATCTAAAACTTCTCTAAAAATAAAGTTTATTATTACAAAAAGGCTCCTATAACTCAAAATTAAAATGCTAAAAAACTCTCTTTGGAGCACTTCAGGAAAGATGGTGGACTAGAAAGACATAGGACTCACTTCTCTCCTGTTACAGGTAGAAACAGCCTGGAAAATTGTTCTAGGGTATAGGGCACCAGAGGAATGCTGGAAACCACCCAGAAGAGAGATGTGCAAATGAAAAGTCTCCTGATGGGACTTGCTCGTACTAGAAAACACATTCTGACCAGGATTTGAACTGAGAGGGCTGCCAAAGTCCATGATCTGCTGGTGGGCCAAGGAAATGCATGTAAGGAAATTAAAAGGAAATAAAGGAGAGACTTTTTTGGGTCTTTACAGCCTCCTACCCTAAGGCCCTTGGAAGCAGGACTGCAACCCATTACTGGAAACATGGGTCAAATTTGAGCAACTAAACGAGGATAATACTAAAGACCTAGAGCAGGTTGAAAAAATTATTAAAGAATGGCATTAATCCCCAGCATCTCACCACTAAATCGTTATGCCAGAAAAAGAGAAATTGAGCATCAGAGTAAACTCACCATCATAATCAGATGCCTAGACATCAGCAAAAAATTACAAACCATTCTAAGAAAATAGAAGATAGAGCCCAAGCAAAGGAATATATCAAAGCCCCAAATGAGTCACAGGATTTGATACAACTAAACAATGAGGTTCATACAAATCTTCTAAATTAAATCAAAGAGTTGAAAAGCAATAAAGATAAAGAGATAAAGGACATCAAGAGGACCCAGGGCGAGCACAAAGAAGAATTTGAAATCCTGATAGAAAAATAACAGAGTTTATAGGAATGTAAGACATAATAGTTGAGATTTAAAAACATTAGAGATTGGAGTGGATGTGGGTGAAGCAGTTGAAAGCCTGCTTCCCACAAGGGAGGTTCCAGTGCCTCCTAGAAAAGTTCCTGATGCCTCCTAGAAAAGAAAAAAAACAGGTAAAAGAAAGGAGGAAATAACTCAGGGGAGTAAGTGTGGCACAGCAGTTGAGCCCTGGCTTCCCACAAATGAGGTCCCAGTTTCAATCCAAGATCCCTGCTACAACAAAACCAACCAACCAACCAACAAAAAAAAACAAACAAAAAACAGTAGAGGTAGCCACCTGAGAGCCTCCTTGTTGCTCAAATGTGGCCCCTCTCTAAGCCAAACTCAGCATATGAATGCATTACCTTTCCCCCAATGTGGGACATGACTCCCGGGGATGAGCCTCCCTGGCAATGAGGGATTAAAACCAAGTGCCAACTGGCAACACGATTTGAAAAAAGACCTTGAATAAAAGGGGGAAAAGGCAAAGAGAAATGAGTTCATGTGGCTAAGAGACTTCAAAGAGAGTCGGGAGGTCCTCCCAGTGGTAACGCTTATGCACACCTCAGTAGGATCTCATAGAACACCAAAATGGATATCACCCCACACAGAGGGGCTCCTGAGGGCTCTGGAGACACCCAGGTCCTATATAAGGGGGGATAGCCCCAGACATTGATGTCTTATTAGTGGGCTCTACTTTGGAATCTGTGCTCCTGAGAGTGACAGAGTTGGGCTCAAATAAGTCCTTACATGGTCCAACAGTCCCTTTTATTCAAAACTATATGTGGTGCTGGAGTTTTTAGGTGTACTTCCAGAGACTGGAGCCTCTGGCCTACCTATGTGCCAGCTGTGCCTGGAATCTCGGTGGACCTGCAACTCCTACCCTACAGTGCAATGGACTCATCCAAGTCACCTGGCGAGGAGACGATGATGGGCAACAGCCATCCCAGGGAATGGAGAGGGCCTGCAGCTGCAGCCAGGATAATCTCATCCACCCTATCCATGGGATATAAGTCCTCTCCCACTTGGAGGTGGAGTGGACATCACCATCCCAGTCCCCTCAAGATTGGGGAAAGTGCTATGGAATAGAGTGGACTTAATGGTATTCTGTTGTAGAAATATTGGGATTCAAGCAGTGAAAGAAATTATAACAGTGAGGTGGAGCTGGTGGCCACTGGATGCTTTTGGGGCAAGGAGAGGAAGGGCAGTTGAATAACAGGGGCTTTTTCGGGACTTGGGGGTGGTCCTGAGTGGTGTTGCAGCGACAGATGTAGACCATTTTACATCAGCATATACCATGCAGAACTGTGTGAGAGAGAGTGTGGTCTACGATGTGAACTGTGGTCTATGCTTGGTGGCAAGGCCCCAGGATGTGTATATCCATTATGGGTGATGTGCCACATTGATGAAGGATGATTGTGTAGGATGTTGTGGGAGGTGTGGGAGGTGGGGAACATGGGAATCCCTGTAATTTCTGTGTAATATGTAGGTAATCTAAGTACCATATATATATATATAATAACATTTATGTAAGCAAATGCACATATATGCATATATATTTATATATCATTTTACAAATATTGGTATGTATTGTGAAAAATTTGATTTTTGCCCACAATAAAAACAAACAGTAGAGGCATACAAGAGCAGATGCAAAATGATAGAAGAAGGAAAAAGTTATGTATAAGACAGAATATCTGATTTAAAGAGAGAGAAGTAAAGGGAGAGGAAACAATGGAAAAAATTGAGCAAGGTGTCAAGGAGTTGAAAGACAACACAAAGAATGATGACATGCATCACATAGGAATTCCAGAAGGAGAAGAGAAAGGAAAAGGTGCAGAAAAAATATTTGTGGAAATAATGGGTGAAAAAAACCCCAACTCTCCTAAAAGAAATGAATTTACATGTCCAAGAAGCACAGCATACCCCAATGAGAATAAATTCGAATAGACATACTCCAAGATACATACTACTCAGAATGTCAAATGCCAAAGATGAAGAGAAAATTCTGAGAACAGTAAAGGAGAAGCAAAGCATCACATACAAGAGATTCCCAGTAAGACTTAGTGAGGATTTCTCCTCAGAAATCACGGAGGTGAGAAGACAGTGGTATGATATAATTAGTATATCAAGAGTGAAAAATTGCCAGCTGAGAATCTTTATCAAGCAAAATCTATTTAAATCATGAAGTGAGTTTAAAATATTCACAAATAAACAGAAATTAAGAGAGCTCATAAAAAATAATCCACCCTTGCAGAAAGTATTAAAAAGAGCCATAAAGCCTGAAAGAGAAAGACAAGAGAGAGAGGCTTGGAGGAGAGTGTAGAAAGCAAGAAAGCAGAAATGATAACCAAAAGAGTAAAAAGACAGACAAAATAAGACATGGCATGTGAAACCAAAGAATAAAATGTAGAAGTAAATAATGCATTCCGGTAATACCTTGAATGTGAATGGATTAAACTCTACAATCAAAAAATATAGACTGACAGAATGGATTAAAATAAACAAAATATGAGCAGCACATATAGCTAAAATGAAAAAAGCTATAAAATATAAAGAAGGCCACTATATATATAAAAGGCACAATCCATCAAGAAGAAGTAGCAGTCATAAATATCTATGCACATAACCAGGGTGTCCCGAGGACACATGAGACAAACTCTGGCAAAACTGAAGGAACAAATAGACATCTTACAATAATATTTGAAGACTTCAATGCACCATTAACATATTAGATAGAACAACTAGACAGAATATCAACAAGGAAACAGAGAAGGTGAATAATATTATAAATGAGCTAGATCTAACAGACATATACAGAACTTTGCATCCTAAATCAGTGGATTATACATTCTTCTCAAGTGTTCATGCGTCTTTCTCCAGGTTAGAGCAATAAATATAAAAAGGTTCAAATTATACAAAGCACCTTCTGAGATCATAATGGAATAAAGCTGGAAATGAGTAGTAGATGAGAAAGCCCAAAATATGCAAATGTTTGGAGGCTAAACAATCAGTGAGTTAAAGAAACAAGTGTAAGAGAAATTAGTAAGTATCTCAAAATGAATGAAAATGAGAACACAACATATCAAAACTTATGGGATACTATAAAAACAGCAATGTGAGAGAAACTTATAGCCTTAAACTCCTATATTCAAAAAAGAAAGAACTAAAATCAAAGGCCTAATTGAACACCTACAGGAACTAGGAAAAGAAAAGCAAACCAATCACAAAGCAAGCAGAAAGAAATAAATAAAGATTGGAGGAGAAAGAAATGATGTTGAGAACAAAAATAATGAATAAAAGAAAATCAACAAAATGAATACTCGTTCTTTAAGAAGATCAGTAAACGTTACAAACCACTAGCTAGACTAACAAAGAAAAGAGAAGATGAAAATAAATAAAATCAGAAATGAAAGGGTTGAAAGGATTACAATCCACACCAAGGATTGGTGAAATGAAACGAAAGGATTACATTCCACACCAAGAAACAGGAAGAAATGTCCCAGTTAAAAGAACAAGATAGGCCTGCAGATGACATAAAGGAGTTGAAACAACAAATCATAGATGTTTAAACAAATCACCTTAATAAATTCAATGAGATGGCTAAAGAGATTAATGATATTAAGAAGGCATTGGATGAGCACAAAGAAGAATTTGAAAGCATGCATAAGATATAGATTTGATAGGAATATGTAATAGCAAATTTGAGGAGACAGAAGACAGCTTGAAAAAAGGGCCTCTAAAAGCAATCTTACAAAATAACATTTGAAGAATAGAATGGAAAAAAATGAACAACGTCTGAGGGAACTCAATGACAACAAGGGAGGTGCAAACATACATGTCATGGGTGTCTCAAAAGGAGAAGAGAAAAGGGACAGAATGAATATTTGAAGAAATAATGGTAGAAAAATTTCCCAACCCTATTGAAGGACATGGATATCCATGTCTAAGAAGTACAATGTGCTCCCACCCAAATAAATATGGATAGACCAAATCTGAGACATTCTAATCAAAATGCCGAATGCTAAAGACAAAAATAATTCTGAGAACAGGAAGAGAAAATTAATGCATAACATATAAGGGATACCCAATAAAATTAAGTGCTGATTTTGGACCAGAAACCATGGGTGCAAGAAAACAATGGTATGATATATTTAAGATACTGCAAGAGAAAAACATCCAGCCAAGAATATTATATCCATCAAGATTGTCTTTCAAAAATGAGAGTGAGTTTAGAATATTCACAGATAAACATAAACTGAGAGAGTTTGTAACCAAGAGACTGGCTTTCCAGGAAATTCTAAAGGGTGTGTTACTGTCTGAAAAGAAAAGACAAGTGACAGAGCCTTGGAAGAGTGTCTAGAACTGAAGAACATATCACTAAAAGTAAATAAATGTCTTAAAATTGTGGTGAAAATAACATGTAAAACCTAAAGATCAAAACAGGTGAAATAATAACTGCCTTTACAGTAATAACATTGAATGTTAGTGTTTTAAACTCTCCAATCAAAAGACACAGACTGGCAAAATGGATAAGAATATGAGCCACTTATATGCTGTCTGCAAGAGACTCACCTTAGACTCAAGGATACCAACAGAGTGAAAGAGGAAGGCTGGAAAAATATATTCCATGCATGCAGTAACCAAAAAAACCCAGAGTAGCTATACTTATATCAGATGAAATAGACTTTAAAAGACACTAGTGGGAAGCAGATGGGGCTCAAGTGATTGGGCTCCCATCTACCATATAGGAGGTCCAGGTCTTGGTTCACAGGGTCTCCTGGTGAAAAGTGAGCTGGCCCATGTGGCAAGCTGGCCTGAGCAGAGAGCTAGCCCACACAGAATGCTGGTCCATGTGGAGTGCTGGCCTGCATTGGCCCATGCAGGTGTGCAAGACCATGTGGAGAGCTGGATCAGCAAGATGATGCAGCAAAAAGAGACACAGAAGAGAGATAATAAGAGATACAGCAGACCAGGGAGCTGAGGTGTGCGACAGATTGAGCAGCCTCTCCCCAATCCAGAAGGTACCAGGATCAGTTCCCAGTGCCACCTAAAGAGAAGAGAAGAGAAGCAGAAAGAAAAGAACACACAGACAGCGAGCACAAAAGCAACACCGTCATTCCCCATGAGCCATGCAGCAACATGATGACATAAACAGGAGAATGAGCCAAGACAAGACATGCCAAAAAAAAAAAAAAAACAAAAAAACAGAAACTAAGGTGGCACAAGGGGTAGGATGCCTCTCTCCCACATTGGAGGTTCTGAGGATCGAATCCCAGTGAAGACAGAAGGAGAAAGAGGAGAAGAGAGGTCAGGAAATGGACACAAAAACAGCAAAAATGGGGGTGGGGTAAAAAAGGATAAAGTCAATAAATAAATAAATCCTTAAAAAAGACAATATAGAGGAGTAAGGTACAGACTAAAGTTAGTAGTAATACTTTGATGATGCTCTTTCATGGTTTGTTAACAAATGTTTCACAACAATGCAAAGTATTTGTGGTGGGGTGATGGGTGGGAGCCCTGTAGGATATTATGCATGTTTGTTTTATGAGTTCACAGTGTTTATCTAACACTTATTGCTTATGTATGTTCATGTATGAAGGATATACTTCAATAAATGTTTTAAAAAATTGGTAAAATACAAATTTTAAAATAAGGGTTTGGAGGGGCCAAGAAGGTGTTAGTGTAGGAGGGCACACAGTGCAAGCTCCCAGAGCAAGGCGGATTGTGGACAGGGTCCTGCCCAGGGGTCTGTGCTGTGCACGTGTGGAATGAGAAGCTTGGGACATCTATCTGCACAGATCAACGGCGTGGATGGAATGGTAGAGATTCGTGATTTTTAAGCTTGCCGGTGTTGGTTGGCACGGACAGCTGAGCCCCGTGGTTAGGGAGAAAAAATAAATAAAACGGCCAGTTGGAGCCTTGAGCAGGGCGAGAAAGTTTTATTTTCTGGGGATCTGGCTGCCTGGAGCCCCTTGGATCTTGGGTGAACAGAACAGCAAGAGCGAATCAGCACCCAGTGGATGGGAGGGGTGATTCTGTTCAGGTGAGGGAGTTGATTTGCTTAGCTGCCCAGGGATAAGCCCCAGGCCACTGCGGAGCCAAGAAGAGGGGACACTCCCCAAAAAGGGGAGGGTTCTGTTGGAGGACAGGGAAGGGAATTATTTATTTTTATTTTTTGCCATCATTCTGGCTGCCTGGACCGCCCCATAGCTTTGGGGAGTAGATAAGCAGACCTGAAGCAGCATCAGGCTGAGAGGAGAGGCGAATCTGCAGTCAAACTGATTTACATAGCAACCCAGTGACACTGGTGCTCGGCTCCAGAAGGGGCAGAGTCAGCCGTTTTGAGCACTCTGCACTGACCAACATCAGAGCTACAGCTACCCTGGGGAGTCCAGGAAGTAGGATGAGCTTGATTAATTTCCATGAGCCGAGCTAGGGTCCCTCTGTAAGGGGGTTGGTCTAAAGGAGGAATTATTTTGGGTACTGTATTTCACCAAAAAAAAAAAAAAAAAAAAGTGAGAAGGTCAATTCAATAAATGAAAAATGAATTCTTTTTAATTTAATTTAATAGCTAAAAGCTGTTTCAAGACCGGCATATAGAACCCTGTGGGAAAATTGATTGATGAAGACAAGCAGGCGGGAAGGATCCACGTGGACCCTAGGGGAATCATTGACCCTCCTTAGCTCTGTTTGACTGCTTGCCTGTGTGGATCTTTGATTTTTCTTTGTGTATTTCTGGTCTCTTGCTTTTCTTTCCTCTTTCCTCCCCCCCCCTTTCTTTAATCTTTCATTTTTTAAAAATTAGGTGCTGCTAGCTTGTCGCTTCTTTGCTGTGCTTCTTCTTCAGTAATTTCCCACTGCTGTCTCTATTGATTTTGTATTCCAAACTATCGCTTATCCTCCCTTCATCTTTCTGCCTTCTGCTTTCTGTTGTGGCTCTTAGATACAACATTTATTTATAGGCCCAAAACTTAAGGGTGTCAATTTCTATTCCATCTATTTTGTTTTCTTCTTCTTTTTTTACTAGTATTAACTGTTTCCTTTTAACCCTTTCTTTACTATTTCTCTCCCTCCTCATAATTCTAGCCCTCTAAATCACTATATGCATATTCCTCCATTTGTTTTCCCAGTCCACTGTAGGAGCTCCACTTTTTATCCTATTACTCTACACTGACTACACAAGTTAAATATTCATCTCATTAAGTCTCATTTGGCCCCTCTTCTAACTTTTATCAATATTACTATTATCCTTCTGCCTTCCTTACATCTGTTGATTCCTCTGGCCCTAATCTTTTGCCTTCAAGGGAACATAAAAAGAAGCAAGGAAATAAAATAAGAACAAAAAGTGCCAAAGAGTAAACTTAACTCACACGCAGAACCACCAGATAAATAAAACTCTAGAGCATAGAGAAAAGCTAATCAACTGAACAAACCCATTAAGATAATATGATGACCAGAGCGCAACAAAATAATACAAATGAATCTGAGAAACAGGAAAACATGGACCAGTCCAGTGAACAAAATAAAAACCAGGAAGCAATGAAGAACATGGAACAACTAATCAAAGCTATCCAAACAAATATCATGAACCAACTTAAAGAGGTGAAGGAAGAGATTAAGGATATAAAGAAGACACTGGGAGAACATACTGAAGAAATTGCAAACATGCCTAAAAAGGTAATGGATATGATGGTGAACAATGGCACAATCCAAGAAATCAAAAAGACGCTGGATTCACATAACAGCAGATTTGAACAAGCAGAGGAAAGAATAAGTGATATAAAAAAAATACAGCTGAAATCAAAGAGATAGTAGAACACATAGACAAAAAGATAGAAAAAATCCAGCATGGACTCAGGGAATAAACCGATAACATAAAATGCACATATGCATTATGGGCATCCCAGAAGGAGAAGAGAAGGGAAAGGGAACAGAAGGAGTGTTGAAGGAAATAATGGCTGAAAACTTCCCAACCCTATTGAGAGAGATGGATGTGCAGATCCAGTAAGCACAGCACACCCCAAATAGTATAAATTCCAACAGGCCAACTCCAAGACATATACTTGTCAAAATGTCCAATGCTCAAGACAAAGAGAAAATATTCAAGACAGCAAGAGAAAAGAGAACCATCACACAAAAGGGAAGCACAATAAGATTAAGTGCTGATTTCTCAGCTGAAACCATGGAGGCAAGAAGACAGAGGTATGACATAGTCAAAACACTAAAAGAAAAAAACTTCTAGCCACAAATTCTCTATCCAGCAAAACTGGCATTCAAAAATGATGGAGAGTTCAAATATTCACAGAAAAACAGAAATTATGAGAGTATGTCAATAAGAAATCAGCACTTCAAAAAATACTAAAGGAATCTCTACAAGTTGAAAGGAAAAAACAAGGGAGAGAGAATTGGAGGAGAGTTTAAAAACAACTGAAAAGACAAAAAGAGAAACAAAACAACGTATGACATACATTAACCCAAACAAAAAAATGGCTGAGGTAAGAAATTTGTTATGAGTAATAACACTGAATGTTAATGGATTAAATTCACCAATCAAAAGACACAGATTGGCAGAAAGGATAAGTAAATATGATCCATCTATATGCTGTCTACAAGAAACCCACCTTCAACCCAGAGATTCAAGGAGGCTGAAAGTGAATGGCTGGAAAAACATTTTACAAGCTAACAAAAGCCAAAAAAGGGCAAGGGTAGCTATTCTAATATCAGACAAAATAGACTTTAAGTGTAAAACTATTGTAAGATACAAAGATGGACACTACATATTAGTAAAAGGATTAATCTCTCTGGAAGAGAGAACAATCATCAACATTTATGCACCTAATCGGGGTGCCTCAAAACACGTGCAGCAAACTCTGGAAAAACTAAGAGGAGAAATAAATGCCTCTACAATTATAGCAGGGGACTTCAACACACCACTATCATCATTAGACAGAACATCTAGATGGAGAATCAATAAAGAACTAAGGCACTCAACAATACATTAGAAGAACTGGACTTAATAGACATATACAGAACACTACACCCAAATACAGCGGGATTTACATTCTTCTAGAGCGCACATGGAATATACTCCAAAATAGACCACATGGTAGGCCACAGAACAACACTCAATGAATTCAGAAAGATTGAGATTATACAAAGTAATTTATCTGACCACAACAGAATGAAGTGGGAAATCACTAAGGGCCAGAGAAACAGGTTACACACAAGGATATGGAAGTTAAACAACACACCCTTAGACAAACAGTAGGTCGAAGAGGAAATCTCAAAAGAAATCAGTAACTACCTTGAAACTAATGATAACGACAACGCAACTTATCAAAACCTATGGGATGCAGCGAAAGCAGTCATGAGAGGAAATTTCATAGCCATAAATTCATATATTAAAAAACAAGAAACAGCTAAAATTGAAGACCTAACTGCACACTTGGAGGAATTGGAAAAACAACAACAAACTAAACCTTACGGAAGTATAAAGAAGGAAATAACAAAGATTAGAGCAGAGCTAAATGAAATAGAGAATAACAAAACCAAAAGTTGGTTCTTCGAGAATATCAATAAAATTGACAAACCCTTAGCCAGACTAACAAAGAAAAAGAGAGAACAGATGCAAACACATAAAATAAAGAATGAGCAAGGTGATATCACTACTGATCTCACAGAAATAAAGAATATCATAAGACGATATTTTGAAAAATTATATGCCAACAAGAATGACAACTTAGAGGAAATGGACAAGTTTTTTGAAACCCACAAACAGTGGACATTGATGAAAGAAGAAATAGATGAACTCAACAGTCCAATTACAAGTAAAGAGATAGACTCAGCCATCAAAAACCTCCCAACTAAGAAGAGTCCAGGACCAGATGGCTTCACAGCTGAATTCTACCAAACATTCCGGAAAGAGCCAACACCAATTCTGCTTAAGCTCTTCCAAAAAATAGAAGTAGAAGGAATATTGCCTAACTCATTCTATGATGCCAACATTACCCTAATACCAAAACCAAATAAAGATACCACAAGAAAGGAAAATTACAGACCAATTTCTCTAATGAACCTAGATGCTAATATCCTTAACAAAATACTTGCTAATCGCATTCAACATCATATCAGAAGGATTATACACCATGACCAAGTGGGTTTCATCCCGGGTATGCAAGGATGGTTCAATATAAGAAAATCAATCAATGTAATACACCACATAAACAGATTGAAAGAAAAAAATCACATCATCTGTATAAATGCAGAAAAAGCATTCGACAAAATATAGCACTCTTTCTTCATAAAAACACTACAAAAGATAGGAATAGATGGTAACTTTCTGAAAATGATAAAGGGTATATATGAAAAACCCAAAGCTAACATCATTTTCAATGGTGAAATCCTAAAAGCCTTCCCTCTGAGATCGGGAATATGACAAGGATGCCCACTATCACCACTCCTATTTAACATTGTCTTAGAAGTACTTGCTTGAGCACTGAGACAAGAAAAGGACATAAAAGGCATCCAGATTGGAAAAGAAGAAGAAAAAATTTCATTATTTGCAGATGACATGATCCTATACATAGAAAGCCCTGAGAAATCTACAACAAGGCTTCTAGAACTTATAAAGGAGTTCAGTAATGTCGCAGGCTATAAGATCAATGCTCAAAAATCAGTAGCATTTCTGTACACCAATAACCAGCAAACTGAGGAGGAAATCAGGAAAAAAATACCATTTACAATAGTAAATAAAAGAATCAAATACCTAGGAATAAATTTAACTAAAGATGTAAAGGACTTCTATACAGAAAACTACATAACACTGTTAAAGGAAATCGAAGAAGACTTAAATAAATTGGAAAAATATTCCCTGTTAATGGATAGGAAGGCTAAACATCATCAAGATGTCTATCCTACCCAAACTAATCTACAGATTTAATGCAATCCCAATAAAAGTCAACACTATTTTTTAAGGGACTGGAAATACTTACCACAAAATATATTTGGAGAGACAAGAGGCCCCGTATTGCCAATGACATATTGAAAAAGAAAAATGAAGTTGGAGGTATCACACTACCTGACTTTAAAACTTACTACAAAGCTACCGTGATCAAAACTGCATGGTATTGGCACAAGGATAGACCTACTGACCAATGGAACCAAATTGAGAGTTCTGATATAGATCCTTGCATATACAGTCATCTGATATTTGTCAAGGCCAAGAAGCGCACTCAGTTGGGAGAGAATGGGATCTTTAACAAGTCGTGCTTGGTGAACTGGATATCCATATCCAAAAGAATGAGAGAAGAATACCATCTCACACCTTATACAAAAATCAACTCAAGATGGATCAAAGATCTAAATATAAGAGCTAAAACCATAAAGACCTTGGAAGATAATGTAGGGAAGCATCTACAGGACCTCGTAATAGGAAATGATTTCATGAACTTCACAGCAAAAGCACGAGCAGCAAGAGGAAAAATAGATAAATGGGACCTCATCAAAATAAAAAACTTCTGCACCTCAAAGGATGTTATTGAGAAAATAAAAATGCAGCCTACCCAATGAGAGAAAATATTTGGCAACCATATATCTGATAGGAGCCTAATATCCTGCATATATAAAGAAATCCTACACCTTGAAAATAAAAGGACAAACAACCCATTTAAAAAATGGGCAAGTGACCTGAAAAGACACTTCTCCAAGGAAGAAATACAAGTGGCTAAAAAGCACATGTAAAAATGCTCAACATCACTTGCTATCAGGGAAATGCAAATCAAAACTACAATGAGATATCATCTTACACCCATCAGAATGGCAGCTATTAAAAAAACAGAAGACATTAAATGTTGGAGAGGATGTGGAGGAATAGGAACCCTCATCCACTGCTGGTGGGACTGCGGTATGGTCCAGCCACTGTGGAGGACAGTCTGGCAGTTCTTCAGAAAACTAACAATAGATCTTCCGTATGATCCAGCAATTCCACTGCTGGGTATATAACCAGAAGAAGTGAAAGCAAAACACAAACAGATATATGCACACCAATGTTCATAGCGGCATTGTTCACCATTGCCAAAAGTTGGAATCAGCCCCGGTGCCCATCAACAGACGAATGGATAAGCAAAATGTGGTACATACACACAATGAAATATTACTCAGCTGTAAGAAGGAATAAAGTGCTAACACATGGAATAACGTGGATGAATCTTGAAGACCTTATGTTGAGTGAAGCAAGCCAGGCACTGAAGGATGAACAGTATATGACCTCACTGATCTGAACTGAGGAAACTGAGCAGTCTCTGAGAATCATTGACTGAAAGATAGGTTAACAAGGGAGAGTAAGAGAAGAGCAGGCTTTGAGCCATCACCCATATGGACATAATCTATGGTAAAGGGATAGAGTGTGGTTGCATGTTCAGGGATGGGGCAGATGAGTGGTGGTGTTCCTGGGTTTGGTGGTGCAGCACTGGTGGGTGGGTGGATTAAAAAGAGCAGGTTCAAATCTCCAGGGCATGTAACTGTGACTCTTGCCATTCCATGGGTCGGGATAGGGTGGTATAATGGGCCCTGGGGTCTGGGGGTAAGGGAACAGTCAAGATCTAATGGGGTGTTTGTTGGTCATGGGGAAGGTTTTTCATTACCTTACAGGACATGGTAAATATCATCAAAATTATTAAACTGTATCATCTAAATTGTAAACTATACTGTAAATCATTAACAATGTTTAGTTGCTATATTTTGCTTTCTGTATAACAGTTAAAACAATGCTAACATCCAAAATAAGGGGTGGGGGGTTAATATGGGTTGGGGAATGGGGTGTGGTTTGGTATCTGGGAGTCTCCCGCCCTCCATGTGTGACTTTGTTGTGACCGAAAACTTCTTTTAAAATTAAATGAAAAATTAGGAGACAATGGGGATTGAGAGGGGGAAGATGTCACGGCACACTGGACATCTGATAACACAGTGATAAGAGGAAGGAAAAGGAATGAAAAGAGAAAGGAAAAAAAAAGAATAAATAAATAAATAAATAAATATATGTTTATATTTTAAAGGCATTTCCTTTGCTTTTTTGCCCATTTTTTTGAATGTCCCAATCCGCTAATTATATTTTATATTGTTTTGTTTTCTGTTTGATTATTTGTTTTTTTCCTTTTCTTTTTTTTTCTTTTTCCCCCTGAGTTTCCTTATGTTTGTCTCTTGCATGTAAGCTTATCATACTTGTTTCTTTTTCCTAGTAAGTGTATTTGATTATTTTATGGACTACATGTTCATGGAGGATTTGGATCACAGAAGGGTTACAATGGGTACTGCAGGGAATTATTGGTGGGGGGTGTATGGGAGGGGGGTTTCATGGGTATTAGTTCATCCAAATATACATGAAAGATATACAAAATCGTTCAAAAGATCAAAAGATGGGTCATGGTCATGATGGATGGACAACCACACAATAAATGAGGGAATCTGAATTCCTAGCCTGGAGAGCTCTGCCACAGTCTCCAAGGGAGCAGCAATAGTCCTCTGAGTGCAGGGAGAGTGTCTGTCAAAAGAGGATGACCCACTGAGGTGTTCTTTTTATTGATAACTACCCTTTTGAGTCTTTGCTCTTGTAACTGAGACTTAGCCAGTAGTTGTGGCATGCCTAAGGGTTGCCACCTGGGAGCCTCCTTGTTGCTCAAATGTGGCCTTTCTCTAAGCCAAACTCAGCATATGATTGCATTACCTTCCCCCCAACGTGGGACATGACTCCCGGGGATGAGTCTCCCTGGCAACGAGGGATTAATACCAAGTGCCAACTGCCAACACAACTGGAAAAAGACCTTGAATAAAAGGGGGAAAAGGTCTAAAGACAAATGAGTTCAAGTGGCTAAGAGACTTCAAAGAGTCGGGAGGTCATCCCAGATGTAACTCTTATGCACACCTCAGTAGGAGCTCATAGAACATCTAAGTGCCTGTCACTCCACACAGAGGGGCTCCTGAGAGCTCTGGAGACACACAGGTCCTATATCCAGGGGGATAGCCCCAGAGACTGATGCCTTATCAATGCGCTGAATTTTGGAATCTGTGCTCCAGTGAGTGACAGAATTGGACTCAAATAAGTCCTCCCTGCACACGGTTCATCAGTCCCTTCTATTCAAACCTATATGTGATGCAGAAGTTTTTAGGTATACTTCCAGAGATTGGAGCCTCTGGCCTATGTATGTGCCAGGTGTGTGTGGAATCTCGGTGGAGCTGCAACTCCTACCCTACAGCTCAATGGACTCATCCAAGTCACCCGGCGACGAGACAACGATGGGCAACGGCCATCCCAGGGAATGGAGAGGGCCTGCATGTGCAGGCAGGATCATCCCACCCACCATATCCATGGGATATAAGCCCTCTCTCACTTGGAGGTGGAGTGGACATCACCATCCCAGTCCCCTCAGGTTTGGGGGAAGAACTATGGGCTAGAGTGGACTTGATGGTATTCTGTTGTAAACATATGGAAGACTTCATACCTCCCTTACAGTAAAAGATAGAACAACAAGAGGTAAGACCAATAAGGAAATAGAAGACTTGAACAACACTATAAACCAAACAGAACTAAGAGGCATCTGCAGAACACCCAACCCAACAATTACTAAATATAAAAGCTTCTAATGTGCACTAGAAACATTCTCTAGGATAGGCCCTATCATAGGTCCTAATACTAGCTTCAATAAATTGAAAAGGATAGAAATAATAGAAAGTGTGTTCTCTGGCCAAATGGAATGAAAGTGGAAATCTCTTTTAAAGATTTATTTTATTCATTTCTCCCCACCCCCTCATTCTTTGGATGTGCTGTGTCTGTCTGTTGTGAGCTGGAAGCAGTGGGACCTGAACCCAGGACCTCCCATATGGGAGGGAGGCACCTAATCACCTGAGCCACCTCCATGCCCCAGAAATCTTTTTTAATTGGAAGATTATAGATAAGTAGAAATTAAACAAAATGTTCATTAATAACCAGTGGGTCAGATGAGAAATTAAAAGGCAAATTAAAAAATGTGTTAAGATATAGGAAAATGAAAACACATGTTCCAAAATGTGTGGGGTGAACATAAATGAATAGAAAGAAATTCTTAATTGTGAATGTCTATGTTAAGAAATAATATAGTGCTCAAATCCATAATCTACATTTCACCTTCAGACAATGAAATGAGTAGAGCAAATAAACAATGCAAGTAGAAAGAAGGAAATGATAATTTGAACAGAAATTAATGAAATACATAATATAAAATATACAGAAAAATCATTGAAACCAAAAGCTGTTTTTTTTTTTGGTAAACTTTAGCTACACCTAGCAAAAAATAAAAAGGTCTCAAATTAATACAATTACAAATGAAAAAGTGGACATCACTACTGATTTTATAGAAATAAAAACGATTATAATGGAATTTTATGAAAATATTATGTCAAAAAATTGAATACAGCTGAAATGGACAAATTCTTGAAAAGGCAGGAACTGCCAAAAATGAATTTGTATGAATTCCTCACAAACTCTTCCAAAAATTGAAGAGGGAGAACACTTCTCAGCTCATTTCATGAGACCAAAAATACCCTGGTGCAAAATCCATATAAAAACATCACAGAAGAAAATTATAGACAATTACCTCTTGTAATATGAATGCAAAAATTTACAATTAGGGGAGCAGATGTGGCTCAAGCTGTTGAGCATCTGTTTCCCATATGGGAGGTCCCAGGTTCAGTCTCGGTGCCTCCTAAAAACAAAAAAATAAACAACAAGCAAACGAAAAAAAAATAAAAAACTCAGGGAAGACAATGTCGCTCAGTGCTTGTGTGCCAGCTTCCCACATGTGAGGTCTTGGGTTCAATCCCCAGCCCCAATACCTCACACACATACAAGATTTACAATAAAATACAAGCAAGCTGAATCCAGCAAGACAGAGAAATATTTATAGGCTATGACCTATTGGTGTTAATCCCATGAATGCAAGGTTGACTTGACATGGATGAAAGATGGATATCTTCCCCCTAAGATCAGGAAAAAGACAAGGATGTCTGCTCTCACCAATTCTATTCAACATTGTACTGGAGGTTCTAATACTGGAAAATTAGGTGAGGAAAAGAAATAAAGGTCATTTAGATTGGAAAGTACAAAATAAAGTTATCTCAATTTGCAGATGACATGACCTTGCATTTAGAAATCTGAAGGAATTCACAAAGAAACAATTGGAACTATTAAATGAGTTCATAGATTAGAAGATTTAACATTATTAAAATGACAATAATCCCCCAATTGCTCTACAGATTCAAACTAATCAATATCAGAAGTCTAGCTGGTTTCTTTGTTGAATTTCACAAAATAATTCTAAAAATCATATGGAATTGTAAGAGATTCAGAATTGTCAAAGCAATCCTGAAAGAGAACAAAGTAGAAAGACACATATCTTGATTTCAAAACTTATAACAAAGCAATTGTACTGGGCACAAGGATAGACATATATGTCAATGTAATAGAATTGGGAGTCCAGAAATAAAGCCATACATTGATGTGTACATGATTTTGTCTAGGGTACCAAGACCATTAATGGAGAATAAAGAGTCTTTAAAAAGTTGATGCTGAGAAAGTGGATATCCACATGTAAAAGAAAGAAGTTGGGCCCTTATCTCCCACCATAAACCATAAATTAACTTCAAATGGAACAAAGACCTAAATGAAAGAGCTAAATCTAAAAAAAATTCTTTGAGGAAAACATAGGGGTAAATTTTCATGACCTTGGATTTGGAACAGGATAATTAAACATGACAACAACAACAAATGAGCATCACAGCAGAGGTATTTGGTTGAGTCCTCCAGACTCAGTGATGGTGGCAGCAGTTTCTTTATGTGGTAGCTTTTTGAGTGCAGCACAGGCTGTGGGGTCTGAGAACCACAGTGGCAGTGGTGCCTTCAGCAGGTAAATTGTGGGATGAACTTCTGGATCTGTACTTAATACTGCAGCCTAGAATCTGCTCATCTAGGTCAACTAATGATTTGATTAAAGCAGTGGTTTTGAATCTCACACACCAAATATGCTGAAAATGATAGTTGAATGGCACATAGTGAGTGTTCAAGGACTGGAATTACATAACATAACCTAGTTGTGCACTGGGTGATGGATGAATAGCTCAGAAAGCATGTAAGAACTGGAAGTTTAATTCCTTGTAATGCATGTGCAAAACATAATTTTACTATTATAGAGGATGTGCAAAAATGATAGTGAAGTACAATAGCTAGGTGTCAAAGAGTTGTGATTCAACAATGATGTAGCATGAGTGTTCAAGGAGGTGCTATTTAATTGCAAATAGTGCCTGTGTAAAGAACAATGGTTGAGTTGAATAGCATGGGTATGTAATAAGAAGATTAAGGAAACAGTGTGGTTATGCAACAGGTGTAATTGAATAGCACAGAGTTGAACAGCACATAGTAGATTGCAATAATGTAAGTGGAATGGCATCAATCAGCTGTGAAATTAATGCTTTTTGGTGGTACAATGTGAAAGTTTAGCAGATCATTTTGAGAGTGCAAGGGGTGAAAGAGGAATGAGCATTATGAAATAACATGCAGCAAGTATGTATGAGGTGATAGTAGAATGGCCCACTGTGGATGCAAGGAGTGAAGGGAGTAATAGAGCTTTGCTGTGGGGGAGGTGTAAATTGAATAACATATTCAGCTGTTGTGCTAAATGGAATTAGCATGGAGAATACTATGTGTTCAAGAAACTTAAGCTAAAAAGAGGGTTGTTAAGGAGAATGGGTGTTCAAAGAGGTGGATGGCATAGCCTAGTTATGAAATTATGTATGGTGCATTGCACAGAGATGGAATACAATGATTTTAAGTTGGGAGGTCTGTAGAGAATGTGCAAAGAATATTAATTGTTTAGCATGAGTGCCATAAGTGGTGGTGAAATAGTTTACAGTGAGTTTCAAGGAGTGATTGTTGCATGGCAGAGAGCACTTGTGCAAGAGTGGAATTGTATGATGCTTAATATGTATGTGAATGAAGAATATTTGTTGCATCACAAACTCTAAGTGGAGTAATGGAGAGAGTATGTATTCAAGCAGTGTGAATGAATGGTACAACCTGGATGTGCAATGAATGTAAATTGATTAGCCAAGACAAAGAGTGGACTAATTGGAAGTTTAACAATACACAAAAGGTATACAAGGTGTAAACTTGAAATAACACAATGTGTATGCAAAATGGGTAGGTGAATAGGACAACTGGTTTTGCAAGGAGTCATATTTGAATGAGGCAAAATCAGTATTCAAGGAGATGTTGAATTGCAAAAATATGCCTATTCTAGGAGTGATAGTTGAATGGCAAGGCAGATGTGCAAGGAATGGAATTAGAGATAACAATATGGTTGTGCATTAGGTCATATTGGATTGTAGTACAGAAAACATTGCATGAATCTAAAGTTTAATGGAGTGCAATGGGTATACAATGACTGTAAACTAAAAAGTAAATAATGGGTCTGCAAGGAATGATGGGCAAATAGCACAAGGTGGGTGTGCAAGGAGTGATGTTTGAATGGCAGACTTCAAGAGTGAATGGTGCAGAATGGGTTAAGTAAGCTGTGGATGTCAAATGAGGGAGATTGTAATAGTTATATGGCATATGGTGTATATGCAAGAAGTCGGAAGGAATGGCATTGATTTATGCAACAGGTGTAATCTGAATAGGAAATATGTGTACAACAAATTAAAATTACTGGGACATTTAACTATTATTCCTTGCAGACTTAAAGTCTGAGAATTAAAAAAACCCTTGCACACCAGTTGTGTATAATCCAAATAGGACTCCATTCACACCATACAGTTCCATTTATCTATCACATGTGCACACCCACTCTGTGTCATTGAAATTATGTCTCACACATCCTTTGTAAGGCACTCCAATTCCAATATTTGTGTATTGTCTCTGATCTTATACATATCGCCCAATAAGTCAATGCCACACCACATTGTGCCATTCAACTATCACGCCATAAATACTTGTGGATTAACAAACACGCCTCATATATCACCTCTGCTTCACCCAAATCCAACATTTTGCAAATTTTTCTGTGTTCTTTCTCTGCCACTCTGCACCCTCAGTGTGCAATTAAACACCCTCACATTGCAGTCCATTCAGTAACATCAAACATAATACTTTTCACACTTATTTTTGTGAAAAATCTTTAAAACAGGATCAACCCACACACAAAATTTGGTTTGGATGTTGAGATGGATAATGTAACATACATACCAAAGGGGTATGAAGATTATGATTACTCACATAATGATGCTTTCTGGGGAGAGCAGTTCAGGTTTTCTGAGCAAGTCCAAAAAGGACTTGAAAGAGCAAGGAAAGTATTGGAGTTTTTATGTTGTTTAGGGGTTGGGGTTGGAATGAGGGTTTTTGTGCACAGTCAGGGGCTTAAATATTTTTAACCACTCAATGGTGCCAAAGTAGGGAGAAACCAGGATTTCTTACAAGCCTGCCCAGATATGGGGAAAAATGGGAAGATAGAGAGTTAAGGCTTAAAAGATATCTGAAGTCAAATATCCAAAAAATGATGCCCAACACTTTATTACAATTCAGCCCTTGTGTATGATGGCTAAAGAATACCATGTTTAATTTAATTGAAATTAAGCCATTAGGATATTGAGACTTGAAGACTGAAGCCTACAAGAAAGATGAAAATTCTATTGAAATCCTTCTCTGGCATCCAAAATTGTGTATTCTGAGAAGCAAAATGTGTGCCTTGATCACTAGCAATAATGTCTAGAACAACAAAATGGATAAAGTAGTAACACAGTGCAGCCCTGTGTTTGGCTTTAGTTTGTGTAGAGACATATGAGATTTTGGTTTAGATTTTGGGTATTTATGAAGCAAATTATTCTTAGAATCCTTTACCCAAAGGGAGCAACCAGGGAAAATAAATTGTTCTTGTTGGCACTGGCAGGATTAGATAGACAAACTATTGCCAATGGCCCAAGGGTCTGTAAAAATGTGCAGACAGGGCTTATTATTGGCTAGGGAACCCAATTCTAATATGAGTGGCTCAAGAGTGGCCAACTGTTTTGGGCTTTGGGTGCCATCATTTATCTGTAACATTTGGTTAATGGATGAAAAGTACCAGATCCCCAGTGAGCTATATGATGTGCGATGGTGATGATTCAGTGTGTAAAGTGTACGAACCCCCTTCAGTCTTCCCTCAGTTGTAGCAAAGAAGTCTGGGAAGGTGCTGTCTTTCTCCAACACCATGACATCTAGCAAGGAACTGAGGAAAGTAAATGCAGCTCCTATTGCAGGAGGAATATGTGGTAGGGCCCAGGTTTGGCTCCAAATTATATCAAGAAGTGGCTATCTTGACATATGGGGTGCTTCTTCCATGACTCAAGGCATAAAAGACATATGGGTACAAAGGGTGATGGGCCTCAGCACTGTGAGAAACACTATATACAGGGGAGTTCAGGATGTGGCCAAAAATTGCCACTTTAATGGCATGAAGGATAAGGTAAAGGAGGACAGTCTCTTGAGTCAGAAGTTCACAGACTCCAACTTTTGGCACTACTGAACAATGCCACTATGAAAATCGGTGCACATATATCTGTCCGTGTTTTTGCTTTCAATTCTTCTGGGTATAAACCCAGCAGTGGAATTGCTGGATCATAAAGAAGATCTATTGTTAGTTTCCTGAGGAACCGCCAAACTGTCCTCCACAGTGGCTGGACCATTCCACAATCCCACCAGCAGTGGATGAGGGTTCTCATTACTCCACATCCTCTCCAACACTAATAGTCTGCTGTTTTTTTAATAGCCACCATTGTAATGGGTGTAAGATGGTATCTCATTGTAGTTTTGATTTGCATTTCCTTAAATAGCTAGTGATGTCAAGCATTTTTTCATGTGCTTATTAGCCATTTGTATTTCTTCCTTTGAGAAGTGTCTTTTCAGATTACTTGCCCATTTTTAAAATGGGTTGTTGGACTTTTTATTTTCAATGTGCAGGATTTATTTATATAAGCAGGATATTAGGCTCCTATCAGATATATGGTTGCCAAATATTTTCTCCCATTTAGTAGGCTGCCTTTTTATCTTCTTGGTAATGTACTTTGAGGTGCACAAGTTTTTAATTTTTAGGAGATCAAATTTATCTATTTTTTCTTTTGCTGCTCATGTTTTGGGTGTGAAGTTCATGAAACCCTTCCTATTACAAGGTCCTGTAGATGCTTCCCTACATAATCTTTCAAAGTCTTTATGGTTTTGGCCTTATATTTAGACCTCTGATCCATCTTGAGTTGATTTTTGCATAAGATATAAGATAGTGTCCCTCTCTCATTCTTTTGGATATCGATATTCAGTTCTCCAAGCACCACTTGTTGAAGAGGCCATTCTCTCCCAAGCGAGTGGACTTGGTGGCCTTTTTGAATATCAGATGATTGTATATGCAAGGATCTATATCAGAACTCTCAATTCGGTTCCATTGGTCAGCATGTCTATCCTTGTGCAAATACCATGCAATTTTGACCACTGTAGCTTTGTAGTATATTTTAAAGTCAGGTAGTCTGATACCTCTAACTTCATTTTTCTTTTTCAATATGTCTTTGGTGATTCTGGGCCTCTTACCTTTCTAAATATATTTTGTAGTTAGTTTTTCCAGTTCCTTAAAAAGTACTGTGTTGATTTTTATTGGGATTACATTAAATCTGTAGATTAGTTTGGGTAGGATAGACATCTTGATGATGTTTAGCCTTCCTATCTATGAACAGGGAATATTCTTCCATTTATTTAAATCTTCTTTGGTTTCCTTTAATAGTTTGTGTAATTTTCTTTATATAAGTCCTTTACATCTTTAAATTTATTCCTAGGTATTTGATTCTTTTAGTTACTATTGTAAAGGGTATTTTTTTTCTTGATTTTCTCCTCAGATTGCTCATTATTGGTGTACTAAAATGCTACTGATTTTTGAGCATTGATCTTATAGCCTGCAACATTACCAAAATCCTTTAGAAGGTCTGGAAGCTTTGTTGTAGATTTCTCAGGGCTTTTTATGTATAGGATCATGTCATCTGCAAATAATGAAATTTTTACTACTTCTTTTCCAATTTGGATGTGTTTTATATCTTTTTCTTGCCCCAGTGCTTGAGTAAGTACTTCTAAGACAATGTTAAATAGGAGCTGTGAGAGTGGGCATCCTTGTCTTGTTCCCGATTTCAGAGGAAAGGTTTTTAGGATTTCACCATTGAAGGTGATGTTAGCTTTGGGTTTTTCATATATACCCTTTATCATGTTCAGAAAGGTTCCTTCTATTCCTATCTTTTGCAGTGTTTTTACTGGGAAAGGATGCTCTATTTTGTCAAATGCTTTTTCTGCAGCTATGGAGATGATCATGTGGTTTTTTTCTTTCAATGTGTTTTGTGTTGTAATACATTGATTGATTTTCTTATAATGAACCATCCTTGCATACCTGGATGAAACCCACTTGGTCATGGTGCATAATTCTTTTGATATGTTGTTGAATGTGATTAGCAAGTATTTTGCTGAGGATTTTAGCATCTAGGTTCATGAGAGAAATTGGTCTGTAATTTTCATTCCTTATGGTATCTTTAGCTTTGGTATTAGGGTAATGTTGGCATCATAGAATGAATTAGACAATGTTCCTTCTACTTCTATTTTTTGGAAGAGCTTAAGCAGCATTGGTGTTATACCTTTCTGGAGTATTCAGTAGAATTCATCTGTGAAGCCATCTGTTCCTGGGCTCTTCTTACTTGGGAGGATTTTGATAACTGATTTTTCAAAATATCCTCATTTGACACTCTTTATTTCTGTGCAGTCAGTATTGATGTTCCCTTGCTCCTTCCTTATTTTGCATATTTGCATCTGCTCTATCTTTTCCTTTGTTAGTGTGGCTAAGGATTTGTCAATTTTATTGATCTTGAAGAACCAGCTTTTGGTTTTGTTTATTTCTTCAAGTGCTTTCTTATTCTCTATTTCATTTAGTTCTGCTCTAATCTTTGTTATTTCCTTCCTTCTACTTCCTTTAGGTATAGTTGTTGTTGATTTTCCAATTCCTCCACGTGTGCAGTTAGGTCTTCAATTTTAGCTTTTGCTTCTTTTTTAGTATTTGTATTTATGGCTACGAACTTCCCTCTCAGGACTGCTTTGGCTGCATCCCATAGGTTTTTTTTTTTATGTTGTGTTGTCATTTTCATCATTTCAAGGTAGTTACTGACTTCTGTTGAGATTTCCTCTTTGACCCACTGTTTGTCTAAGAGTGTGTTGTTTAACTTCCATATCTTTGTGCCTAACCTGTTTCTCTGGCCCTTAGTGATTTCCAATTTCATTCCATTGTGGTCAGAGAAATTACTTTGTATAATTTCAATCTTTCTGAATTAATTGAGAGTTGTTCTGTGGCTTAGCATGTGGTCTATTTGGGAGTATGATCCATGTGCACTAGAGAAGAATGTAAATACTGCTGTATTTGGGTGTAATGTTGTGGATATATCTATTAGGTCCAGGTCCTCTAATGTATTATTCATAGTGTTTATTTCTTTATTGATTCTCTGCTAGATGTTCTGTCTAATGATGATAATTGTGTATTAAAATCCCCTGCTATAATTGTAGAGGCATTTATTTCTCCATTTAGTTTTTCCAGAGTTTGCCTCATGTATTTTGAGGCACCCCGATTAGGTGCATAAATGTTTATGATTGCTCCATGTTCTTGAGAGATTACCCCTTTTACTAATATATAGTGTCCATCTTTGTCTCTTACAATAGTTTTGCATTTAAAGTATATTTTGTCTGATATTAGGATAGCTACTCCTGCCCTTTCTTGACTATTGTTTGCATGTAAAATTGTTTTCCAGCCATTCAGTTTCAGCCTCCTTAAATGCCTGGGTCTAAGGTGGGTTTCTGGTACGCAGCATATAGATGGATCATATTTCCTTATCCATTGTGCCAATCTGTGTCTCTTGACTGGTGAATTTAATCTATTAACCTTCAGTGTTAACACTCGCAATTATTTTCTTACATCAGTGATATTTTCTTTGGGTTTCTTTATGTCATATGCTGATTTTATCTCTCTTATTGTGTTTTTAGTTGTTCTTGCACTCTCCTCCAACTCTCTCTTCCCTCTTTTTCCTCTCAACTTGTAGAACTTCCTTTAGTATTTCTTGAAGTGCAGGTTTCTTATTGATATACTCTATTTCTGTTTATCTGTGAATATTTTGAACTCTCCATCACTTTTGAATGCCAGTTTTGCTGGATAGAGAATTCATGGCTGGAAGTTTTTTTCTTTTAGTGCTTTGACTGTGTCATACCACTGTCTTCTTGCCTCCATGGTTTCAGCTGAGAAATCAGTGCTTAATAATATTGTGCTTCCCTTGTATTTGATGGTTCTGTTTTCTTTTGCTGCCTTGAGTATTTTCTCTTTGTCTTGAGCATTGGATTTTTTGACAAGTATATATCTTGGAGTTGGCCTGTTGAGATTTACACTGTTTAGGGTGCGCTGTGCTTCCTGGACTTGTACATCCTCCTCTCTATATAGTGTTGGGAAGTTTTCAGCCATTATTTCTTTCAACACTCCTTCTTTTCCCTTTCCCTTCTCTTCTCCTTCTGGGATGCCTACAATGTGTATGTTTGTGCATTTTGCATTGTCAGTTAAATCCCTAAATCCCTATCTTTTTGTCGATCTATTCTACTCTCTGTTTGATTTCAGATGCCTTGTCTTCTGCATTACTAATTCTTTCTTCTGCCTGTTCAAATCCATTGTTATGTGAATACAGCTTTGTTTTTCATTTCTTGGATTTTGCCATTGATCACCATCATATCCATTATCTGTTTAAGTATGCTTACAATTTCTTCAGTATGTTTTCCCAGTGTCTTCTTAATATCCTAATCTCTTCCTTCACTTCATTAAGTTGGTCAATATTTGTTTTGAAACTCGATGTTTTGCATCTGTTCCTGGTTTTTAGTTTGTTCAATGGACTGGTCCATGTCTTCCTGTTTCTCAGTATGCTTTGTAAATTTTTTTGGCCTCTATTCATCATTTTATCTTGATGGATTTATTCAGTTAATTAGCTTACCTCTCTGCTCTAGAGTATTATTTAGCTGGTGGTTCCATATCTGTGTTAAGTTTTCCCTTTGACACTTTGTTCTTCTTATTCTATTTCCTTGCTTCTTTCTATGTTCCCTTGAATGCAAAAGATTAGGGCCAGAGGAATAAAAAGCTTGAGAAAAGAAGACAAAGAATAGTAATATTGGTAAAAGTTAGAAGAGGGTCCATATAAGACTTAGTAAAGTGAATATTTAACTCAGGTAGACAGTGTAGAGTGATAGGAAAAAAAGTGGAGTGCCTACAATGGACTTGGAAACCAAATAGAGGAAAACATATACAATGATTTAGAAGGTCAGAATGATGAGGAGAGAGAGAATGAGTAAAGAAAGGGCTGAAAGGAAAATGTTAATAATAATTAAAAAAGAAGAAAACAATAGATAAAATGGAAATTGTCACCCTTGAAGTTGTGGGCTAATTTAAAAAGGTGGTATGTAAGAACCACAACAGAAAGCAGGAGGTAGAAAGATGAAGGAAGGAAAAGAGAGTGTTTGGAGACAAAATAAGTATAGGCATAGAATCAGAAATTATGGAAGAATAAGCACAGCAAAGAGATAAGCTATTAGCACCTAATTAAAAAAAAAAAAAGAAAAAAGGGGGGGAGGAAAGAGGAAAGAAAACAAGAGACAACAAATAAACTAAAACCAAACAACCACAGAAGCAAGCAGTCAAACAATGCTAAGGAACAACAGCGTTAATTCTTGGGCACTTTTGGACCATCTCAGCCTGCTTGTGTTTATCAATCAATTACCCTGCAAGGTTCTATCTGCAGGTTTTGAGGCAGATTTTAGTGACTAAACTAAGTTTAAAAAAATTCTTTTTTTTAAGTGACTGTCTCCCCCTTTTTTTTTTGGCCCTATAATGTACCCAAAAGAAGGCCTCTTCTAGACCGCCCCCTCCACCAAGGGAACCCTAAATAGGTTTGTGGAAACTAATCAAGCACTTCCCACTTCCTGGCCTCCCCAGGGGAGCTGAAGCTCTGATGCTTGTCAACACAGAATCATAAAATTGGCTGACTACCCCACCTCCAGAGCCAAGCCTCACTATCACTGGGCTGTTAGGTAAATCAGGCTTCCTCAGAAAATTTGCCTGTCCCCTCAACTTGGTACTACTTCAAGCCAGCTTATTTGCTCCCCAAAACTGTGAGGGGGTCCAGGCAACCAAATCCACAGAAAGGAACCCCTCTCCACCTTCTGTCAGAACCCTCCCCCTCCCACTCTCAGAGAATGCTCCCTTTCACCAGGTTGCCGGTGTGAGTTGGGGCCTATCCATGGGCAGCTAGGTAAATCAGCCATCCTCAGCAGATTCACCACTTCCCTCAGCTTGGTATGGCTTCAAGCCACTATTTTGTTCCCCAAAGCTGCAAGGGGTTCCAGGCAACCAAATCCACAGAGAGGAAACCCTTTTTGACCCTCCACCAGAACCTTCCCACTCTCAGAATGCTCCCTTTCACCGGGTTGCTGGCTTAAGTTGTGGCTCATCCCACCATTTTCCTTGAGGGTGGGTCTTAACCATCTGTATTGACTAGCACAGCTAGGGGAAAAACTCATGTTTCTTTCCTGAACAATCCATCTCACTGTCCAGCTCCCTCCAGATCGATGTCCCCAAGGTTCTTGCTCTGTGGTGCCCTAGCACAAACCACTCAGGCAGTAATTAGCTGTCCTCCAAGAGTGAGATGGTAGTGCCCTCCTAAACTGATGCCATCTTGCCCCTCTGTTATAGGATTTGAACATATTTCAGAGCTTTTAGAGGGAGAGGCCCCATTTAAACTGGGCCAATAGTTTAAACAGGCTTAAGTAATTTTTTTAAAAAATGAGAAATACATTTGCTCCAGAACCCAAAAAGGCTAATAGATGTGGGGCATGTTTTAACATTGCCAATGCTGAAAGGGCCAATGTGTGTTTTTAACAGCTTCAAAGACTGAACAGCCCTTGAATGGCCAAAATTTTTTGATAAATTTAACTGAGGTGGTGGGATCTGACATTGTGAATGTAACAATGTCTCCTTTTGTAAGCTCCTTTGTGGTTATTTGTATGTCCTCATGTAATAAAGAGTTAACTGAGCAGGCCTGGCTACTCAAACCTTGCACATTTCAAGGAAAGTTCTAGCTCTTAACTGCTCCTGGAAGATAGCCTCTGAGTCCTTGAAATGTCCTGCATGTTAAGTATGTTTTTGCTTGTCTGAGGCCTCAGTCTATGCCAGATATTTCAAGTTAACAATGTGATTTATGGTGAAAACCTGATTTTTGTATGCTTGAGGCTTTGGACAATGCTATGTTACTTTGACCTTCAAGGGACTGCAGAGTGAGTACCTAAGATCAGTCATGTGGGTGCACCATGCTTATGTGACTAACCCCCATTAAAAACCATGGAAACTGAGGACTGAGTGAGCTTCCCTAGTTGGCAATACTTCTCATGAGGGGATAGTTTAGTTTTGTCCATAGAACTCCACTGCAAAGACAGATATTTGCTAGTAACTGGTCTTTTATGGACTCTACCTTATACTTTTATACTTTGCTGATTTTAATCTGTACCTTTCAATGTAATATACTATAACTGCAATTATAACTATCCTGAGTTACATGAGTACTTCTATTGAGTTACTGAACCTGAGTATGGTCTTGTGCACCCTTGAATCAGTACTGAATTGATGTTTGCAATGAAACTCCTTGGAGGAGGATGTTACCAATGCAGTCTCATAATTGGGATCTTGGAAAACTTTGGATTCCAAGATATTGCCTTTCATTGTATCCCTTTAGTGGTGAAGAGAAACTGTTGAAAATGGCACTAAAGAAAACATGTTACCCAAATACACAATAGGAAAATATTTCACAGTTGCTAATTGGATAATTGGATGGGACCATGACATGGTTGTGGTAATTCACTATGATACACTTTTCATTATTTCCAAGATTAAGAACAAGCCAAAGTGGGCTGTTAAAAGGAAAAGTAGTGAAGTTAATGACTTGTTCTCTGTATAGGTCTTGATTGAAACCTTAAAGTTCCTTATTTACATTGGACTATATTAACTATTTTAACTGAAGAGGCAGTAGGGGTAATCATCCCCTGGACCCCCTTTTGTCAAACTAATTTGTAAGTGCTAAGGACAATTAAATTTTTAAAAAATATTTTGCACCATACATTTTATTTTATTTTACTTTATTTTTTAAAGATACTTATCCACATTTATGTTACACAAAAATATAGGGGTTCCCATATGCCCCACCTCCCACACCTCTCACAACTTCCCACATTAAAATCCTTCATTAGTGTGGCACATTAATTGCAATTGATAAATATCCTGGGGTTTTGCCATTAAGCATGGAGCATAGTTCGCATTGCATACCACTCTCTCCCACACAGTTCTGCATGCTTTGTGATGATATAAAATGGCCTATATCTGTCATTGCAATGTCATTCAGGACAATACCCAAGTCCTGAAAAAGCCCCTGTATTACGACTGCTTTTCTCTCTGCCTGCCCCCAGAGCCTCCAGTGGCCACTGGCTCCACATCAATGTTGTAATTTCTTCCATTGCTTGAATCACAATATGTCTATAGTAGAATACCAGTAAGTCCACTCTAGTCCATAGTTTTCATCCCACCCTGAAGAGTCTGGGATGGTGATGTCAACTCCACCTCCAATTGAGAGTGGTTTTATATCCCACGGGGAAGATGGATGGGATTATCCTGCCTGCAGCTGCAGACTCTTTCCATTCCCTGGGATTGGGTTACAGTACCCATGCTCATTATGTGATATTTTAGGTTTATGGGTGCTATGACCATGTTTTTTTTTTTTTTTTTTTTTTTAAAGCCCTAGTTCTAATGGTTATAGTGAGACACCATTGTATGTCCTCTACTGTCTGTTCTGTAACTTTCTTAACAATAGAGGGAATATGTATTCCCCTGGTATAAATGTAATTTGAGGCCATGTATTAAGGCCAGAAAGTTTTCCAATTAACACATCTCAGCAGAAGTCAAAGTTAATTCAGGTCCTGTGTTGTAGAGGTGCAAAAGCCCATCAGTTGCCTTTTATCTTTTGGTTTTATAAATTATTTTAGTAAAATTTGGGTACTAATCAGATATAATTGAGGACCATTATTTCACTTGTTTCATTCCCCTGTATCCAGGTATTTGCGATACAAGTCTTCAAATGTCTGCCCTTCAAACAGTGACTGCTCTTTTTCCACATAAGCAAAGACCCAATGGGCTCAAACATTATGCACAGTATATATAGTATTTCCCCTGGGTGGTTTATGAAATGGAGCCAACACTGGATTGAGAACAACCACCAATTGGTAACAGGGTTAGAGTTTTTTCCCTGAGCTTAGCATCAGCCACAGCTTAATAGAGACATCTGTGTAGAGGCTTATGGCCCAGGGCCACTTTAAGGAGGGGCTCAGTCCCAGACTCCTGTCCTGACATGCCAATTAATTATCAAAACTTCCTACACAGGTTGGTTGAATCTATAACAGAGGCTCAGTGTCACTTAGCAAAAATAATACAGAGCAACACAACTCAAACTGCAAGCTAGCCCCTAGGCTAAAGAGCCAGTTAACAAGTCAAGGCAAGAGAAGAAAACTTAGTGTTTATGACTATTTTAATTCTCTCAATACTGAGTTCTAGATTTCCTCTCACTGGATCTGGGTATCATTATGGGGTTGGCCAATTCAAGGACTTGTTCCATTGGAGAGATCAAAGGCTCCCATTAAGCAAATCTAGTCCTGAAAATCCCCTCTATCAGAAATTAGTAGCAGTACATGGGTCATAATGTCTCAAAATCCCCAATAGAGTAGGAGGCTCAGAAAATGTAGAATAAAGAATTTGGGAGAAAATCTTCTTTCTTAATATGATACTTTAGTAAAGTAAAAGCAGAAATCTTATATTAATTACCTTTAGCAGTAACATCCCTAAATTTCATAATTTATAATGTGGAGTGTCTTCTATACTGTCAATTCTCCCTAAAGCACTGTTAATAAGTACCTGCATTTAATGGAAAAATGATATTGTCAGAAACAGAAGTCATATTAACTTATCCATTTTTTACCTGACCCCAGAAAACAATGGTGGTTTTAAATTTGCTTGGAGGTTTACATATTTGTTAATTTAATTCTCAAAGTAACCCTGCTGGCTAAGGCCAATTTACCTATTTAACAAATTACATGAACAGAGGCTCAGAAACCTTTAGTAATGTTAAAAACTACCTGGCTAGAAAAAGACAGCCAGAGTTTGAATTTTTTTCTGCCTCTCTCCACATTTCAAATTCTTTAAGAATTACACCTAGGTTTTACCAGTAATGTCACCCCTCATTTTGATAATCAGATGCCTTACACCATTGTCAAAAATGTCTTAATATAGTTTGTTCACATAATTATGCCTGCTTCCCAGGTTCTCCTACCACACATGTAGGTTCACAGAATTGAATCCACTATCCAAACACCAGCTGATATTTACTGTCCAGTATAAACCACACTTACTCACTTCAATAGATACTGCCAACACTTCTCATGTCCTTCTGAGTATTAACCATATCTGTCTCCAATAGGAGCAACTCCAATTACCTGCCTTATCCAGGAATTCCTGGAAACAGAACATATGTAAGATTTTGACTCAGATCTAAACACAGAGTTCCTTTCCTTCAGGTTACTCTATAATTTGTCATTATATATTTATTTGTTTGCTTGTTTATCTGTATCTAATACTGGTGGAACTACATAAAACTATTCAAGTTTCCCTTTGAAAAATACTAATGAGTTATGAATCCAGAGGAACTGTTTATCCACAGAACCTAAGCTGACCTCAGGTGGCCTGTGCCTAAATGCCTGCAGTCAAATCCATCAATTACATTCTGATTAACAAGATTATTTATAAAATAAATAAGGACTTCTCCTGGTGGTTAAAATTATCTTCCTTACCACAACCCAAATAGATAAAAAATGCAACAAAACTAACACAGATTGATGATGTTTTTGTCACATTCCAGGGCTCAGAGCTTCTTTCACTCTAGGAAAATGATCATTTGCTTGGAGGACTTTCTTTTTATGCAGTTGGCATTGTCATCAGTCCTGTAACCTAGAAGGACACACCCTGATTAATTCAGAAGACAGTGAAGATACAGCTAGTCAGGCCATGGCTTCTTTAACACAATCTTTACCCTCAAATGAGATAAATCATATAGATGAATTTAAGGAAAACAAATTGTGTCCTTTAATTCCTTCTCAAAGTCTAAATATCAACCTTCATATCTTTGCCCAGAGGTTTCACTGTTTTGTGGATTTTGTGCTGGGCAAGTATTCTAGAGTGTCTATAGGAAGAAGATCGCTGCTACTCTTGATTTCTAAGAGGAATTAAAATCTACCAATATTCTCTCAGGATCTGGGCATTGCTACAGTCTATATAAGTTGACCTAGTTTTGTTGAAAATATATATTCAAAGAAAAACATTTTCATGATTTTGAAGTGCACATATTTTCCTACTGAGCCAGGGAAAGGTCATCCCATTCTCTTCATGTCAGATTTTGCTGATGATTTTAAAACTGTAAAATCTTCTAAGCTTCAAAATATTAGGGATTCCCAGAATGAATAATCTAGTTTCATGATTGATTTCCTTATAAATAGGATGTGCACTAATTTTATTAGATCCAGTCCAGGATCATGTACTGCATGTTGCTTTCAGTGTCCCTTTAGTTTCTCTCTCTTTTTTAATCATAGAAACATATATACAATATAAACTTTCCAAACTCAACCACTCCCCAGAATACAATACAGTGGGATTAATCATATGCAAAATGTTGTACTACCCTAACAAACACCCATTACCAGAATTTCCCAATCATCCAAAATAGTAATCCCACTACTAGCCTTGACTTTTAAAAATTAAAAGTATGAAAATCTTCAGGCATATCTTGACATACAGGAAAAAAAAAAAAAAACTATTTCAAAAGGAAAATCAAGCAATGTATTTTAAGTATAGGTACAGGCATTTGATTCCATAATAATGTTTTTCTTTGCTTTTAATTCACTGTTCTGAAATTTTTAAAGTTATATTCTGTATTATTTTATTAGCATGTATTTTAGGCAATGTCCATTTTCATGGTTTTCTTATAAAGTCCTATAAGATTTCAGGCTAGTCACACAACATTCTTGAGGGCAATTGATGATACCTTTTTGTCAGAAATGTGATGTTGCCTGTCCAAGGGTGTGAAGTTATAGTAGCAAATAAAACAATCAGGAACTGTGGCATTTAAGAGCCGTATTAGAAAAGATCATTTAAAGGAAAAAAATATATAAGGAAGTTGTGAATACATAATCTAGAACTACTTCATTTTTTGAGATGGAAAACTCTTAAAAATGCAGATATTTTATACCAAGAATTACTCTAAGGTTTTTTACGTGAGGCATTGGTTGACAGTTAAGGTCACTTATTAAAGTTTGAATTATTAAAGACAAACTTGCTTCAAAAGTCCATCTACATGACTGATGAGGAAACCCCAAAATATCCCAGTGGAGAATTTTATGTTCAGGTCTTGGCATCTGATATAAGATTTAGACTGGAAAGTTTATGTGTTATAAACATAAAGAGGATATTTGAGGTTAAAGGAATGGAAGATACTGCATAAGTAGAGAGGGAGAAGAAAAGGAAGGGCTGAGACTAAGTCCTGCAGAGTTCCAATAATTAATGTTTCAGAAAGAGCTTGCAAATACCTAGAAAGTGCTGTCAGAGGAATCCAAGTAAATATGGTGAACCAGGAGACCAGGAGAGATAGAAATTTTAGAAGGAAGGGATCAGGGAGTTTCTTGAGGAATTTTTGTAGGATTGAGAGGCATTCAGTGAATCCACTGCATTAGAGATAACCAGACTCTTAAGGTTAATGGATTTAAGTGAAGACAGTTTAAAACACATCAGAGGGAGGTGGATGTGGCTTAAGTGATGGGGCTTCCATCTACCATATAGGAAGTCCAGAGTTTGATACCCAGGGTCTCCTTGTGAAGGCAAGCTGGCCTGCATGGTGGGTTGGCTCAAGCAGAGAGTTGGCCGATGCAGAGTGCAGGCCCATGCAGAGTGGTGGCCCACACAGGAGCCCTGGCCCATGCAGGAGTGCTAGCACAGCAAGATGATGCAAAAAAAAAGGGACACAGAAGACAATGAGAGACACAGCATACCAGGGAGCTGAGGTGGCACAGGAGATTGAGTGCCTCCAGAAGGTCTCAGGATCAGTACCCAGTGACACCTAAAGAGAAGACAAGCAGATACAGAAGAATGCACAGTGAATGGAAAAAGAGAGCAGAAAATGAGAGGGGAGAGAGTAATAAATAAATGGATAAATCTTTAAAGAAAAAAAACATATCAGAGTGCACTGAGAAAAAAATGGGAAAAAATTAAAATCTAAGTACCTACCATAAACTATTATATGACTTTACTGCATTATCAGTAAGAAATTAAATTTATATTCAAGTAAAACTTAAGGTTTAACTTTTAATTTCCTATTAGTGAATTTTTTTCAAATGCTTATGGTTCCAAATGTCAATAGAATAAATATGGTGAGAAATATAACCATAGGCTAATACATATGACAATCAATTTTTTTATTAAAAATCCATTTTTACCACCAGTTTTTAGCATTTCACGAGGCTACTGATTATATTGGTATGTAGGAATAGCTCATATATACCACATTTCCTTCCAGCCTGCCCAACATTTTCAACATTTTCAACAGCCTACTGCTTTTCTCCCCTAAAGGCATTTACTTTGTCTTTAAATATCTTACTGTTTACAGGCTTTTTCTCAGATTCTCAGCTCATCTATTACCTTTCACTGGAGAAGACTATATCAGCCAGCTCAGCCTTGTCTTTTTTTTTGGCTGTTTCTCTTCTGATTTATTTATTTATTTATTTATTATTAATAATTAAAAAAAAATTTTTTAAAGATACTTAGATTACATAAATGTTACACAAAAATTATAGGGATTCCCATATGCCCCACCTCCCACACCTCCCACCACCTCCCACATAAACATCTTTCATTAGTGCGGCACATCACCTGCAATGGATATACACATCCTGGGGCTTTGCCATTAAGCATGGACCATAGTTCACATTTTAGACCACACTCTCTCACACAGAGTTCTGCATGTTATATGCTGATGTAAAATGGCCTATATCTGTCATTGCAATGACACTCAGGATAATTCCCAAGTCACAAAGAAGCCCCTGTATTACAATTGCTTTTCCCTCTCCCTGCCCCCAAAGCATCCAGTGGGCACTGGCTCCACATTAATGTTGTAATTTCTTCCATTACTTGAATCAGAATATGTCTATAACAGAATATCAACAAGCCAATCTAGTCCATAGCTCTTCCCCCAATCCTGAGGAGTCTGGGATAGTGATGTCCACTCCACCTCCAAGTGAGAGGGGGCTTATATCCCATGGATACAGTGGGTGGGATTATCTTGCCTGCAGCTGCAGGCCCTCTCCATTCCCTGGAATGGCCGTTACCCATCATCGTCTCCTTGCCAGGTGACTTGGATGAGTCCATTGAGCTGTAGGGTAGGAGTTGCAGCTCCACCGAGATTCCAGGCACAGCTGGCACATAGGTAGGCCAGAGGCTCCAGTCTCTGGAAGTACACCTTAAAACTCCAGCATCACATATTGGTTTGAATAGAAGGGACTGATGAATCATGTGCAGGGAGGACTTATTTGAGTCCAACTCTGTCACTCTCAGGAGCACAGATTACAAAGTACAGCCCACTGATAAGGCGTCAGTCCCTGGGGCTATCCTCCCTTATATAGGACCTGGGTGTCTCCAGAGCCCTCAGGAGCCCCTCTGTGTGGGGTGATATCCACTTGGGTGTTCTATGCGATCCTACTGAGGTGTGCATAAGCGTTACCTGTGGGATGACCTCCCAACTCTCTTTGAAGTCTCTTAGCCACTTGAACTCATTTGTCTTTATCTTTTTCCCCTTTTATTCAAGGATTTTTTCCAGTCATGTTGCCAGTTGGCACTTGGTATTAATCCCTTGTTGCCAGGAAGGCTCATCCCTGGGAGTCATGTCCCACGTTGGGGGGAAGGTAATGCATTCATATGCTGAGTTTGGCTTAGAGAGAGGCCACATTTGAGCAACAAGGAGGCTCTCAGATGGCAACCCTTAGGCACCCCATAACAGTAGGTCAAGTTTCAATTACAAGAGCAAAGACTCATAAGGCTAGTCATCAATAACAAGAACCCAACAGTGGGCCACCCTCTTTTGCCAGACACTGTCCCTGCACTCAGGGAACTGTTGTTGCTCCTTGGAGAATGTGGCAGAGCTCTCCAGGATGGGAATTCAGTATTCCCTCATTTATTGAGTGATTGTCTATCCACTGTGACCATGACCCATCCCTTGATCATTTGAACAATTTTATATATTCGGATGAACTTACTCCCATGAATCCCCCATCCCAGACACCCTCCACCAATGATCCTCTGCAGTCCCCATTGTAACCCTACTGTGATCTAAACCTTCCTTGAAGATGAAGCCCATATAATAACCAAATACAATTAATAGGAAAATGAAATAATAAGCTTAAATGCAAAAGATAAAATACAAGGAAACTCAGAAAAATAAAATATATTTAATGGAATGGGACATTCAAGAAAAGAAAATGGGAAAAAACAAAAGAATTTTTTTAAAATTATTTTTATTTTTAAATTTTTTCTCCTTTTATCATTGCATTATCGGATGTCCAGTGTGTACCATGACACCTTCCCCCTCTCATTCCCCAGTGTCTCCCAAATTTTCATTTAGTTTTCAAAGAAGTTTTAGGTCACAGCAAAGTCACACATGGAATACTAGAGATTCCCATATACCCAACCTCCCTCCTCCTATCCCACCCCATATTAAAACCTTCTTTTGTGTGTGTATGAATGGTAACATTGATATAACTGTTATACAGATAGTGAAACATAGCTACTAAACATTGTCAATGGTTTACAGTATAGTTGACAATATAGACGGTGCATTTTAATAATTTTTTGATGATATTTACCATGTCCTTTGTCCATTACTGTAAGGCAATGAAAAACATTTCCCATGACCACTAAATGCCCTGTTTGATCTTTTCTGTTCCATCCTCCCCATTACCCTGGGGCATATGATAACCCCTGTCTTGACTCATGGGATGAAAAGATTCATAGTTACATGCCCTGGGTATTCTAACGGGCCCTTCCTAATCTACTCACCTGTTAACCCTATACCAACAAACCCAATAATATCACAACCCACCTGTCCTATCCGTCAATATGCAACTATACTCAATCTCTTTGCCATAGATTATGTCCATATGGGTGATGGCTCACAACCTACTCTTCTCTGTCTCTCCCTTGTTAACCTATCTTTCAGACAGTGGTTCTCAGAGACTGCTCACTTTCCTCAATTCAAATCAGTGAGGTCATATACTGATCATCCTTCAATGCCTGGCTTGCTTCACTCAATATAAGGTCTTCAAGATTCATCCATGTTATTCCATGTGTTACCACTTTATTCCTTCTAAGAGCTTAGTAATATTCCATTGTATGTATGTACCAGATTTTGCTTATCATTCATCAGTTGATGGGCACAGGGGATGATTGCAACTTTAGGCAATTGTGTACAATGCTGCTATGAAAATTGGTGTGCATATATCTGTTTGTATCTTTGCTTTCAATTCTTCTGGGTATATACCCAGCAGTGGAATTGCTGGATCAAACGGAATATCTATTGTTAGTTTTCTGTGGACTCGCCAAACAGTCCTCCACAGTGGCTGGATCATTTCACAGTCCCACCAGCAGTGGATGAGGGTTCCTATTCCTCCACATCCCCTTCAACACTTACATTCTGCTGTTTTTTAATAGCTGCCATTCCAATGGGTGTAAGATGGTTTCTCATTGTGGTTTTGATTTGCATTTTCCTAATAGCCAGCGATCTCAGGCATTTTTTTCATTTGCTTTGTAGTCATTTGTATTTCTTCCTTGGAGAATTGTCTTTTCAGGTCACTTGTCCATTTTTTAAATGAGTTGTTTGTCTTTTTATTTTCGAGGTGTAGGATTTCTTTATATATGCAGGATATTAGGCTCCTATCAGATATATGGTTGCCAAATATTTTCCCTAATTGTGTGGGTGGCCTTTTTATTTTCCTAATAATGTCCTTTGAGGTGCAGAAGTGTTTAAATTTGATGAGATCCTATTGATCTATTTTTTCTCTTGCTGCTCGTGCTTTGGCTGTGAAGTTCATGAAACCATTTCCTATTACAAGGTCCTGTAGATGCTTCCCTACATTATCTTCCAAGGTCTTTATGGTTTTGACTCTTATATTTAGATCTTTGATCCATCTTGAGTTGATTTTTGTGTAAGGTGTGAGATGGTATTCTTCTCTCATTCTTTTGGATATGGATATCTAGTTCTCCAAGAACCACTTGTTAAAGAGGCCATTCTCTCCCAACTGAGCAGGCATGATGGCCTCGTCGAATACCAGGTGACTGTATATGTGAGGATCGGTATCAGAACTCTCAATTTGGTTCCATTGGTCAGTAGGACTATCCTTGTGCAAATACCATGCACTTTTTTTTTTTATGGGTAAAAATCAAAATTCTCACAATACATACAAACATTTGCAAAATGATATATAAATATATATGCATATATGTGTATTTGCTTACAAAAATGTTGTATATATATATACACACATATATTTTAAGAGGTGCTTAGATTATCCAAAATATTACACGGAACCCACTGGGATTCCCATGTTGCCCACCTCCCACACCTCCCATCACATCCCACACAAACATCTCCCACAGTGTGGCCCACCACCCTCAATGAACTTACATATCCTGGAGCCTTGCCACCAACCATAGACCACAGTTCACACTGTAGACCACACTCTCTCCCACTCAGTTCTGAGTGGTGTGTGCTGATTTAAAATTTGATCACTGCACCCCTGTAGAATGTTTTAAAGTCAGGTAATGTGATACCTCCAACTTCATTTTTCTTTTTCAATATATCTTTGGCAATTTGGAGCATTTTACCTCTCCAAATATATTTTGTGGTTATTTTTTCCAGTTCCAGTGTTGATTTTTATTGGGATTGCATTAAATTTGAAAATCAGTTAGGGTAGGATAGACATCTTGATGATGGTTTGTCTTCCTATCCATGAACAGGGAACATTTTTCAATTTATTTATGTCTCCTTGATTTCCTTTATCAGTGTTGTGTAGATTTCTATATATAAGTCCTTTACATCTTAAGGTAAATTTATTCCTAGGTATTTGATTATTTTAGTTATTAATGTAAGTTATATTTTTTTATGATTTCCACCTCAGATTGCTCGTTATTGGTGTACAGAAATGCTACTGATTTTTGAGCATTGCTCTTATAGCCTGCAACATTACTGAACTCTTTTATAAGTTCTAGAAGCTTTGTTATAGATTTCTCTGGGCTTTCTATGTATAGGATCATGTTGTCCGCAAATAAAATTTTTATTTCTTTTCCAATCTCGATGCCTTTTATATCCTTTTCTTGCCTCAGTGCCACACAACTACATCTAAAACAATGTTAAATAGGAGTGGTGATACTGGGAATCCTTGTCTTGTTCCTGATCTCAGAGGGAAGGCTTTTAGGATTTCACCATTGAAGATGATGTTAGCTTTGGGTTTTTCATATACACCCTTTACTATATTCAGAAAGTTTCCTTCTATTCCTATCTTATGCAGTGTTTTTATCAGGAAAGAGTGCTGTATTTTGTCAAATGCCTTTTCTGCATATATAGAGATGATCATGTGATTTTTTTTCTTTCAATCTGTTTATGTGGTGTATTACATTGATTGATTTTCTTATATTGAACCATCCTTGCATATCCGGGATGAAACCCACTTGGTCATGGGTTATAATCCTTTTGATATATTTTTGAG
>JAKSZT010052292.1:875148-945276 GCA_026826555.1 Tolypeutes matacus | reverse complement strand
AGTCTATCTCTTTACTTGTAATTGAACTGTTGAGTTCATCAATTTCTCCTTTCATCAATGTAGGCTGTTTGTGAGTTCTAGAAACCTGTCCGTTTCCTCTAAATTATCATTCTTGTTGGCATATACTTTTTCAAAGTATCCTCTTATGATACTCTGTAATTCTGTGGGGTCAGTAGTGATATCCCCTTGCTCATTCCTTATTTTGTTTATTTGCATCTGTTCTCTCTTTTTCTTTGTTAGTCTGGTAAGGGTTTGTCAATTTTGTTGATCTTGAAAAACCAGCTTTTAGTTTTGTTTATTTTTTCTATTGATTTATTATTTTCTATTTCATTTAGTTCTGATCTAATCTTTGTTATTTCTTCCTTCTTACTTCCTTTGGGGTTAGTTTTTTTGTTGTTCTTCCAATTCTTCCAGGTGTGTACTTAGGTCTTCAAATTTAGCTCTTTCTTCTTTGTTAATATATGCATTTATGTCTGATATTAGAATAGCTACTCCTGCCTTTTTTTTTTTTTTTGGCTATTGTTTGCTTGTAAAATTGTTTTCCAGCCATTCACTTTCAGCCTCCTTGAATCCCTGGGTCAAAGGTGGGTTTCTTGTAGACAGCATATAGATGGATCATATTTCCTTATCCATTCTGCCAATCTGTGTCTCTTGACTGGTGAGTTTAATCCATTAACATTCAGTGTTATTACTTTCAATGTCTTTTTAGTTGTTCTTACACTCTTCTCCAAATCTCATTCTCTTGTTTTTTCTATTCAACCTGTAGAACTTAGTATTTCTTGAAGGGCAGGTTTCTTATTGACATACTCTCTTAATTTCTGTTTGTGAATATTTTGAACTCTCCATCATTTTTGAATGGCAGTTTCGCTGGATAGAGAATTCATAGCTGGAAGTTTTTCTTTTAGTACTTTGACTATGTTGTACCACTGTATTCATGCCTCCATGGTTTCAGATGCAAATCAGCACTTAATCTTATTGCGCTTCCCTTGTATGTGATGGTTATCTTTTCTCTTGCTGCCTTGAGTATTTTCTCTTTGTCTTGAGCATTGCACATTTTGATAATTATATGGCTTGGAGTAAGACTGTTGGTATTTATACTGTTCGGCGTGAGCTGTGCTTCCTGGACATGTGCATTCATCTCCCTCAATAGGGCTGGGATATTTTCAGCCATTATTCCCTTCAACACTCCTTCTGTTCCCTTTCCCTTCTCTTCTCCTTCTGGGATGCCTATAATGCATATTTTTGTGTTTCTGTTAAATCCATAAGTCCCTGCTGGAGTTTTTTAATCTTTTTATCTATCTGTTCTGCTATCTGTTTGATTTCAGTTGTACTGTCTTCTACATCACTAATTCTTTCTTATGCCTGTTCAAATCTGCTGTTATGTGAATCCAGCATCTTTTTGATTTTTTGGATTGTGCCATTCATCACCATCATATCCATTATCTTTTTATGTATGCTTACAATTTCTTCAGTATGCTCTCCCAGTATCTTTTTAATATCCTTAATCTCTTCCTTCACATCATTAAGTTGGTCCATGATATTTGTTTGTATAGCTTTGTTTAGTTGTTTGATGTTCTGTATCACTTCCTGGTTTTTAGTTTGTTCATTGGACTGTTTCTCAGTATTGTTTGTAATTTTTTGTTGCCCTCTGGCCATCCATTTATCTTGATGGGTTTATTCAGTTGATTAGCTTCTCTCTCTGCTCTAGATTTTTATTTAGCCAGTGGTTCTGGGTGTGTGTTAAGATTTTTCTTTGACACTTTGTTCTTCTTGTTCTATTTCCTTTCTTTTCTCTATGTTCCCTTCACTGTAAAAGATTAGGGCCCAAGGAATCTAAAGAGGTAAGAAAGGAAAAAGGATAATAATAATACTGATAAAAGTTAGAAGAGGGGCCTTATAAGACTTAGTAATATGAATATTTAACTCATGTAGGCAGTGTAGAGTAATAGTGAAAAAATTGGAATACCTACAATTGAATAGGAAACTAAATAGAAGAAAATATAAAGAATGATTTAAAAGGACATTATGATGAGGAAGGAGAGAAAGCGTAAGGAGAGGGTTGAAGGAAATATTTAATAATAATAATAAAAAAGAAAAAAGAATAGACAAGATAGAAATTGACACCCATGATGTTGTGGACTAATGAAAAAAGGTGGAATGTAAGAACCACAATAGAAAACAGAAGGTAGAAAGATGAAGGAAGGAAAAGAGATAGCATTGGTAGACAAAATCAACATACACAGAGAATGGGAAATCAAGGAATAAGAAGCACAGTAAATAAGAAACAATCTAATTTTTTAAAAGGGGGGTTGGAAAGAGGAAGGAAAACCCAGAAACAAACAAACAAAGGAAAACCAAACAAACACACAAGCAAGCAGTCAAACAAAGCTAAGGAAGAACAGCGTTTCTTCTTGGGCTCTTGTGAAGCCTCTCAGTCTGCTTGTGTTCATCAATCAATTACCCCGCAGGCTTCTTTCTGTTGATTTTGAGGCAGATTTTAGTGATTGAACTAAGTTAATTTTTTTAAAGTAACCTTCTCTTTTTTTGTTGTTTTTTGGAGAAATAAACAAGCCAAAAGAAGACCTCTTCTAGACCACCCCCTCCACTGAGGGGACCGTAAATAGGCTCAGGGAATCTTACCAAACACTTCCCATTTCCTGGCTTCCCCAGGGGAGCTGAAACACTGATACCCTTCAGCACAGAATGATAAAATTGGCTAACTCTGTCCCCTCCTTAGGCAAGCCTCGTATCACAAGGTGGTTAGTTAAATCAGGCGTCCTCAGCAGATTTGCCTCTCCCCTCAGCCTGATGCCATGTTAAGCCATCTGGTTTGCTCCCCAAACCTGCAAGGGGGTCTGGGCAGCCAACCGCACAGAAAGGAAACCCCTCTCAACCCTCTTCCAGAACCCTCCCACTCTCAGAGAACGCTCCTTCTCTCCAGGTTGCCAGTAGGAGTCAGGTCATATCCCCAGGCAGCTAGGTAAATCAGACTTCCTCAGCACATTCACCTCTCCACTCAGTCTGGTGCCCTTTCAAAATGGCTGGTTTGCTCCCAAAAGCTGCAAGGGTGTCCAGGCAGCCAAACCCAAAGAAAGGAAACCCTTATCCCCCCTCTGTCAGAACCCTCACACTCTCAGAGAATGCTCCCTCTCACCGGATTGCCAGTGGGAGTTTGTGGTCATTTTAGCCCTTTGCCCTGAGGGTGGGGTTTAGTTGGCTGGGGAAAACTCACAATTTTATCTTAAGCAACCCACATCACTGTCCAGCTCCCTCCAGATCAATGTCCCTAAGGCTCTTGCTCCCTGGGCTCCCAGAACAGACCACTCAGGCAGGATCCTGTACCCAATCAGCTGTCCTCTGTTAGAGAGATGGTGAGTGCCCACCTAAACCAATGCCATCTTGCTCCCAATCTATTTATTTTTTTAAAGATACTTAGATTACATAAATTTTACACAAAAATTATAGGGATTCCCATATGCCCCACCTCCCACACCTTCCACAACCTCCCACATAAACATCATTCATTAATGTGGCACATCACCTGCAATGGATATACACATCCTGGGGCTTTGTCCTTAAGCATGGACCATAGTTCACATTGTAGACCATACTCTCTCCCACACAGTTCTGCATGTTATATTTTAACCCAATATTGCACTAAATAAGGTTGGTGAAGAGTCACTGTTACTGGCGGTGGGAAGAGGCAGACAACTATAAAGGTGTAAAGGAAACTCCTGTACTTTTACATGGTTGGAAAGCACCACTTCAATTTGAACATCTGGTCTTCCCTGTAAAGAGTGTATTGTACTTGCAGCAAAGCAGTCACTCCCTAATAGCCATAGTTGGAACTGATTGCCAAAGAAATTTCTAACCTTTCCCTTTCCCCTTACTCCATCAAGGAAGAATGCTTAACTACAGCTAGGTTCAACATGACTTTTTTTGAGGAAGGTGACTAGGGAAAGAAATGTGTCATTTAGTTAAGTAGACAAGAAATATCAATCTAGTTTTGTTTGAGAATTGCTAGCCCATATAATTTTTTAACAGTTCAAGTTTAGTTTCACAAAAGATTTTTCCTGAAATGATTTTTGGGGAAATATTTAAAATGAGAAACATTTTGTAACCCTGTAAAATACATAGGGAATATAACATTCCAGTGAACACAAAAAAGGCAAATTCTTTTATCAAATAAAGAGTATTATAAAATGAAAAGGGCCATACAGTTTCTGTGCAATGATAACAAATATTAATATAGTAATTTTCCACATTGCCATTACATAAGCTGAGGAAGTAGATCTCAAAAGCCTCTATGCAGTGAATTCACCTGAAAGCTTTAAAAAATTCTAATGACTGAGTCCCATTCAGAGATAGGAATTTATTCTTTTTACATTTGGCATGCAAACTCAGGATTTGAAATATCTTCACTTATCCATCACTGCAATGTCATTCAGGACAAATCCAATGTCCAAAAAATGCCTCTCCCTTTCTTCAGAACCTTTGGTGGTCACAGCCTTACATCAATGATAAGATTTCTTCCATTGCTAGAATAATAATAAGTTTATAGTGCAACAATAATAATTTTACCATAGTCCATTCTTCATTCCCTATTCTTGTGGATTTTGGGATGGTGATGCCCACTCTGCTTCTAATTGACAGGGGTCTTAGATTCAATTGGTCAGATGGATGGAGTTATCTTGTTTGGAGTTGCAGACACTCTCAGTTCCTTTGGATGGGCATTGACCATCATCATCTCCTTGTAAGTTGTCCTGGCTGAGTACAATGAACCAGAGAGTAGATATTGCAACTCTGATGAAATTCAGGGCTCAAGTAGCACATGGGTGGACCAAATATTTTAGCCTCTGGAACATGTACTTATCAAGTATACTGCTAATTATGGGTTCAAATAAAATGGAAGGAGGCGCCACATGTAGAGAACCTACAAATGAGTCTAACTCTGTTACACTGGGGAGTATAAATTCCAAAGTAAGGCCCATTGCCAGGGTGCTGCATTCCCAAACTGTCTGCCATGCTTATAGTTTCTTGATATCTGTAGTACCCTCAGGAGCCCAGCTATTTGAAGCACTGTTTACTATGGCAGTCAAAATGATCCTGCTGAGACTTGCATAAGCATAACCTCTGGAATGATCTCCATACTCACTTTGAAATCTCTTAGCCATAAAAACTCATTTGTATTTACAATTTTCCCCTTTTGGTCAAGGTCATTTTCTAGATGCATTGCTAGTTGGTGCTTGCTTGTCAAAGAAGAATATACAAGGAAAAGAGGAATTATCTTGAGGGGAATGAAAATGAAAACACAAAAATTAAACTTATGGATTGCAACAAAGACATTGCTCAAAAGAAAATATATAGCTCTAACTGCTTTTATTTTAAAAGAATAAAGATCTCCAAAGAGTAACCAAAAATCACACAGAGAGGAAATAGAAAAATGAGCAAAGTAAACCCAAAGGGAGTAGAAAGAAGGAAACAATAAAGATTAGAGGGGAGGTAACTGAAATTGAGAATAGAAAAATAGTGCTGAGAATCAATTAAAGCAAAATTTAGATCTTTGGAAATATCAATAAAATTGACATATATTAGACTCACAAAGAAAAAAAAGATGGCAAATTACAAAAATCATAAAGGGGGGTTATTACTACTGACCTCACAGAAATAAAAAGGATTACAAGAGTATATTAAGAACAACTCTATGCTAACAAGTTGGATATTTTTAAGAGGACAAATTCCTAGGAACATACTTCATTCAAGAAATAGAAAATTTCAAAAGACCAAAAAGTAAAGATTGAATCAGTAGTCAAAATCTTCCCAACAAAGTAAAGCTTAGAACCATATAGTTTCATGGCTGACTTAAATAGATATTTCTACAAAGAAGAACTACCATATGACCTGGAATTCTGCTTCTAGGTATATTCTAAAAGAATGGAAGAACAGGAACTTGAACAGAGTTGTACAGCAGTGCACATAGCAGCAATATTCATAACAGTCAAAAGATGAAAGCAACCCAAGTGTTTTAGTTTACTAGGGTGCAAAATGCAGATACCATGAAATGGGTCTGTTTTAAGAATGGGAATTTATGAAGTTACAAGCTTACACTTTTGAGACTGAGAAAAATTTCCAAATCAAGGCATCATCAGGTTATGTCTTCTTCCTGAAGATCAGCTCCTGGCAATCCTGGACTCCTCTGCCACATGGCAAAGCACACAGTGGCATCTGCTGGTCTTTCCCTTCCCTTATGGGTTTTGTTCCTTTCAGTTTCTTGCTTCTATGATATTCTCTTTCTTCATATTCATCCCATTTATAAGGCCTAAAGAAGTTGAAAGTGAAAGAATAGAAAACAATACTGCGATGCTGCAAGCAAATAGTAAATGAAAGAGAGACAGGCTGGCTAGTTATATAAGACAAAATTAAATCAAACATTATTACAAAATACAAAGAAGTATATTATGTATCTGAAAAATGGTCAATATGTCAAGAACATAAACTGATTATAAATATATATGCAAGGAATCACAGAGCACCACAATTTTATGACCATTAAAAATGAAAGATTTGAAGGGAGACATAGACAGTTCTACCATTATAAAAAGTTCAAATTCCCACTTTCAAATATGCAAAAAACAGCTAGACAGATGACCAATAAGGAAAGAGTGGACTTGAACAAAACTATAAATGAAATATACATTCTTCTCAATTCCACATGGAACATTCCCAGGAAAGGATATATTACCCTCACAACACATACAGAAACACTGAAATCCTAAATATCTTCTTTGACCAAAGTGAAATAAAAGTAGAAATCAATAATGGAAGGGAAAATTGAAAGTTCACAAATATGTGGAAATTGAACAACATATTCTTCAACAACCAATTTGTCAGAGATGAAATAAGAGGGGAAATTAGAAAATACTTTGAGATAAACAGAAATGAATATATAATATATCAAAACTTATTGGATGCACTGAAGAAATTGCTAATAGAAAACTCTATAGTCATAAACATCTATATTAAAAAGGAATAATTATCTCAAATCAAGAATATAATTTTACATTTTAAGGAAAACAAAATAAGAACTAATCCCAAAACTGATAGAAGGAAGGAAAAAAAATTAGAGCAGAGATGAATTAAAGAATGTAAAAACAAGAAAATCAATGCAACTAAAAGTTGGTTCTTTGAAAAGATCAACATTATTGAAAAACCAATAGGTCAATTAAACTAAAATTAGTAATGAAAGTGAAGACATTACTACCAACCTTACAGAGAAAAGACCAGTTATAAGAGAATACCATGAATAATTGTATCCTAACAGATTAGGAATTGTAAACAACATAGACTAATTCCAAGACAAACACCATTCCTTCTTTATAATATTTACTCTTTAAAAAATATTCTTCTGGAAAAGAAGTTGTAATGCATATTTTAAGGAAGTATTTTAGATGATTAAGTATTACATTTTTTGTTCTTCATATTTTTTATGTTTCCCTCTGTCTGTCTAGTTTGGCTATTATGCAACTTTCTTGAGAGAAGTCATGATCACTTTAAGCCAGGGCTGTGTCTTTAAGGGAATTATATTGGCAAACAAAACAAACATCTGCTCTGTGTTGTTTATATTTAGCTTAGATGAGATAATTTAAAGTAAAATTCACAAGGTTAATTTGTACAAAAGAATCAAAAATACATATTTATGCATCAAATGAACATTATGAAGAAAGTGAAAAGACAATCTACAGAATAGAAAAAATAGTTGCAAAACCTATATGTAAGGTTTTCATATCCAGAATACATGAAAGATAGCCACAACTAACCAACAACAACAACAAACAATTTTTAATAAAGCAAAAGGCATGAATCTACATTTCTCCAAAGAACGTATACAGGCTGCCAATAAGGATATTAAAAGATATTCAACACCATTAGTTATCAGAGAAATGCAAATTAAAACCACAGTGAGATACCACTTCACACCCACTTAAGATGGCTATTGTTTTTAAAATTGAAAATAACAAATGTCACGGAAGAAATGGAGAAATTGATACAATTGCACATTGTTGGTAGGAATGTAAAATGATGCAGCAGATGTGGAATACCATTTGCAGGTTCTCAAAATGCACAGAACAGGCAATTCTCCACTCCTGGGTATATAATCAAAGAATTGAAAACAGGGACTCAAACAGATTATTGTACACCAATATGCATAGCAGCATCATTCACAATAGCTGAAAGGTAGAAACAACCAAGTGACCATCAAGAGATGAATGGATTAACAAATTGTGGTATATACCTACAAGGAAATATTATTCAGCCATAAAAAAAGAATGAAATTCTGATACATGCTACAAAATGGATGGACCTTGAAATAATTATATTCACTGGAACAAACAGAAAAGCATAAATATTTTATGATTCCACTTACATGAAATATCTAATATAAGCAAACTCATGGAGACAGAAACTAGATTAGAGGCTACCAGGCACTGTGTGTGTGTGGGGGGGAGGAAATAGGGAGTTTGGGTTTAAATGATTTGTTTGGGGTCCTGAAGTACAGTGGAAAAGGTAGTAACATTGTGAATGTAGTTAATACCACTGAAGAATACACTTGAAAAGGGGGGAAATTACAGCATATATTTGTTACTAAAATAAAAAGAATCTATAATTTTTTTTTTAAGTTGAAGGGGTCTGTAGATGGTATTCCAGCATTGAAGCAAAGCTGACTTCCTGATTTGAGGTTTTCTAGGAAAGTGTCCTTCTTTTGGAGATATATACACTGGAGTAATTTTTCTTAATTGTTTCTTTAGTGGGCAGATATGGTAAAATTATAACAACTGGGAAATCTTAGTGAAGGGATTTTTACTACTTTGCATTTTTTATACATTTGATATTATTACAAAATAAATCACTCAAAAAAAAATATCAACTCATGTTGCTACCATGCCACTAAAGCATTCAAAGGCCAAATCTACACAAATTCACTTCAACCAAGCTTGTGAATGTAATCAACCTTTTGAGTCTGGATGTTATTAAGGAGCAGATGTGTGACTATGATATTAATAGCACTATGTTTTTGGTGCCTGAATAGTTTGGGGTGTTTGTGGGAAAAAATGAGGTATTTGTATTCGTTTTTCATAGGAAATGCTTCCTCTGCTGCATATTCTGAAGGTTGATTGTCCTTTGCCCAAGCTCAAAGTCAGGGATAAGGACATGTAATATGTAATTCCCTTTGCCAAGCCTTGGGCATGCTGCTCCAGGAGTTTTTGGGAGTCTTTTGGAGACATTAATGCCCTTGGGCACAGGAGGTAGTGACTTGATCATGGGGAGATTTACAAGGCAGAGAAGTGCTAGGGATATAAAATGCAGGAATTTATATTTATGTGCCAAACAGTTGAGGAGCAAAGGTAATCAGGGCACTTCATGTGCAAATGAACATTTATTGAATGTATATATAATGTCAACTATATCTAATGTATATATGGTATAAGATTAAGAAATACACTACATTGAAATAAAAAATCTCTACAAGTAAATAGATTACAAATATTGATGCAATTTATAAGTGTGAGATGATAAATGGATTCAAGAGAAATTAGTTATAAATCTCAACAAAAATCCTGATAATATATAAAGATGGATGGTTATTAGAAGGCCTATCCCTTTGCACTGTATTTGGTTATTGTGAATTTTAATGAGGCATATGAATATATTTTCAAATTTGAAATCAGAGAAAGAGAAAAATAAAGAATTTGAAAATGGTTTATCACCAGATGAAAATAATGATTGTCACAAGAAACAGGCATATAAAAAATGAGGTTACGGATATCCTAATTTTACCTTTTCATCAATATACACAAAATTATACTAAGTTCTTTCAGATTTTGAATTTTCATCAGGAGAAATTTTCTTTCAAGGAATATATCTGACTTACAAAAAAAAAAAAAGCCTCTGACATCGCTCTTAAATTGATAATTTAAGTCCAGGAGAAATGTCAACTGTAGTCTGCAATAGTAAGTATTGAAAATCACCATTTTGTTTCTATCTCCAAAAACTGATTTCTTTTAATGCACAAATTTTACTTAGTACAAATTTATCCAAATTAGGAAGTGGCATACATATCTTGTTAAGGTAAAATTCACTTCAAATAAAATCAACCATTTTTAAGTGTACAATTCAGTGACATTTAGCACATTCTCACCCTGTGTAAGTATCACCTATATTGATCTATTTGTAGATATTTTAAAACAATATCAGACAGTGAAACAAAAGGCATTTCTGTAAGCTGTGATTAAAAATAATTTAAGATCATCACTGGGTCACAAGAAATTGTACAACATGGCAATTTTCTCATTTGAAGACAAGCTAAATTAAAAAGTGTATTTCAAAAATTTCACTGCAAAGTTTGTTTTTAGTAAAGCTAGAAAAGTAAAATTATAACAAATTTTGTTTTTTTGAATAAATAACATTTAAAATTAATGTTGGGGTGGTAATACCATCTAAGTAAGTGGTGCAGGAAAAATTAACCATTAAAAATTTAATAAAATTATATACACAGGGGCACCATTTTCCCTTTCATCCCTGGCTCCAATATGGCTCAGTCAGAACAAGGCTGTCCCCTGCTTCTCCACTGGAATGTTACAATATTTCGAATGTTCCTTTCGGAACTGTAAATACTTTACTTCTCTCTGAATCCCTTTGAGGATTGTCTCTAGCAGTAGTCCTGAATCCACAAAAAAAAGCCCTACATTATGCCAGATTTTGAGCTGGCAAAGGCCTCAGTGAAAGGATATTTGGTGAAATATATCATGCTAAAATATTACTTGGAAAAGTAGAGAACAAACAATTTTCAGAGAATAGTGGAAAAAATGAAGTTTTAAGAAAAACACCTCAGAGAAGCTGCACAAAGGTCCCTCCTTAGCCTCAGATGTAAAGAAGAAGCTAATTACTCAATGGATGTGCCCAAGGATTCCCAGAGCCATGGCAGCTCCTTATGGGTCAGCAGGAATGAAGCTTTTCTCCTCCCAGTGGACCCAGCACCGGGGTCACTGGGGATGAACTTGGAGGTGTTTCCTCCATGCTTTAGTCAGAAAAGGTGGTTTGGTGCCCTCTCCTGTCCAGAGGTTGACAGAGGAGGACACTTGGGGCTCTGCCTGGTGCTGAAAATGTGCCCCTGCCCTACCCTCTGGCCAAATCACTGAGATTGTGTCCAGGGTATTCAGAGTCAGGAGACTGAGCCTGGGTGCAGTGGACTCCTCAGCACAGTCAACATTGAAGGATCAGAAACAAGGACCCACAGAAAGAGCAGGAGCAAGTGAGCCTCTACCCTGCACCCAGACTCCCCTGCCTACACCAGGCCTGGAACCAGGCTTCCATCCCCACCCCTACCCCCCTGGGCAATCCCAGGATAAACTGCTAGTGTAACACAAAGTGTGTCTGTGACTTTCCACGTGATTCCCTGCAGCAGAGATGGGGTGCTTAGCCACACCTTCAGTGCACCAACCTTCTGTCCTATCCAGTCAGGAGACAGCCACAGTTTGTTGGTGTATTTGTTGGGGCTCAAGGAGGTTACCCTGTCTAGGAGCACACTTCTGACTGGAAGCATGGCAGGCCCAACCCACTCTTCCCAGCTCAGGGTGCACAGAGTTGCAGGGGCCACAGAAGCCTAGCAAGGGGACTGCTTAAGCAGAGGGGGTGTTGAGTCCCCTCCTCCACTGCCTGCTTCTCAGAACCTGCCCCCAGGAATCCCTGCCAGGTATTCCCTGTGTGTGTGTTGGTGGATGGGGGGGGGGATGTTCAATGATGTAAGTAAAGAAACCTCTTTTGTTTTTCATTCTAGTGACTTTCTCATGTTTGATGCTACTATGACACATTAAAATTGTCCTCAAGGAGTGAGAAATTAACAAGCTAATTTGCTAATTTGAATTGCAAAGCTTATTTTACACTGAGAAAACAAATTATGTTATACCATCTGATCCATCCTGAGCTCATCGGAGTATCTAATGTCCACACATTCAAGGTTTGATCACGTAGCTTAGGACCTGAGTTGACTAAATATTGGTCTCCACCTGTCACTGTGTCTGGAGGGTGTTTTAAGCTCTCTCTGCATCTCTGTCACCACCTATATATAAAGAGGAGGAAAAGCCAGAGGGTTACTTTGAGATTCCTGTGTGATCCAAGTAAAGATCTCAGAATACCTGTGCTCCCTTTTAATTCTTTTCTGGCCTGTTCTGAATTTAAATACCTTTTGACCAAGTCTCAGACTAACAATTTGCAATAACAGAGTCCTCCCTCAAATCATTTTCCCACAATTCTTCTTCAGAGTTGTGATTTGTGTGATTCAACCATGTTTTTCCATTTGCCTCTTTGACAAGGCAAATGAAATCACTTCTCCATGTTACTGCTATAGGTGTGTGAAATTAGACTTTCAATGGAAAGCAGCTGGGTGAGTGGGAATGACTCATTTAAATTGAAAACTAACTAGAAAATCCTTACATGTAGCAATGGTGCAGTGGCAGTATGTTGGGGCCATAACCCAGGGCTCAAAAACATATTCTACTGGGCCTTGGTCCTTATCTCTCCCTCCTGCTTTTTTACTATGGACTCAAGGATAGCAAGATGATCTGTTTAGCATCCCTTTGAATTGGCCATTCCCAAGGAAAACATAAAGTAAAATGTCTCCCTCCACCTAGTGATTCTCAAATGGTTTGGTGGTGTATTCTATATTAGAAAAATGAGGGCCTGGATATCCCTGACTGCTGAGTAGTCACACATCCCCTATGTTCTTAATCTGAATTATTGTGGGAAAGCCCTCCCACAGAATTCTATTTATTGATCCTTATGCTCTGACTTTGAGAAAAAATGCTGTGGAGGCTGAGGTGGGAGGGAGACTTGAAGGGTGGAAAGATGTGGAGACACCATGGTATAGAACCTGGGACCCTACAAGTCCCTAGAAAGAAGCCAGAGAGGGGGCCATGAAACCAAGGTCCCTGCAGGTCCCCAAGTCAGGAGAGGAAGATAGGGTGCCAGCTCTGATTTTATATACATGAGTGTCGTCATAGTTTTTTAGAACATATTTTCCAAAGATATTTGTGTTTTTCAAAACAGGAGTGGCTTCATGTACCATAATGTACAGGATAATACTGAATGTACAATATGAATGCACTTTCAAAACACCACTGCTGCTTTCAGAGCTGAGCCACTTGGGATGTGGCTAAACATGAGATAAGTCATTGTGCAGTATAACTCAGAGACAGCTCTGTACTCTTCCTCATGGTATGAAGTCTCAAGACTGTTCTTGATAATTACACTTCATAGCTGATTTTCCAGAGCATTGGACAGAGCTGACACTGAACAAATGTGTGGGAAGTTGAATAAAGTTAATATATTTTATATGAAAATATGTATGTATATATGAGTTTGTTGTGTGTATAAACCAATCATTATATGAATGAATAAGTGTGTGTATATATTTGTATAAATATGTGTATAAATATATATGTTTATATATTTTGAAATAAAAGGGAGTGGATAATTTTTTATAACACAAGTGTTTACCTCTTTAAGATGAGTATAACAAAGATCATTTCTGTTGATACAAAGGAGAGATTTGAAAATTTCAGCCTCCAAAGTGTAAGTGAGGTTAGCTCTACCACCTAAGTCATGCCTAGAGGTTTCTCTCAAGTGTCCTCCTGACCCATTAATAAGGGAAAATATGGGAAGACTCTTCCTGGCATAATCTTATACAATTCAGTAATTACAGCTGCAGGATTTCAGCACCAGGTCCAACCCTTTTAGGTGAACCACTTAGAGCAATTTGCTTATCCTCTCTGTCCCTCCATTTACTTTTCAGAAAGTGGGATTGTTAGTGTCCTCCTCAGAGAATTTGTAAGTTTATTAATATAAAAATCTTAGAATATTCCACCTAAATGTTATCTTGTTATTATGATCATTAATTCTCAAAACAATCTTGACAGAAGGTCACAGTTTCCAACTGCATAGAAGGACCCATCTCCTGTGAGCCCTTTCACTCCATTCACATTGGGAACATTCCTTACTCATAAGGGGTCAGTGCTGCCCTTACCAAAGCTTGTGTCTCTGTCTATTATTTAAATTTCTGTCCTCTATCAGCAACAGATTTTCATGATTCCTTGGTAAATAGACTGGCCACAACCTCCTATTCTGCTGGGATAGGAGAATCTTTTGATGAGGGCACTTCAGGTAAGGTTTGGCCAGCCTCAATCATGCTGGGTCTTAATTCTATTACAGGAGTCATTTGTAATAGAATGGAAATCAGAGAGAAAGAAAGCAACAGGAACATCCCAAACCTGAACAGGAAAGGAGAGACCTGGACACTGCAGTGTGTCTTGACATGTGACAAGCTAAGGACCAAGGATCACCAGGAACCAGGCCCAGAACACAAGTCTTCTAGGAGCAAGCATCACCTTGATGATGACTTATTTGGATTTTCTCTTAGCATCAAAGCCATGAGCTAATAAATCCCCATTATTTAATCAAACTCTTTGCTTGGTATTTGCTTGTTCAAATAAAGAAAACAAACACTCCTCAAATAATATTTTTAAACATCTCAACGATCAAGTCTAGCTTCAATTCTCCACTGATTTCAGGCACTCTACTACTATCTGACCCATTCCTTTGATGATATTTCCATCATTTCTGTCTCTAAAATGACAATGACCATACTATCATCTGAATCTCATTTTTGAGCTTTTCCCTCTGTATGCTTATGTGTTATGTAAGGGCAAATACAACTTCAAAAATGAGAAAGTCTTTATTTTCCTTATTGAACATAAGGGAAGATATAACTTCCAGGAAGGTGGCAGTCTACTAAGACATGGGACTTTCTTCTCCTCCAGAAATATACCTAGAGGACAGGCTGAAAGTGTCCAGAAAAAGATCTTCTAGGGTTTAGGACACCAGGAGAAGGCTGGACACTGCCCAGAGGAGAGAGAGACAAAGGAGGAAAATCACCAAGACAGAACTGTGAGTTGAAACCTGGGGCTTTTGCTGCCAGCACCATCCACCACATTAAAAACACTTTAGAATTCTCAGGCCTCTGGGTCTGTGACTACAGAAAAAGGGGGCTGTGGGGATCTACCACCCCAGGAAAGGGGAGAGAGAGGGACACAGCCTAAGGCTGATTCAGCTTCTGACCCACAAATTTGATCTGCTGTGTCCCACAGCCCTTCCAGGCCAGGTGGGACCACACAGGTTTGCCCTGGGAACCAGTGAAGGAATGGAGAAATCTGACAATCACAATTTCCCTCTCTTCTAGCTGGGACTAATTGTTAAGTATGCCCCAGAAAAGGGGAGAAAGAGGGACATAGTGTAATGCTGACTCAGCATTTGATGCACAAATTTGGTGTGTTGTGTCCCAGGAGCCCTTCCAGGCTGGGTGGGGGTGCACCACTGTTTGTCTGGGAGCTTGCAAGGGGCTAAAGATATACAACCCTCCCAATCTCCTCCTATACTAACAGGGACTGATTGTTGAGGACTAAGGGGGGAGTGGAAATATTTCCAACTCAGGAAAAGGGAGAGGGCTGCCAGAGAAGGCTGGAGAACTGACTCAGAGAAAGTTTGAATTACAAGGTTCATAGCCTCCAGACAGGAAGCTCTACCACACAATCCAGACTGTGTTGCAACAAATATTCTCTAACCAGGCATTGAACTGAGAGCTGCCAAAGAGTGCCATCTGCTGGCAGAACAAAGAAGTACACACAAGAAAATTAAAAATAAGTAAGCTTTTTCTGGCCTCTGTAGCCTCCCTTCCCAAGACCCTAGGAAGTGACTCTACAACCAATTACTAGGCCCAGTGCCCACTTTTGAACAACCAGCAGGACAATGCTAAGAATCCAGGTCAAGCCAAGAATCAAAGAGCAGTGGTAAAACACAGACTTCTGCCACTAAATCCTACAAAAGAGAAAGATATTGAACATCTGAGTAAACTACATCCTATTAAGATGCCTAGAAATCAGCAAAAAAATTATGAGCCATACTAAGAAAATAGAAGACATAGCCTAACAAAGCCCCAGAAGAGATGCAGAATTTGAAAGAACAAATCAGTGAGATGCACACAAATTTCCAAAATCAAACTAAAGAGTTGAAAGACAATATGGTTAAAGAGATAAATGACATCATGAAGACATTGAGAAAATGCAAAGAAGAATTTGAAATCCTGAACAGAAAAGTAAAAGAGGCCATGGGAATTAAAGGCACAATAGGTGAGATCAAAAACACATTTGAGGCATACAACAGCAGACTCAAAATGAAAGGAGAAAGAATAAGTGATACTGAACACAGAACAGCTAAAATTGAAGATAGAAAAGAACACAGAGAGAAAAGAATGGAACATAAGGGAAGAGACAACCTTCTCCCTCCCAGCTCTCTGAGTATTTACTTAAAAAAAAAAAACAAAAAACAACATAGTTGAAGTAATACCACATTTTTTGCCCTTTTAAAATGCATATATTTGAAATGTGTGTATAAGTTTAAATGAGTCTATTGCAAATTTTACCATACAAGGTAAGTGTGGCAGTTTGATGTAATTATGAATTCCAAAAATATAATTGAATCATGCTTGTAAACTGATCTGTTAATCTAGGCATGATTAGGTTAGGATTAGGGCTTTGAGCCCCACCCCTTGGTGGGTGGGGAATTGAATATAAAAGGCAAGGCAAAGGACAATTGAAGCAGTCTTTTGAGAAGCAGTTTTGATGTTGGAAAGAAGAGAAAAGAAGCAAGCTGTTTGCCTGATCACCTACAGCTGACCTTGTGGAGGAAACAGGAGCTAAGCCCGGAGAGAAACGCAGCCCCGGGAAGAGAGGAACCCCAGAAGCCTGAACCCTGGCAAACACCAGCAGCTGTCTTGCTCTACACGTGGCAATGGACTGTGGTGACAGAAGAAACTTAACGCTTTATGGCCTGGTATCTGTGGACTTCTACCCCAAATAAATACCCTTTATAAAGACCAACCCATTTTTGGTATTTCACATTAGCACCCCTTTGGCTGACTAATACAGTAAGAAAGAAAGGAATCCATTTCTTTGATGTAATAAAGAACATTTCTCCCAATTTCCTGATAAGTAATGAGCATAACTTTCTGAAGGTGGAGATTTAGGGGAGTGTATTCCTGGTTTCAAATGTAAATCTATCTCTGGTCATGAAGATATGAGAAATAACTTGAGAATATGTACGAAATTGGTTGTCTCTGCTTAAGGTTTCTTTCTGTATTTGAATCTCTTTGGAGATTGCTTGTGATGCATCACAATTTGCTTTAGTGTTTATTCAATGATAAAATTGTTTTTTTTTTTTCTCTCTTCTACCTTTTTAGAAAGCTTTTCTGGCTTGGGGGATGATTTTGTTTTTATTTATATTTCCCCAAGAGCTACTGGCACTAAATTAAAATATATCTCAAATTGAAGACATTACATTCCTCCAAACAAATATAAGTTATGTGTCCTCCAATTTCCAAATCTTAATTAATGGTTTTATTAGGCATCCAGGAAATAATTATTGAAACTCCCTTTCAGCACCACAGGAAACCCAATAGAGCATTGTTCCTCTCTCTGCAGTGAGTACTCTTATCCTTCACCACCTTCCAATCTTACATGCACATATGCCCACATGTTATTCATTTTCTTTCAGTGACAGTTTAAATGTTTACCTTCTGAATTCCTCCTTTATCTGAACTCCCAACTGTGTTAGCCTTCCCCTTCTCTGGCCAAGTTTTCTTGAACAGAACACTACTTCATCTTCAAGCAATACCTGTATTTTCTGATTATATGTTTATTTATTCATTCATTTCATTGCCTCCCATCTTGTCCATGGAACCAATTGCAGAGAAATAGTCCCCAGAATCTTAAAATAAGAGAGTTTCCTCTGACCATTATAGGAATTAAATTCCAGAGAGATTCCTTCTCAACAATAACCAAGTCAGCCCTCAGATAGCCTGCCCTAAATGTCTGCAGTGAGATCATACAATTATCTCCAGCTTAAAATTCACTTTCAAAATAAAAGAGGTCCATGCCTCCTGGGGAAAATTCTCACCAGTATTCACCTGAACTCAAAGAGTTGGAAAATTCAGAAACACTGGGCCGTTACTGATGGTGCTATCACCACATCCAGAGCTCAGAGCTCCTTTCTTTTTTTTTTTTTTTAATTTTATTAGAGAATTTGTAGGATTACAGAACAATCATACATAAACTACAGTATTTCCATATACCACCCACCAACAACAACCTGAATTGGTGTGGAATATTTGTTACAATTTATGATAGCACATTTTTAAATTGCACTATTAATAAATATCAATGGTTTAACTTATGGCTCAATGTTTGTGTAGCACAGTTTCATGGGTTAAAATTATTTTATTATGTTACCATATATACAATCTAACATTTCCCTCATTTAATCATATTCAGATCTATATTTCAGTGCTGTTAATTTGTTCATAATGTGCTACCATCACAACCATCCATTACCAAAACTTTTCCAACATTCCAATTTGGAACCCTTTACATTTTAAGCCTTATATTCCCATTCCCTATTCCCACCCTACCTCTGGTGTCCTTTATTCCAGATTATGACTCTATAAGTTTGCTTATTCTAATTGTTTCAAATCAAGGAGATAATACAATATTTGCCCTTTTGTACCTGTCTTATTTCACTCAACATGATATGATGTCTTCAAGGTTCACCCATACTGTCACATTGTGGCAGTTTAGTATAGTGAAGGAGGGAAAGTAGATCAGGCCCAGCCATGCTTGTAGACAACATGGCCTGCAGACCACATGGCAGTGAGACCACACTCAGAAAACTCCTGAGGGCTAGGATGCCAGAAATATCCCATGAGACCCTGGCCATATGATCCCATTTGGAACATAATCCCATTTGGAATGAAATCCCATTTGGGGTCAAGGGGAAGCCCCTGATACCATAAAACAAAAGGCTTAACCACTGGCCCCCTGAGAGCTAACAGGTGGGGCAACCAATCAGAACTGCAAACACACAGCACCCCTCCCCAACACTATGAAGGGGAGGAGTAAAAGTCTTTAAAAATGCCTAACTTGGGGTCCCACATGTGCATCTCACTCTGCAGCACTCTTGTAGTACATGTCTAGGACTGTATAAACTTGTTTCTTAATAAAGTCTTTACTCCCTTGCCTACCCTATGGCATGTCCTTAAATTCTTTTATGTGACATAAGACAAGAACCTAGAAGACCAGAACCCATGTATCAAGGTTCCATTCCTTTTTATAGGTGAATAATATTTCATTGTATGTACATATTATAATACATATCACATTTTTTAATCCATTCATTGGTTCATGGACACAGGTTGTCAAACCTTCATTCTTGCTCTAGAAAAATCACTATTGATAGTGCCTCCTTATGCTGTTGGTAACTTCATCAACCATGCATAAAAAGGGTGCTCCCTGTTTACCTTGAATGTCAATGAGGAAAAATCTAAGCAAAGTATGACTGAAGAAAAAATTTCACTCTAATTATTTGTATCTGTATCTGTATCTAGAGATAATGAAAATAAGTTCTATGTTTTCATTCTCTAATTGCTCTAAAATATCCAAAAGCAACCTTCATTCCTTTTCCCAGAGGTCTCACTGTTTTGTGGATCCTGGTTTTGGGGAGGGAGGTAATACGGTGGAGAACTTTCAGAAAGATGATCAGTCTTGCTGAAGAGTTGTAAAATGACCAACATTCTCTCAGGTTTGGACCATCAGTGTTGTCCTGTATAAGTACAAATAGTTATGCTGCCAATACATATTTAATGGAAAGCTATTTTTCATGCATCTAGTGTGCATATACTTTACTATCAAGGCATGAAAATAACATAGAACACAGATCTCTTTGATTCAGAATTATCTGACATCATAAAGACTGTACAATCCTGCAAGTCTCAAATATTAGGCATTCAAAGGAATGAATTATCCAGTGTCATTACTGATTTGATTATAAACGGACTGTGTTTCAACTATTTTTAAATAAAATTAAAAGTTTAAAGTTCTTAAGACATCTGAGAGAAATAAAAAGAAAATACTTGTAAAGAAAAATAAAAAATATATATATTTAAATTTGGGGTGGACATATTTGTTTCCAAAGGAATAGTTTTGTCTTTTACTATTTTAATAGACTTCTGAAAATTTAAAAGACAAATGTATGCTGTAGTATTTTAGTAGTAAACATTTTTGGTAATAAACTTCAATATTATTGTTCTTTTATATGATCCTATGTCTTTCCATACAAATGTAAATATGTCTTTATATTCAAATGTAATGATGGTTAAAATTTGTTTCTCAGATAGTATTGAGAACTGGCAGGCATTTTGCTAGTGGTTGGATATGCAGTTATGAGAAAAAGACATATGTCCTTCACTTCCTGATTTTAATATCTAAACTTTCAAACAATTGTTTAATTACACATTGTGTCAGTATTTGAACATAAAGTTCAGGATGTTAGTAGAGAGGTGTGTCAAAGAAGCTGTGGTCTCATCTGAAAGCTTGGCTTGGGGAGGATCTACTTCCAAGCTCTTTCATCTGGTGTTTGGCAACATTTAGTTTTTCTTAAAAGAACTGTTGGACAGAGGAACTTGGTCCATGGCTTTTGGCTGGTGTTCTTCTCATTTCCTTGCCAACTAGGCTCTTCCACATGGATGTATGCTTCATCAGATCTTACAAATTGAGAACACAATAGAGTCTGCTAGCAAGTTAGAATTCACAATCTTTTGTAACCAAACATAGGAAGTGATTAACCTTTACTTTTGCTGCATTCAATATATTATAAGCTATTCACTAGACCCAGCCCTCCATTAAGGGGAAGTGATTACACTAAGGTATGAGCCCCAGGCAGCAGGTAACTTAGGGAGATGTTTTATAAATCTGCCTACCACCCTGTCTTTCACAAGCTCTGGTTGACATGGGGTCGACCAGCAACTAGACTTCTGCAGACTCCTTGCTGGATCAAATGTCAGTTTTTGGCTGTTGTCTGTCTCATTTTTGTTTCATAGTCTTTTTACTTATCCAGAATGTCTTTCATCCCATAGGAATTTGCTGAGAGCATAATGAGTGTCTTGCAGTGAGCTAAGGGCAAAATAATAAGCAGTAATCAATATGTGGTCCTAGGTGCTTCAGTCTTTTGAAGGGGAGTATTGTTCTTCTACCTACAGTAAGTGAATTTCTGGAGTTCCTGGGAGCTCCTGGAATCTGAAGAAAGTCCCATCTAGGAAGTCCAGAAAAATTAAGTTTTTCTGGCACCATGCTTCTCTTTGTTAAATTTAAAATTATATTGTTCAGTAATCAGAACCTGGATCTATGTTTTTCCTTCAGTTTAGTATCTCCTTTTTTAATTTGTTACTCAGGGATTGTACAACCCCTCACTCTGGTTTGTTTGGGGAGATGGAAAGAGGAGAGGATGTCTCCTCTGAGAACTTTATTTTGATGTTTTAGCTTTGCTCATTGCAGGATGGAAAGGGTGATAACTGATGAGAACTTCCTCAGCTGAATTTTCATGTGATCTTGACCCCTATTTCCAACCCTAGCTAATCACCGCAGTCTGATTCTCACTCTGCAGGCATCCTTATTTACTTATGTTTCCCCCTAGAGGTGTTGCCTTGTTTAAAAATTGCACACAAGTGAGATCAACTTGAGGCTAAAGGGAAACAGGGGAAATTAGAAAATGAATGAGAAAGTGAGGGGCATGCAGATAAAGGAAAAAAGAAACCAAGGTTTCTGCACATTTCCATGGCCATTGTGCAGCTAGACTGTCCTTCCTCTTCCAGCACATCCCCATCTCCCCTCTGGCTGTCTGGCTACCTCTACTTCTCTAGATATTGGTGCTGGGTCAAAAACCCCATATGGTGACAAGAGCATATCAATCCATCACCTAGTCCCTTCCATTCCTTTGGCCCAATCATAATCCTTTGCCAAACACTCAAGGAATTCTTGTTCTCTGCCAAGTCTTTATGCATGTCCCTTGGTCAGAATGATGGCTTTGGGAAGGACAGCCTAATACCTAATCTACTGGAGTGGGCCAGTGTCCATGAGATGCTACCATGAAAGTCTGTGTAGGAGAGGAGGAGAAAGAGAGGCTGTTGGGTATTTCACATCACAGTAATCTCAATGTGCACCTAGAATAATCTGCCTTGTCTTAAATCTGTTCCTTAGATTGAGGCACCCCACCTCCCAACTACCCATTAATCCTGCTGATTAAAATTCAAACAAGCCCAACTCCCAACCTATCAGATTTCTGAGGTGTGGCAGTTTGATGTATTTATGAATTCCAAAAATATAATTGAATCATTCTTGTAAACTGATCTGTTAATCTGGGCATGATTAGGTTAGGATTAGGGCGTTGAGCCCCACCCCTTGGTGGGTGGGGAATTGAATATAAAGGGCAAGGCAAAGGACAGTTGAAGCAGTCTTTTGAGAAGCAGTTTTGATGTTGGAAAGAAGAGAAAAGAAGCAAGCTGTTTGCCTGATCACCTACAGCTGACCTTGTGGAGAAAACAGGAGCTAAGCCCGGAGAGAAACGCAGCCCTGGGAAGAGAGGAACCCCAGAAGCCTGAACCCTGGCAAACACCAGCAGCTGTCTTGCTCTAACACGTGGCAATGGACTGTGGTGAGAGAAGAAACTTAATGCTTTATGGCCTGGTATCTGTGGACTTCTACCCCAAATAAATACCCTTTATAAAGACCAACCCATTTTTGGTATTTCACATTAGCACCCCTTTGGCTGACTAATACATGAGGTAAAACATATGTTCCTTCAGCCAAGATGCTTATCAAAGGTGAATTTTTAGACTCTTAAATCTTCCCAACCAAGGGATGGCTTGTAGAAGGCTTTCATGTTTATCATTATGTCCAGTGTCCCCATAAACATAGAATCTGAATAAAAGCAGTTTGTCTCTTCTGTAAACATAACTTCATGAAAGATAAACCCACTGAACCCTCCTAGGGATACAGCCACAGTGTAGCCCCTTCTCCTTCAGAGCCCCCACACCCTTCATACTTCACTCATAAGCCATGTCTGGTATTTGGGGCAGCAAGGGTCAGAGGAAGTCCATTTTCCCTTCAGAAGATCATCTAATGACCAGCCCCTTTCCCACTTATCCTACTCTTCAGATTTTCTGGTGCTGAGACTTCTAGAGGAGCTCAGTCTCATTATGAAAAAAGGGACAGCTGACCAAGTAAAAACACAAATGGGGACTAGTTCCCATATACAGGTATCATTTCCCAGCCTCTGCTGCTATATATTTGGAACTAGATCAGACTTCAGCATGAAGTAACCCCATTGGTATCCTTATGCCTTGTCTCTATAATAGGTACCTGGGGAGAAAAAGGATCCTTGGCTAAGGTCCTTGACTCTGCTTTCCTTTTTTTTTACCTGGAGGCTCCCCTTACTGGATCATAGTGGGTGAAGATGGAGCCTCAATCTGTATAAACTGAGCATTGGTGTTACATGGGTCACTGAGGATCCACTCAGAGAAGCAGCAGCACTTCCTTGGAAATTCTGTATCATGGGGAAATGCTGAAGCCACATAATTCATACAAACTCTCTTGGCTAGTGGGATACAACCATACACTGTGGATCCACAATCTGACTCCAGGGTCTGAACTTTTAATTGTCCCTAGAGTCTGTGTGACTCAGGTTGTACCAAAAAATGGAGATACTAGGGGTTCCTCACTTAGAGGATATTGCCTAAAGATTAAAATATGATGATAATTCCATGGTACAGACTGTATGATGCAATTAAAACTAAAGCAGCCACAATAGAGAGAACCATAAGCAGCATGCAACTTCTGAGGCTCCTAACACCAGCCACAGATTTCACAGGATAGGAATCCCCTAGAGAATGTGGAAATGAAAATGCTCATTGAGTGACCCCTCTTCTCTGCTTTTGGTGGATATCAGAAGTCTGCATTGGTGCCAAGTGTTTCAGAGATCCTGATATGGTACAGAACCTTGAACTTCATAAAGGGGTGGTTGGTTCAGAAGGAAAAGACCAAAACTTATTATGGACTATCATCTTCATCAGACAAGGCAAAGTGGACATTCCAGTGTTATTCACACCTCCCTCCTTTAACTCTCAGACTATGAGCGCTGGGGAGTCCAATATCATAGTCACTATGCCCATCACAGACAGCTAGTGCCCTTGTCCAATTATTAACAAAACTGGAGAGGGGCTATTAAGAGATGTCCAAATAAATCTAGTGGATGCCAACATACTCCCCTTCCTTCTAATATATAACAACACCCGATTCTTTCTCGTCCTGTTGAGGGTGAATTAAACTTCCAAGATGCTGCCTTCTGTTTTTGCCTGCTAGTGCAAGGATCAAAAGTGATCATGGAGGGAAGTTCCCATTTGGCAGCTAGAGCTTATAGTTCAATGGCATGATACTTCGACCCTTTTCCTTCCCATAACTTTTAGAGCTGGGTTCTGATATTCCTCAGGAAAGGTTTATGGAATTTTGAGATGATTTAATTATATCAATTTAGCAATTGACATGTTAATAATGTTGAATCATATTATCTGTGAATGTGGATCTAAATGCATTTCTAAAATTATTATTTATTTTTAGGATAACAGGGGAACAATGAATGACAAATCTCTACTTCACATCAGAGGCAGTAAACACTGAGAAAAGTTAATAAAAGAAGATGAAGATGAAAGGGGATGTCTAGGAAAATGAAACTGGAGTATGTAGGCACAGCTCAATTCTCTCATAAAATCAATGGAGGAAGGGCAAAAATCTCTCAGAAGGAACTGCTTTGGGGATCTGCAGATGAGGAGAGTCTGTGTATTTTCCAGGAGGGTGAGAGATGGAGAGATGAAAAACTCAATGAAAACCATAAGTTACTAGGCCCCATAGATGGTAATGGCACCCATGCCCCAACCTCAAAGTGAACAGCCTGGATAAAAACTATGGCTCAATGTAGAAAACTGAGAATGGAACAGAATTCTTCCTTGAGGGTGTGGCAGAGAATGGAGAGTGGTTTCTCTTCAGTGAGTTTGGCCATCAGAGCCCACTTTGAATCTCATCTCTGGCCAGGTCTGAGTTGTGGTCAAGTGGAGGTTGAAAGAGACACCTCCATGGTAAGAGTCACCAAATAGCACCATCTGCTGCCAGACTAGTAAACTGCAAGGAGGAAAAAAAATACTATTTGGAGGCTTTCTTCCCACACCCCTTGAATCAGATCTGCACCCTATTAGTGGGATCCAGGTGGGAAAATTTTAAAGACTGAGAATAAATTGAACCAAAATTAAAGAAGAGCTATGAAACAAAACTACTAGGCAAGAGAGAGAAATTGGCCATCAGAGTAAATTCACCAACATAATCAGATGCCTAGATGTCAGGAAAAAAATTAGAAACCATACTAACAGGAAAGATTGCCCAGCCAAAGAACACACCAAAACTTGGAATGTGACAAAAGATTTAAGACATCTAATCAATGATAATCACACAAATCTCCTATATCAATTCAAGTAGTTGAAGAAAAATATGACTAAAGAAATAAAGGATATTAAGAAATCATTGAATGAGCATAAAGAACAATTTGGAAGCCTGCAAAGAAAAATAACAGAGCTTATATAAAGGAAAGACACAATGGAAGAGGTTAAAAATACATTAGATCCCATGAGTTCCAGCCTCCTCTCCATGCAGACATGGAGAGCAGGACCATGAAGACACAGAACCTGCAGATAAGAAGGGAAATCCCAAAGGCCTTTAGAATGAAAGGGCAGTGATCCAGTGATTCACTACATGCAGGGCCTAACATGGGAGTTCCCAAGGAGGCCCTTCCAGGTCTGACCTCCATGAGGAGATGCTCAGCAGACTGGACACCAGAATGGGGCCTGAGGGCACCCTGCAGGATTAATTGTAAGAATACACATTCAAGAGTTTGAAAGACTTGAAACCTCTCAATGTCCACAGAAGTCAATGCCCATGATTTACACAATTAAGTGTTACTAAAAGTGGATGTGTAAGCAAGGCTCAGATGGGCCACAGGAACCTACACACTGAGCTGGTCTGAAGCCTGTCCTGTCAAGTCTCCATGATGCTGTGTCCTGTGGGAGGCAAAGGGGTTCATGGTCAAGCTCTGAGCCTTGCCCTAGTCTTGTTCTACTGAGGATGTGCAGAATTTACTCTACAAATGCAAAATTCAAGACAGAGCACCAGGCTTTCTTTTCATCTGCCCCAGGGAAGGCAGATGGAGTGATGAGGCTTTTGTTGAACTGAAATCAAATTATACCAAAAGGCCCTGAAAAAGGACAGAGAAACTAGAGGACACAGATGTACTGAAATATTCAAATCTTACATAGCTAAAATATTGGGGTGTTGAAGTACAGTGATGAATTTAGTACTAGTCAAGGCAGCTCAAGTTGATACAGCTTGTTGTATAGGAAAATGTCCTGCTTTCAGTCTACACAAGGAACAATGAGTGCCTGTTATTACAGAAGTCTGTACTTTATGGAATTACTGACAGTTACTAGGCTCTCATAATTGAAATTTGAATTGTGCTCTTGGGAGCCTGGTGTTATTTAATTGAAGCCTTCTCTGATGTGGGAGTCTACTCTGTAGCAGAGTCCTTCAAGCATTCTGTTGACCCTGGATGAGGAATTGCCAACTCTTTGATATGATTTAGATATTTAAATTTCTTAGTGCTTAATAGACTTATTTTTTTTACTCAAAAATTTATTTATTTAATAAACTTACCTAATATTGAAAAAAAAAAAAACCCTGGCAAAACAAGGACAGCCTCTGTAAAATAGCACTATCATAATTCATGGGAATTTAAATCAGGATTCACTCAGATTTAAAGTAATATGAATACATGTTAGATTTAAAGTAATATGAATACATGTTTGAAAGTTGTAGGCAGAACTATTAATATTTTAAAAGTTATCAGGAATAACAAAATTTCAAAAACTCTTGAATGGTAAAATGGGGTCTGTGTTGTTACTGTATATTGTCCCCCTTTAAATAGCACTCAAAACTAAACTTCATTGCTTGCCAGTCTCCTCTTCATGTTTTGTATGACTTTGACACTTTTGTGACAAACTGTATGATCAATAGTGAAGCAAATTTATAGATAGTAGGTTTTTTTATGTTTAAATGTGGGTATGGGAATTTTTGATACAATAGGCTCACATGATGGAGAGATTGTATATGAGATCATTTGGGAACTGAACACCATCACTGTTATGCTAATATCACACCCTGATAGCATGTGACCCTTCTTTCTGGGATATAATAGGGCCATTTTCCCTCCATAGTAAATTGATGACACTGTCTTTTTCTGCCTTGGCTGGTCAATTTTCTCTGAGGACAAGGGTGATACATAACTAATAAGGTATTTCATAATAGTGATAAAACCACTCCTGGAAAAGATCAAAGGCAAATATTTTCAAATACAGCATGGATGGTTAAGAAGTATAGTCTTTTTTTTTTCTTTTTCTTTTTAAAGATTTATTTATTTACTTTATCCATTTTAACCCTGCCCTTTCCCATTTGCTGTTTTGTGTCCATTCGCTGGGCAATTCTTGTGTCTGTTTCCTGCCATCTCTTTTCATCCTTCTCCTCCAGTCTTCACCAGGATTCGATCCTGAAGACCTCCAATGTAGGAAAGAGGTGTTCTGCCACCTGCGCCACCTCAGTTCCTGGTTTTTGGAGCTTTTGGAGCATCTCATCTTGACTCTTCCCTGCGTCTCTCTCCTGTTACGTCATCATCTTGCTGCATGGCTCCCAGGGCCTGGCGGCTCACTGGCACACAGAGCCTGGCAGCCCATGCACCTTCTATATATATATATATATTTTATTTTACTGTGAGGTCCTGGGGATCGAACCCAGGTCCCTCCATATGGCAGATGGACGCCCAAACATTTGAGCCACATCTGCCCCCAGTAGTATAGTCTTGATTGAGTACATTTTCATAAACAACCTCATGCGGGTTCCCCTCATAGGATATCTACATTCTATTTCTTGGAAAGAAGCACTGGGAAATGCACAGAAAGACCCAACTTCAGGTTTCCTTTCTTCCCTAAATTAGAATCACAGTGCCTGAATCTTACGTACCTTTGAACATGTTTCTCAACACAGCAGTGTTTTGCTGCACACAGCAATTTTCATTCAGCTTCACAGAAGACATGATAAATATAAGAAAATAAGAGGTAAAGAGAATTTGAGACTGGCATTTTTATCTGTTTTCTGGGATACAGTTCCCTAGGATGCTTCTGAGCTCAGGTGCAGTTGATTGTGGGTTCCGGACCAGGCTCTAACTCGGTTCTTTTATCTCCAGTGGAAGGTTTTCTGTAGAATGAGGACCTAGTTCACTCCTTAAGATGACATGTGTTGCCTTAGTTTCCAAATTCAATAGCTGATTTTAATCACTTTATTCAAATACAGGATTACTGAAAGCTAGAAACTCAATTTGGAGCTTGTAATATAGCCGCAAGCTCTTCTTCTTTAAAGGCTTTCTTCAATTACCCAAGCCCTGGGCTGCAGGTTGAAAACAGAAGAGTATCTGAGAAAATTAAACAGTGGATCAAATACAGTTTTTTTCTGTTTATTCTAACCTAGAATACACCTTAATATCATTTGTGAATCACTGACATAGAGGGAGATAGTTTGCTTTATGTTTTCCTTGGGAGTGGCCATGTGAAACAAATGACAAGCAGATTATTTTGTATCTTAGAGTTGATAGTTAAAACCCAGGAGTGGAGAGAAAATTTCCAAAGCCTAGCAGAATATTGTTTTGACTCTTCAGTTCCAGATGATGGGCCTAATATACTCCTACTGCAACACTCTGCTATATGTGTAAGTTTGTATAATTCAGTTAAATTATTCATTCTCACTCTTACAGCTGCTTTGCACTGCAAATGCTCAGCCTAAATTCACACACACATATAGCAACAGTGTGGTCAAGTGATTTCATTTGCCTCATAACTACTACAAAATGAAGAAGGAAAAACATGGATGTACCCCACAAATGGGCCCTCTGAAGTAAGAATTGTGGCAAAATGAATTGAGTGGGGGTTCTTATGGCAAATTTTCACTCTGAAACTTGCTCAAAGGGTTTTTAAAAATCAGAAGACCATGAAAGAGCTAAAAGAGAGCACAGGTATTATTCTGAGCCCTTTAATTTTTTCCCAACCCCAGACCTCACAATAGTACTCTGAGTCAGTTTCCCTTCTCTCCCTCTTTATTTACAGATAGTGAGAGAGGAGCACAGAGAGTCTAAGATCTACTCCAGACAGTGGCAGGTGGAGATGAACAGACAGACCATCCAACTCCTAAGACACTTGATTATACTTGGTGGGGTATGGACATGATGGACTCCAAAGTGTTGGGGGATGGGTCAGATCCCATGATGGAAAGCCTTTCAAGAACACAGTTCAGATTAAAGCAAGAGTTCCAAGATGGCGTTGGTTTAGGAGGGCACTCACTGCAAGCTCCCAGAGCAAGGCAGATTGTGGATGGGGTCCTGCCCAGGGATCTGTGCTGTGGGCACATGGAGTGAGAAGCCTGGGACATCTACCTGTTCAGATCAACGGCGTGGAATGAAAGGTAGAGATTCATGAGTTTTAAGCCTGCCTGTGGTGGTTAACACAGATGGCTGAGCCCCACGCTTAGGGGAAAAAAAAAAAAAAGCTGGTCAGAGCCACGATTCCCAGGGCTTGGCAACTGAGTGACAGGGCCCAGTGGGAGGGTGCATTCTCTGAGGGGGGTTCTGGCAAAGGGCGAGAGAGCTTTATTTTCTCGGGATTTGGCTGCCTGGAGCCCCTTACAACTTGGGTGAACAAAATAGCTGGAGTGAATCGGTACCCAGTGGAGGGGAGGGGTGAATCTGTTGAAGGAGTTGATTTGCCTAGCTGCCCAGGGATAAGCCCTGGGCCCCGCAGAGCCAGGAAGAGATGGCACACTCCGAGACAGGGAGGGTTCAGGTGGAAGACAGGGAGGGGAATTTTTTTGCCATCGATTTGGCTGCCTGGACCTCCTCATAGCTTTGGGGAGGAGATAAGCTGGCTTGAAGCAGCGCCAGGCTGAGGGGAGAGGCGAATCTGTTGAGGAAACCTGATTTACCCAGCAACCCGGTGATGCTGGGGCTCGGCTCCAGAAGGGGCAAAGTCGGCCGTCTTTAGCATTCGTCACTGACATCAGATCTCCAGCTCCCCTGGGGGGTCCAAGAAGTGAGACGTACTTGAATAGTTTCCACGAGCCCAGTTAGGGTCCCCTCCATGAGGGGGTTGGTCTAGAGGAGGGCTTATTTTGGGTCCTGTATTTCATCAAAAAAAAAAAAAAAAAAAAAAAGACATGGTCACTTCAATAAATGAAAAATAAATTCTTTTTAATTTAGTTTAATAGCTAAAAGCTGTTTCAGGACCAGCATATAGAAACCTATATGTTTCTATGGGAAATTGATTGATAAACACAAACAGGCAGTGAGGATCCACACGGACCCTAGGGGAATCATTGATCCTCCTTAGCTCTGACTGCTTCCCTGTGTGATTGTTTGGTTTTACTCTGTTTATCTGTTGTCTCTTACTTTTCTTTCCTCTTTCCTCCCCCCTTTCTTTTTTTTTTTTTCATTTTTTTAAAATTAGGTACTGCTAGCTTGTCTCTTCTTTGCTTTGCTTCTTCAGTAATTTCCCATTCTCTCTCTATATTGATTTTGTATTCCAAACGATCTCTTATTCTTCCTTCATCTTTCCGCCTTCTGCTTTCTGTTGTGGCTCTTATATACCACATTTTTTTCATATGCCCACAACTTAAGGGTGTCAATTTCTATTCTATCTACTTTGTTTTCTTCTTTTTTAAGTTGATATTAACTCTTTCCTTTCAGCCCTTTCTTCACTATTTCTCTCCCTCCTCATCATTCTAGCCTTTAAAATCACTATATATATATATATATATTCCTCTATTTGGTTTCCCAGTCCATTGTAGGTACTCCACTTTTTTTTTCCTATTACTTTACACTGCCTACATGAGTTAAATATTCATTTCATTGTTTCATTTGGCTGCCCTTTTAACTTTTATCATTATTACTATCATCCTTCTTCCTTCCTCACATATTTCGATTCCTCTGGCCCTAATCTTTTGTCTTCAAGGGAACATAGAAAGAAGCAAGGAAATAAAATAAGAAAAAGTGTCAAAGAGAAAAATTAACACACACACAGAACCAACAGCTAAATAAAACTCTAGAGCAGAGAGAGAAGCTAATCAACTGAATAAACCCATCAAGATAAAATGATGACTAGAGGGCAACAAAAAATTACAAACCACAGTGAGAAACAGGAACACATGGACCAGTCCAATGAACAAACTAACAACCAGGAAGTGATGTAGAACATCGAACAACTAATCAAAGCTATCCAAACAAATATCATGGACCAACTTAAAGAAGTGAAGGAAGAGATTAAGGATATAAAGAAGACACTGGGAGAACATCCTGAAGAAATTGAAAACATGCAAAAATGATAATGGATATAATGGTGATCAATAGCACAATCCAAGAAATCAAAAAGATGCTGGATTCACATAACAGCAGATTTGAACAGGCAGAAGAAAGAATTAGTGATGTGGAAGACAATACAGCTGAAATCAAACAGACAGTAGAACAGATAGACAAAAAGATAGAAAAAATCCAGCAGTGACTCAGGGAATTAACCAACAACACAAAACACACAAACATATGCATTATGGGCATCCCAGTAGGAGAAGACAAGGGAAAGGGAACAGAAGGAGTATTGAAGGAAATAAAGGCTGAAAACTTCCCAACCCTTCTGAGAAAGATAGATGTTCAGATACAGGAAGCACAGAGCACCCGAAATAGTATAAATCTCAACAGGGCAACTCCAAGACATATACTTGTCAAATTGTCCAATGCTCAAGACAAAGAGAAAATACTCAAGGCAGCATGAGAAATGAGAACGATTACATACAAGGGAAGCACAATAAGATTAAGTGCTGATTTCTCAGTTGAAACCAGGGAGGCAAAAAGACAGTGGTATGACATAGTCAAAATACTAAAAGAACAAAACTTCCAGCCACGAATTCTCTATCCAGCAAAACTGGCATTCAGAAATGATGACGAGTTCAAAATATTCACAGATAAACAGAATTTAAGAGAGTATGTCAATAAGAAACCAGCACTTCAAGAAATACTAAAGGAATCTCTACAAGTTGAAAGGGAAAATCAAGGGAGAGAGAGTTGGAGGAGAGTTTAAAAACAACTGAAAAGACAAAAAGATAAACAAAACAACATATGACATACATTAACCCAAAGAAAAAAAGGCTGAAGTAAAAAACTCATTATGAGTAATAAAAAAGAATGTTAATGGATTAAATTCACCAATCAAAAGACACAGATTGGCAGAATGGATAAGGAAATATGATCCATCTATATGCTGTCTACAAGAAACACACCTTTGACCCAGGGATGCAAGGAGGCTGAGAGAGAATGGCTGGAAAACAATTTTACAAGCAAACAATAGCCAAAAAAAAAAAAAAAAAAAAAAAAGGCAGGAGTAGCTACTCTAATATCAGACAAACTAGACTTTAAGTGTAAAACTATTGTAAGAGACAAAGATGGATACTATATATTAGTAAAGGGGATAATCTCTCAAGAAGAGAGAACAATCATCAACATTTATGCACCTAATCGGGATACCTCAAAATATGTGAGGCAAACTCCGGAAAAACTCCAGGACCAGATGGCTTCACAGCTGAGTTCTACCAAACATTCTAGAAAGAGCTAACACCAATTCTGCTTAAGCTCTTACAAAAAGTAGAAGTAGAAGGAATATTGCCTAACTCATTCTATGATGCCAACATTACCCTAATACCAAAACCAAACAAAGATACCACAAGAAAGGAAAATTACAGACCAATTTCTCAAATGAACCTAGATGTTAAAATCCTCAACAAAATACTTGCTAATCGCATTCAGCAACATATCAAAAGGATTATACACCATGACTAACTGGGTTTCATCCCGGGTATGCAAGGATGGTTCAATGTAAGAAAATCAATCAATGTAATACACCACTTAAACAGATTGAAAGAAAAAAATCACATGATCATCTCTATAGATGCAGAAAAAGCATTAGACAAAATACAGCACTCTTTCCTCATAAAAACACTACAAAAGATAGGAATAGATGGAAACTTTCTGAATATGAAAAAGGGTATATATGAAAAACACAAAGCTAACATCATTTTCAATGGTGAAACCCTAAAAGCATTCCCTCTGAGATCGGGAACAAGACAAGGATGCCCACTATCACCACTCCTATTTAACATTGTATTAGAAGTACTTGCACAAGCACTGAGGCATGAAAAGGACATAAAAGGCATCCATATTGGAAAAGAAGAAGTAAAAATTTCATCATTTGCAGATGACATGATCCTATACATAGAAAGCCCTGAGAAATCCACAACAAAGCTTCTAGAAATTATAAAGTTCAGTAATGTTTCAGGCTCTGAGATCAATGTTCAAAAATTAGTAGCATTTCTGTACACCAATAATGAGCAATCTGAGGAGGAAATCAAGAAAAAATACCATTTACAATAGTAACTAAAAGAATCAAATACCTAGGAATAAATTTAACTAAAGATGTAAAGGACTTATATTCAGTAAACTACACAAAATTGTTAAAGGAAATCAAAAAAGATTTATATAAATGGAAAAATATTCCCTGTTCATGGATGGGAAGACTAAACATCATCAAGATGTCTATCCTACACAAACTAATCTACAGATTTAATGCAATCCCAATAAACTTCAACATTGTATTTTTTAAGAAACTGGAAAAACTAACCACAAAATATATTTGGAAAGGTAAGAGGACCCGAATTGCCAAAGATATATTGAAAAAGAAAAATGAAGTTGGAGGTATCACATTACCTGATTTTAAAACATACTACAAAGCTACAGTGATCAAAACTGCGTGGTATTGGCACAAGGATAGACCTACTGACCAATGGAACTGAATTGAGAGTTCTGATAGAGATCCTCGCATATACAGTCATCTGATATTTGACAAGGCCATGAAGCACACTCAGTTGGGAGAGAGTGGCCTCTTTAACAAGTGGTGCTTGGAGAACTGGATATCCATATCCAAAAGAATGAGAGAAGAATACCATCTCACACCTTATACAAAAATCAACTCAAGATGGATCAAAGATCTAAATATAAGAGACAAAAACCATAAAAACCTTGGAAGATAATGTAGGGAAGCATCTACAGGACCTTGTAATAGGAAATGGTTTCATGAACTTCACAGCCAAAGCACGAGGACCAAGAGAAAAAAATTGATAAATGGGATCTCCTCAAAATTAAACCTTCTGCGCCTAAAAGGATTTTATTAAGAAAATAAAAAGGCAGCCTACCCAAAGGGAAAAAATATTCGGCAACCATATATCTGATAGGAGCCTAATATCCTGCATATATAAAGAAATCCTACACCTCGAAAATAAAAGGACAAATAACCCATTTTAAAAATGGGCAAGTGACCTGAAAAGACACTTCTCCAAGGAAGAAATACAAATGGCTAAAAAGCACATGAAAAAATGCTCAACATTACTTGCTATCAGGGAAATGCAAATCAAAACTACAATGAGATACCATCTTACACCCATCAGAATGGCAGCTATTAAAAAAACAGGAGACACTAAATGTTGGAGAGGATGTGGAGGAATAGGAACCCTCATCCACTGCTGGTGGGTCTGCGGTATGGTCCAGCCACTGTGGAGGACAGTTTGGCGGTTCCTCAGAAAACTAGCAATAGATCTTCCGTATGATCCAGCAATTCCACTGCTGGGTATATACCCAGAAGAACTGAAAACAAAAATACAAACAGATATATGTACACCAATGTTCATAGCGGCATTGTTCACCATTGCCAAAAGTTGGAATCAGCCCCGGTGCCCATCAACAGACGAATGGATAGGCAAAATGTGGTACATACATACAATGGAATATTACTCAGGTGTAAGAAGGAACAAAGTGCTAACACATGGAATAACATGGATGAATCTTGAAGACCTTATGTTTAGTGAAGCAAGCCAGTCACTGAAGGATGAACAGTATATGACTTCACTGATCTGAACTGAGGAATGTGAGCAGTCTCTGAGAACCATTGTCTGAAAGATAGGTTAACAAAGGAGAGTAAGAGAAGAGCAGGCTTTGAGCCATCACCCATATGGACATAATCTGTGGTAAAGGGATAGAGTGTGGTTGCATGTTGGGGGATGGGGCAGATGAGTGGTGGTGCTCGTGGGTTTGGTGGTGCAGCACTGGGGGGTGGGTGGATTAGGAAGGGCTGGTTCAAATCCCCAGGGCATGTAACTGTGAATCTTGACATTCCATGGGTTGGGAGAGGGAGATTTCACCGGCCCTGGGGTCCTGGGGAGAAGGGAACAGTCAAGATCTAATGGGTTGTTTGGTGGTCATGGGGAAGGTTTTTCATTACCTTACAGTAATGGACACAGGACATGGTAAATATCATCAAAATTATTAAACTGTATCATCTAAATTGTAAACAATACTGTAAATCACTGACAATGTTTAGTTGCTATATTTTGTTATCTGCATAACATTTATAACAATGCTAACAACTAAAAAAAAAAGGGTGGGAGTTAATGTGTGGTGGGGAAGTGGCGGTGGTTTGGTATCTGGGAGTCTCTGGCACTCCGTGTGTGACTTTGCTGTGACCTAAAAGTTCCTTGAAAATTAAATGAAAAATTGGGAGACAATGGGGATTGAGAGGAGGAAGGTGTCATGGCACACCAGACATCCGATAACACAGTGATAAAGGGAAGGAAAAAAAGTAAAAAAGAAAAGAGAAAGGAATAAAATATATATATATATTTAAAGGCATTTCCTTTGCTTTTTTGCCCATTTTTTGAATGTCCCAATCCACTAATTATATTTTATTTTGTTCTTTGTTTGATTATTTGTTTTTTTTTCCTTCTCCTTTTTTTTTTTTCTCCCCTGAGTTTCCTTATGTTTGTCTCTTGCATGTAAGCTTATCACACTTGTTTCCTTTTCCTAGTAAGTGTATTTGATTATTTTATGGACTAAATGTCCATGGAGGATTTGTATCACAGAACAGTTACAATGGGTACTGCGGGGGATTATTGCACCGGGTGTCTGGGGGAGTTTCGTGGGGATTGGTTCATCCGAATATACATGAAAGTTATACAAAATCATTCAAAGGATCTGGGGATGGGTCATGGTCATGATGGGTGGATAATAACACAATAAATGAGGGAATCTGAATTCCTAGCCTGGAGAGCTCTGCCACAATCTCCAAGGGAGCAGCAATAGTCCTCTGAGTGTAGGGACAGTGCCTGTCAAAATAGGATGACCCACTGATGTGTTTTTTTTTATTGATGATTACCCTTGTGAGTCTTTGCTCTTGTAAATGAGACTTATCCTGCAGTTGTGGGGTGCCTAAGGGTTGCCACCTGAGAGCCTCCTTGTTGCTCAAATGTGGCCTCTCTCTAAGCCAAACTCAGCATATGATTGCATTACTTTCCCCGCAACGTTGGACATGACTTCCGGGGATGAGCCTCTCTGGCAACGAGGGATTAATACCAAGTGCCAACTGATAGGTTTGCACAGTGGCAGTATCGTAGCCAATGAGGTTTATCTGAGGCACGATTATTGCTAATTGAAAACTTTTCCCAAGTGCCAACTGGCAACACAACTGGAAAAAGACCTTGAATAAAAGGGGGAAATGGTAAAGACAAATAAGTTTAAGTGGCTAAGAGACTTCAAAGAGAGTCGGGAGGTCATCCCAGAGGTAACTCTTATGCACACCTCAGTAGGAGCTCATAGAACATCTAAGTGCCTATCACCCCACTCAGTGGGGTTCCTGAAAGCTCTGGAGACACCCTGGTCCTATATAAGGGGGGATAGCCCCAGAGACTGATGCCTTATCAGTGGGTTCTATTTTGGAATCTGTGCTCCTGAGAGTGACAGAATTAGACTCAAATAAGTCCTCCCTGCACATGGTTCACCAGTCCCTTCTATTCAAACATATATGCGATGCTGGAGTTTTTAGGTATACTTCCAGAGACTGGAGCCTCCCGCCTACCTATGTGCCAGGTGTTCATGAAATCTAGGTGGAGCTGCAACTCCTACCCTACAGCTCAATGGACTCATCCAAGTCACCTGGTGAGGAGACAACGATGGGAAATGGCCATCCCAGGGAATGGAGAGGGCCTGCATCTGCAGGCAGGATCATCACACCCACCATATCCATGGGATATAAGCCCTCTCTCACTTGGAGTTGGAGTGGACATCACCATCCCAGTCCCCTCAGGATTGGGGGAAGAACTATGGACTAGAGTGGACTTGATGGTATTCTCTTGTTCACATATGGTGATTCTAGCAATGCAAGAAATTATAACAATGAGGTGGAGCCAGTGGCCACTTGACACTTTTGGTGTACGGAGGGGATGAGCAGTTGAAATACAGGGGCTTCTTTGGGATTTGGAGGTTGTCCTGAGTACTGTTGTGGCAATGGATGTAGGCCATTTTAAATCAGCACACACCACTCAGAACTGAGTGGGAGAGAGTGTGGTCTACAGTGTGAACTGTGGTCTATGGTTGGTGGCAAGGCTCCAGGATGTGTAAGTTCATTGAGGGTGGTGGGCCACACTTGTGGGAGATTTTTTGGTAGGATGTTGTGGGAGGTGTGGGAGGTGGGCAAAATGGGAATCCCAGTGGGTTCCATGTAATATTTTGTGTAATCTAAGCACCTCTTAAATTATATGTATGTATATATATAAATAACATTTTTGTATGCAAATACACATATATGCATATATATTTATATATCATTTTGCAAATGTTTGTATGTATTGTGAGAATTTTGATTTTTACCCACAATAAAAATAAATAAATAAATAAATAAAAAATAATGGGAGCATAAGAAAAAAAGTCATTGATTATACACTATGGATAGATTACATGGTATGTGAATATATCTTAATAAAACTGCTTTAAAATAAATAAATAAATAAATATTCAAGAACAGGCAGAAATAGCAGCTATATACAACAGAGGCAGTATGGAGAGTTTGAGAGGTGATGAATTTTTGTCTGTTATTTGTTTTTTATTATTACTAATGAAAATGCTCTAATAATGATTGAAGTGATGAATGCACAACTATTTGATTATACCAAATACCATTGCTTGTACACTTAGTATGAACTGTATGCTTTATTAATATGTATCAATAAAATTGATTTGTTAAAAAAAAAAAAAAACTACAATAAGATTCCATCTGACACCCATCAGAATGGCTTTACATCATTGATGAGATCTTCCATTGCTAGAATAATATCTATAGTAGAATAATAATAAGTCTACTGTAGTCCATTGTTCATTCCCCAGTCTTGAGGATTTGGGAATGGTGATGCCCACTCTGCTTCTAAATGTGAGGGGGCTTAAATCCCATGAGGCAGATGGATGGAGCTATCTTGCTTGCAATTACAGACATTCTCTCTTCCTTGGGGTGGGCATTGTCCATCATTATGTCCTTGTTACTTGTCCTGGGTGGGTCCAATGAACTGGAGAGTATGTGTTGCAGCTTTGCTGAAATTCAGGACCCAACTGGCACATGGATGGACCAAAGTTAAAAGTCTCTGATAGATATATCTATCAAGTATTATGATCATTATTGATTCACGTAAAAGGGGCAGAAGATCCATGTATAAATAACCTATAATTGACTCTAATGTCACTGTACATTCAAGACATAGATCTCACACTGGTGAATCACATGTATATTTTTTCAAAAAAAGTTTCTTATTATTTCAAATTATTTTAAGTATTTTTTTAATTGGTTATTTTTTAAATTATCATTTAATTTTATTGTTAATTTTATTTGATTATTTTGTTGGCTTCATTTTTGGAGAGGTTTTGGATCACAGTAGGGTCACAGCAGTGTGGGGGGGCTACTGTTGCAGGGTGTCAGTGATGTGGGGACACATGGAAGTGGCTGACCTGGGGCATGCCTCTAGGACATATGAATATGTTCAAGTGTTCATGGGACATTGTCTTGGTGGGTGGAGATCCACACAATAACCAAAATAATATTGAATTCCTATCCTGGGGAGCTCTCCTACATTCTCTAATAGGACATCAGGAATCCATAAAGTACAAGGGCAATGTCTAGTGAAGGAAGATAGACCATTATGCCAGCCCCTTGACATTGATGATTGTACTTAGTGAATTTTTCTTGTAAAATTGAAACTTAGACTAGTATTATATATTGCTAAAGAGTTACCTCCCAAAAGCCTCCTTGTTGCTCAAATGTGGCCTCTCTAAGCCAAATTCTACTGCCTTATGCCCAGCCTGGGACATGACTCCCAGGGATGAGCCTCCCTGGCTCCAAGGGATTATTACCAAGCAACAACTAGCAATAAAACTTGAAAAAGAACTTGACCAAAGGCAGAAATTTTAAGCACAAATGAGTTTTTTTTTTGCTAAGATAATATATATCTTTTTAAAAATAAAGAATATGTGACAAAACTTTGTTAAAGGTGTGTGAGATAGAAATATGTATTTTGTTTATTATACCATTGTGTGTGTGTTTATGTGACTTGGTTTTTTAAAATATTTTAACAAGTGGCATTTTGTGATCTTGTGTTTAGTAGTTCCAATAATTAAGAGTCCAAGTCAGAATTTTGTTTGCCTGTCAAAAGTAACTATCTTAAATAGCATATTCACTTATTAGAAATGTAAAATATTTCTTGGAAAATTCCTTATAAATTTCAAATGAGAGTTTGTGTTGTAGTAGAAATCATCAACAATGTGAAATGTAAAAGCAGCTGTTTAAAAAACAACTTTATAATGTTTAAAGAATGTTAAACAGAGAAAGAAATTGTCCAAGCTGAGAAGGTAATAAATGTATTGACAATTGGGCTTGTAACTTATGTGGTACTGACTATGTCTTTGGCAACATAAAAGATATGCTATGGGGGCAACATGACATTTGTGTGAATAATTGGACCACAGAAAAAGAGCTTCAAGTATTGAAACTGATTGTAAATGCATATTTGAAAGTTGATGATAGCCTTGATAATGTCTTCTTTGTTTTTCACAATTTGTCTTTCACTTCACAATTTTACTTTCTATTATTTAGGAGCCAGCAATGTGCCAAGCCCATATTAGATACCAGAAATATCAAGACAAAGAGGTAAAAGTTGTGTCCTGCCATACAGGAGTGGATATTTAAGAGATTAATATGCAATTTGTCACCATTTCTTTATCAAAGGTAAATCAAAATCTGATTAAATTACTGGAGAAAAATTCTGTATAACCCTAGTAATACTAATGCTGAGTCCTCTAACTTACTGCTTAGGGAATAAGGATCTGAAAGATGTACTGAGGAGATTCCTGAAAAACCCATGCCACTCTTTCAAACTGATTACTTTTATAATACAATGGTCTTTAAGTATTTAAAATTTCTTCTGAAAATCATGCTGTTAAAGGAAAGGATAATAAACAACTAATTTTTCTTTAATTTTAATGGGATTAATCTTAAAGCATTTTATTTCAACCCAAAATACTCAGCCAATTAATCCAGATATAAAAATGTATCAATTGTAAACTTAAAATAAACATATTTCATAAGCAACAATTTGAAGAAAAATAAATTCTTCCAAGTTAATAAAGTGTGTAATTTCTAAAAACGAAGAGGTAGCCTGATGGGGTATAGGTATGAAAGAATCATTTCTTAGGAGTTACTTGAGAATCAGATTATCTTCTTTGCCAACTACGTCCTTTGTTCAGTGATTCAAGATTTTATTACTAGTTTTTCTTTTTATTATACCATATTTTTCTACCAATTTCACAATCTTTTACAGGACCATTTTTAACTTGCAACTTAAAGTCAATTTATATCACAGAAAAATAAAACGTTAAGGGAAAATAAAAACTAAACACAAGAATGTTTCAAAACACAAGGATATAGGTTACATGACACAATGTTCTGAGAATTTAAAAAAAGATTCTACCTTTCAATCCTTTCATTCAGTCATGGACACAAAGCAAAATATTAATCTAAATAAGGCAAACAATTAAATTTTTCCCATATGATGTTCTTATGCTAGAAACTCATGTATAGAGCTGCTTTTATTATAAACCATAAATATCCAATAACTTATTTTGCCATTTTAAATTGGCAGGATCAGGAGTGAAAATGTTGTTAGGAAAAGGAAATGATTAAAAGTGGCACCATTTATCAAGGTACTGATAGTCATGTGAAAAATCTATGTATATTTAAAATGTTTCTTACATTGAATACATTGAGGGAGAGTAGTGAAGGCAGAATCCAGTAATAAACTATAGTTATGACATTTGCAGGCAAGTCAGAAATGAGCTAAAACCTAGAAACTGTGAGTCTCAGGTGAGTGAGTGAATTTCTAGTATTAGTCATGAATAAAAGAAGAGCTGAAAGTAGAAAGTCAAAATATACCATGGATATTTCTGGTCTCAAGATACAAAAATCAGCATTAACTTCATTACATTAGCTTGTAAGACTTTTTGTTACTATGTGTTTGATTGTTTGATTTTAATTTATTCTGAGTATGTTTGACTTCACCAGCCAAAATATTTGAAAGCAGAAAAGAATATTTCCCAGTAAAAATGATTATCTTTTCCTCTTGTTAGGTGAACAGAATTAGATTAACAGGTATACATGCACTTTGAAATATTACCAATCCAATATGTTTTGTTAAGTGATTTAAGATCAAGAATGAAAATGGTAGCATGTTCTTTCTTTAATTTTGTTTATACATGTGAAGTTCCTAAAACAAATTACTCTCTCATTTATTAGTTTCTTACCAATGCTCATACTAAATATGACAAATTTAGTGGATTAAACCAATGCAAATGTATTATCTCACCAATCTGGAAGACATATATCTAGAATGAATTTTCTGCACTAACAATCAAGATGTCAGCAGCCTGAATTCCTTCTGGAGGCTCTGAAAGAGGAAGTGTTTCCTTGACTACTTTTTTTTTTTTTTGAGGTACCAGGGGCTGGGGATTGAACCCAGGACCTCATATGTGGGAAGCCAGGCCCAAACCACTGAACCACATCGGCTTCACGAGTTGGTTTTTTCAACTTTTTTGCCCAACTCGTGAAGCCAGATAATCAATGGTAATCAGCCTATCTCAGTATCTTTAATTAATTCCATCAACAAAGTCCATTTTGCCATAACAGAGTCACAAGTTGTAGATATTAGGACTTGGATATCTAAGGGAGGGTGGGCAAATTTTCTATCTATATTGGTATATTTTTGGAGATGAGCAATCTGAAATCTTGAACTTCTCTCATTTACTAGTATTTAATAAAATAATTCCATAAAAGCTTACACGTTATATACCCATTCTACATTTCTAACCTAAATATGTTTTTCTAATCAAACTGTACATGGAACCCTCATTAAATAAAATATATACAAAAAATATTTAACTCAAAGACTATACATACAGTGACATACCACTTGCTTCACTCATTCAGAAATATTGGATCTCCCCACTATGTATCACTTTGTGCCACTTCTGATGTGACCTGCAGTTGTGACTTTCTTTGGGATAGTTCCAAGGAGATTTCTGCAGGATGCATCAAAGCATTTCAAGATACTGAGTCTTACAGCAGTAAGCTGTTCTTTATTGTACATATTGTTATTTTTTTCTTTTCTCCCTTCCTTGTCTCATCTTCCCCATTTCCACATTTATGCCACCTGGAACTACCTAACAATTATCACCATATACACAAATCCTTGTTAAAGAATCTTCTCAAGAGGGAATTTAAACTGTGACAATTACCATCTCTTGTATGGTAATGGTAAATGAGAACACAGATATCCATAGCACAAATGAAATCTGTAGATGCAATTACTGGAAGACTATAATAATGCTAATATCAGAATAATGACAAATGGGAAGCTCTTATCAAAAACTATTAGTAAGTGAAACATAAATCCTTACTTAGAATCAGTAAATCTGACCTGACCATCACCATCTTCCCTAAGATCACATTCTAGATGAAGTTTTCAAATAGTTCTCTATCCTTTCCCCTTCAGAATTTTCATTGTTTAAATTTTCAGTATTGTAACAGTTGAGGAATTTGATGTAATTATGAATTCCAAAAATATAATTGGATCATGCTTGTAAACTGATCTGTTAATCTGGGCATGATTAAATTATGATTAGGGCGTTGACTGGGCCAAGTCATTAGGGCATTGTGCCCCACCCCTTGGTGGGTGGGGAATCAAATATAAAAGGCATGGCAAGAACAGTTTTGAGCAGCAGTTTTTGAGAAGCAGTTCTGATGATGGAGTTTTGATGTTGGAAAGAAGGCCCCAGGAGATAATCTACAGCTGACCTTGTGGAGGAACCAGAAGAGCTTTACTCAAAGAGCATAATAATATTCCTGAAAACACCAAGTTACTCCAGAAACCATTGTTTTGAAATTAAGATATTAATATATATGGTATAATGTGCTGACTCTGGCATTGAAATTATTGTCATTAACATAATTTAAACTGAAACCATGAGTCAAGAATTGTTACTGGAGCTAATTTGATAATCATGGAGATTGGGGGCTCTCCACTCATTTCAAATGAGGAATGTGTTTTTACTCTCCCATGTGGTTCTTAACTTCAATGAAATCAGAAGAATTTATGAATATCTCTTCATTATGAGATATAACATTGGCTGCTTAAATGTAATTTGTTATTATTCGCAAACCATCGGATAACAGGAAATGAGGCCGCTGGGTCCTTGTTAATTATCCAGGGCACCATTGATTTCCCTATTGAGAAGCATTCTTTTATATACAATTGCCCTGCTTTCTTGTGTTATTTTTGTACTACCCTTTCTCAAATATCTTGACTTACATATATTATTTGTTATATATTTTAATCTTCCAATTATTATTTCACTATTCAGCATTTTCCACTGTCGCTCCTTCCATGTTTTATGTCTGAGGATGAAGAAAGATTTCTATAACATTCCCTAGAGTGTTTTTAAAAGATTCAGAAATAATACAAATTATGAATACATGTTACTAATTTTATTTCTTTCTTTTAATCTCACAACTGAACTGAGTTCATCCTAGCTTAATTCCTTACCCCATAATTATCATCAGTCCTCAATCTTCCTTCCACTTCAATTCTCCTTCATATATAGAGCACATCTTTTATTAGGTTGAACAGTCATACATCTTCCCAAAGCAAATGTAATGTATGTTTTAATGAGCGTGCATATGTTGTTACAGATTTCACTTTGATATCTTAAGGTTTTCATTCAGCTAGGTTTTTGAGATCCATAAATGTTACTACATATTATTACAATTCTCTATTGCCCTTTCTTCTCCACTAATTTTATAGTAATAGTATTAAATTGCTAAAAATCTGCAACTATCCCCATTTATGAAATTCATTTTTTCTTGGGTATATGGTGCTAATTGTAAGGTAATTCCAGGAGGCATAAATGAGGAAATGGGGAAGGTGAGACAGGGGAGGGAGAAAAGAAAAAAGTTAACAAGGTATACAATAGAGAAGAAGTTAATGCTATAAGACTCAATATCTTGAAATGCTTTGATGAGTCCTACAGAAATCTCGTTGGAATTGTCCGCAGGAAAGTAGGTGAAGCTGCATTAGACACAACTGCAGGCCACATTAAAAGTAGCACAATGTGATAGGGAGTGAGGAGAACCAATATTTCTGTAACAGTGATGTTTGTAATAGTAAGTCTAAATAAAATATCAAACATTTAGGTTTAGGCTAAAATATTAACCAAAGTGTAGTAATAGAATGCCTAATAATCTACTACTTTTTAATTAAATTTGCACATATTTCCATATGGATAGTGAGGTTCAAGAATTAGAAGTGCCTTGAACATATTTCTGTTTGAGGGAAAAACTGAGTTTCGTATCCGTAAAATTACAGCATCAGGGAAGGTCAGTCTTTAGATGAATTATGTCAAGTGAGTATATGTTAATTTTCAGCATTGGTTATCTTGCCAAGCCTTAAACATTCCATAGGTCTGGGATTGGGTCTCCCCTTTCCCTTCTCATGATACACCTAAAAGCATTAAGGGAAGCATTCATCCTGATCAGTACTCCATGTTACAAATTTTACATATCACAGATAAAGAGGGAAAACTATGTTTGAGATGAGACATCCCCATACCTCTCCATAAGCCCCTGTTCCATGGCACAGATGCAATGAAAGCCATGTAGCTCACCCCATAAGACATTGCCCATGTACTTGAAAAGCTGGCATAATGGGATAAAATTACAGTGAAGAATCACATATAAAAAAGAAAATCTTCAAAGATCACCACAAGCTGCATAATGGTGATTTGATATTCATCCACAAATTTTATACAGAGACTGATGTATCTGTACTGTAAACTTAGTGTTTCCTTATTGAGGTAAAGGACTGTATTCTACCCAATAAGGAGTGTAATATTTATAAGGGTTCTTAGCATTTTTAACTATGTTGGATGAGAATGGTATGGGTGTTTGTCCTTTCTGTTTTTTAATTTTAATATAATTTTGTATGTAGCTCTGTTGATACACAATTTGTGTACCTAGCTCTGTTGATACAAACTCACCCAAAGACTCACAGCTCTGATGTATTTTTAGAGTCATTCAAGATTCTTCCTTCCTTTCTACCTTTCTCCCTCTTTTTTTCCCCCTCTATCCTTTAAATAGAAATAGGCTGATCTTAATCTGACCAATTTATCAATCTCAATTAGGACTATTTGCAATATGAAATATTTAGAATAGGCAAATTGATAGAAATTATTAGATGTTAACTTTTAAAGGTTTTATTAATGATATATTGATATTGTTCAGGATTTATAAAGTATATATATGAAATGATGGGCCACAATGTTGTTTATACCTTTATAAAAAACAGAGTTATGCTGACCTCCTAGAATGAGTTGCAGAGTATTCCTCATTGTGTATAATCCAGTAGAGTTTGTACAAAATATAGCTGAGCTCTTCTTTTAAGGTTTGGAAGTACAAGCCTTTGAAATAAAAGGAGAAAAATTGGGAAATTAATGATAGAGAAAATGCAAGTCTGATTAAAATTTGTTAATACAACATGTTTGATGTACACTTCACAGAAGAGGAAGTAATGATATTAGTAAAGCTTTCAAAATTAAGCAGACTCCCTGCTTTACTTTGTTGAGTAAAGCATATTTGTAGTGGATTCTCAGATAATTTTAGATGGTCCATTAAGAAATTCATTTTTACATTTTTAAAATTACTTAGATTATGCTATAAAATTATAACTAGGAAATTAAACCCATATTTTCAGACATATTATTGCTTAGTCAAAGCTAATGAAGAAGCTAATGGTTCTTTCTCAAAGTGAACAAAATATAGCTGCAGGATCAGAACTTATGTGGTATTCAATCAGGAAGGTAAATTCAAACAATTTGCCTAGGTCTCGTAAAAGCATTCATGCACAAAACAAATTTTATCATAATTTCTAATTTTAGTTTGATTGGCTATGAAGTATCAATTAATAATACAAATATATAATAGTGTATTTTGATAACAAAATTATATTTCTGTTACAAAAAATTCCTCATTCTTTTTCTTGCTACCCCATCTTTGCTCTCCCATTCTCTTTCTCTCCCTCTTTCAGTACCTCACCATTGCCTCTTTACAAAAGTTTATGGAACACATTAAAAATATTTACTGGAGAGGGTCAAAGACAATACAGAAATTAGGAAGATACCAAGAAGCACAGTGAAAAGAAGTAAAAATATGCAGGCTAATTTTGAAAATTGTAACTTTTTTGTGGTTATGTAAATGTAGATGTTTGTAAAATTCACATAACTAGCATGTGAAAATGGCGGGTTTTATGTATTTATATTAAAATAACCCAATTTTAAAACTACCTACTACTTAAATTAATGTTTTTCTACAGAGGGAAGTAACCTTTATAGGGAAGATAGTGACAACAAGAGAACATAAGGGAGTGCTCTGTGGTGTTGGCAATGTTCTACTTCTGAGACTTGGTCTTGTTTACAGGGTTATTTCAGGTCATGAAAATTCAGTAAGCTTTACACTAATGATATTTGCATTTGACTATGTGCTTATGATTCACAATAATTTTTGGCCACATGAAATACACTCTTTAAAAAATATATATTTATTTTTAGTTGTGGTGAAATACCTGTAACATAAAAACCATTCTAACCATTTTAAGTGGACAATTCTTTGACATTAAGTACTATTGACAATACTGTGACACTTTCAACATTATCTATTTCCAGACTATTTTAATCACTCCAAACCAGAACTCCTAATCATTTAGCAATAACACTTCATTCCAATCTGCCCTCACCCCTGGTAATCACTATTCTGCTTTCTTTCTCTATGAGTTTGCTTATTCTAAATATTTAATATAAGAGAAATCACATAATATTTATCTTTGTGTCTGGCTTATTTCACCCAACACAGTATCTTCAAAGTTTATCCATCTTGTAGCATGTACCAGTGCTTCACTTGTTTTTATGGCTCAGTAATATTTCATAGTGTTTATAGACCGCATTTTGTGGATCCATTCATCTGTTGATGGACACTTGGGTTGCTTCAATCTTTTGGCTGTTGGTTATAATGCTGAGATAGAAATTGCTGTACAAAAAGCTGTCCAAATCCCTGCTTTCAGTTCTTTTGGAGCACAATAAAAAATTAAAAGTAGAAAAATGCTTATTTTGTTGTTCCTTTTCTATTGAAATTCCATAAACCCCTGTTACTTACATGTTTTTTGAATCAGTGTAATCAATTTACAGATTCTTCTATTACTGAAATAGTGAATGAATTTTCTCCATGTATTCATTTCATATTTGAAAGAGTTAAGTTTTTCACATTTTGACATAGTTTAGTACTTTTTAAGTCAGTCAGTTTTTCTCAAATTATTCTTTCTTATTTCAAATTGAGTTTTTTCCCCTACCAGTCCTTTGCAATTTTTTGTTCCTTAACAGTGCTTGGTATGGTGTAATTTACTGAAAAATTTTTTACTTCCTTTTTTTTTTAGTTAATTTCTAAGTTCTTTGAATCATGTTTTCAAGTCCTCAAGATATATCCATCTCCTCCCAAGAGGGATATGTTCCAATTATCTTCTGGTTCAAAACTAGAGGATTTTATCAATACAAAAAAAATATATGTTTCTAAAATTATACACTACACAATGACATTAGTGCAATGAATAAAATTCTTTGCTCTGTAATTGATAAATTCAAGGTCTACAATAGAAAATTTTAAGCTGTACATATTAACCACAGAACAATGTGTCCGCGCCTCGCCTGAAGGTGCCCACCTGCAAGAAGCCAGAAAAGCAGGTTACCACACCCTGCTCAGAGCTAAAACCAGCTAACTACAAAAATCTGCTTATGTACTAAGTGTGCTTGCTTGCTGTGCCAAACCAAATTAGAAGTTATAGAACAGTGTGAGCCAATAACTGAACATTTCTTTCTTTCAAACTCCTAAACTATCCAAAATACTATAAAAGCCTTGTACTTTGGTTTCTTAGGGCCTCACACCTGTGTTCAGGTTTGAGTGCCTGGCCGTTAGAATAAAGGTTCATAAAAACTAACTGGCTCTCCTAACTGGTTAAATCATCTCTGAAGTCCTTCATACTTAAGCTCTGTCACTTAAAATATAGTAGAAAATACATACAAACATGTTTAACATTATAAAAGAAATCTAATGATATGAGAAATAAATGTATACGATAAACTCTGGCATGGATCAGGCCTTCATTTTTATTAACTTCATTTTTATTATGCAGAATAAATCCTTCTAAAAAAGAAAAGGATATGAGTGTGAGTTAAATTAGTAAATTGAAGATATTGCATTTTTATACATCTTTTAATAAAATAAAGTGATTTAAAATATTAACATAAAAGGATATGAAGTACATAATTCTGAAGAAACTATTTGCCTGACCCTCATTTCCTCCAGGTTTTTGTATTCAAGTCTTTCAGGTTGTTCAAACGTGACCCTGCCCGTAAAACTAACCTGAAACACTTATTTTAAGAGCATGCCCAAATGTCTCCATACAGCCCCTCCATTTAATTTTGCTCCATACCACTCATCATTATCAATATACACAAACTTCGTTGATTTGTACCTCTCACCCTGCACAACAAAATGACATATTTATTAGATAGGGCTTCTGCTGTTTCTAATACTGTATGTCCTTTGCAAATTTTTGTTCCTTAACAGTAATTGGTATGGTGTGATTTACTAAAATTTTTTTACTTCCTTTTTTTTTTTTTTTTTTTTAGTTAATTTCTAAGTTCTTTGAATCATGTTTTCAAGTCCTTGAGATATATCCATCTCATATTAGGTAAATACAATTTTCATGAAGCTCTCTGATTCTTATTTTATTTCATACTATTTTAATATAATAAATGAATGTATTCATTTGCCTGCTACAAGGTTTTATTTTATGCTTTAGTGCTTGTAACTTTAGGAATATTATTTCTTCTTCTCATCATTTTGCATATTAAACACCATTATTGGAGTTAATTGTAATTGTTCTATTCTCCCATGTTAAATGTGATAGACATTTTGACTATCAGAAAGAAGTACAGATGTAGGTTAGGGATTGGTCAAAGTAGTTTATCCAGTTTCATGCTCAGGAATCACTCTTGTGTTTTTATTATGGCCATAGAATATTTTCCTATTTTGAGCTCATTTAACCCTTAGCTTTATGCTTAATTCATGAGCACTGTCTACAGTGAGTTCTTTGATTCCCACAGCTATACAAGTCTTACCTTCCTAAGTGCATTTCTACACTTTAGGCAGCATATGTTTCTGTAACAGTACTTTGAGACCTATATCCCCCAGAACTCCCTCCCTTATTTGAAGCTTTCTTTCCAGTATTTCTTTCCTTATCAATTTTCTTCTGCCTAGTTTGTCTCAGGTTCATTTAATTTTCTTTTTAGCATTTATTTCTCTTCTCTTTCCCAAATATACTGTTTACTCAGATATCCAGTAATCTTTATTATCTGTTCATCTTTTAAAGTAGGTCACTGAAAGGAATTAAAATATATATATATTTATTTATTTATTCCCTTCCCCACCTCCCGAGATGGCTCCTTCATCTGTCTGCCTGTTGTCTGCTCATCTTCTTTCGGAGGCACTGGGAACCAAAACTGGAAGCTCCATGTGGGAGGTAAGTGTACAACCTTTTGAGCCACTTCCACTCCCTGCTTGTTGCATTATTTGCTAGTTGCATCATCTGATGGTTGCAGCATCTGCTGGTTGCAGTGCCTTCTCATTGCATTGGTTGAAGCATGTGTTCTTTGTGGCATTTGCTCAATTTCTTTAGGAGGCACCAGGAACTGAACCAGGTACCTCTCATATAGGAGGTGGACACCCAATTGCTCATATCAGATAAATATAATTTTCATGAAGCTCTCCTGTGGCTTATAACAGCTAAGTGGATATAAACAATCTATAAATAGTTAAGTGGACATATTCATAGTATAAACTACATCTGACTGCTGTTTCATAAGTAAGCAGAATTTTCAGATAATTTGCAGACTATTTTAGGATATATAATGTAAAATATTAAGTTCAAATGTGCTATGATTCAAAATTCTCAATTTTGAGAAATATCATGACAATCATTCCTTATTTATGTTTGTCCTGGTTCTAATTTTATGTACTATTTTCCTTTTGCAATTGCCCTGAATATGTATTTTTATATAAAAAATTAAGTAGCTTGCACACTTACATAATATTTTTAAATTGTTGTCTAATTTTTCTTTAAAATTTATTAATATTTTCCAGCTATTCAATCTGTAGGAGCAAATTCATGGTGCATTTTACTTGCCAATTGATGATAACAAGCAGTAAAATATTTTGTGTGCATAAAATGATGTTTAAATACTCATATTAGCTATTCTCAGTGTGCTCTTCACAATTGGCACTGCAACTTCCCAGTCTTTCTTTAACCTCACATTCCAGACCTTCCCTAAATGTCCCCCATAATACTGAATATTCTAAAATGAACCATGCATTTTTTGCCTTTTTTTCACTCTGCCCCTTTGCCTGACTTGCTCAATGTTCTTATTCTCTCCCATACCATGTGATCAACTCCTTAGTTTTAAATTTGACAGATATCATGTCCTTTTGAAGTTTTGATAATAACACTCAAGTTAAATATATTATATTTATATCAGGTTTCACAGTGATGTTATCTATATTGATCATTCTGTTAAGCCTTGTGTGCCCTGACAATGTTTCGGTTAATCATTTGTTTTCCTTGAGTTTATTTTCTACTTGGCTACCTCTAAGATACCTTTATATCAACATAAAAATTATTTTTCTTAACTAATTTTATGTAAGAATTATTTTGAGCATTCTTGAAAAGCTCTAGTGAAGTATTCAATGGGAAGAAATTGACTCTTTGTACCATGTAGATTCAAACTGATTCTTATATCCACACATGAAGATTGGAGGTTCATTCAAAATTGAAGTCAAAAATTTTGTAGATATTTGGAGAGCATAGTATAGGGTAGGTTAGGTAGGGTATTTGCCCTTCAAAATATAGAGAGGGAGTGAGAGAGCAGTAGAGCAATTACCTACAAATGTCTAAAGAAAACAAATAAAAAAGAGAGCACAAGGAAAAATATATTTAAAAAGGATATTAGAAATAGTAATGTAATGAAATTTAATTTATTCAAGAAATTATTTTTATTTTTATTATGCAGAATAAATCCTTCTAAAAAAGAAAAGGATATCAGTGTGAGTTAGAATAGTAAATCCATGATATTGCATTTTAATAAAATAAAGTGATTTAAAATATTAACATAAAAGGATATAAAGTACATATTCTGAAGAAACTTGTTTTTACAATTCCATTTGCCTGAACCTCATTTCTTCCAGGTTTTTGTATTCAAGTCTTTCAGGTTGTGCAAATGTGATCTTGCCCCTAAAACTAACCTGAAACACTTATTTTAAGAGCAAGCCCAAATGTCTCCCTTCAGCCTCTTCATTTAGTTTTGCTCCATACCACTCATCATCATCAACATATACAAACTTCATTGATTCATATCTCCCACCTTGCACAACAGAATGACATTCTTGTTAGATAGGCCTCTGCTGTTTCTAATACTATATATATCCCCCACTCCCTTCACAGGGCCTTTGCAATTGTGTTCCCCCTGTTATATTACTCTCTTCCCATTTACCTATGTGACTAACTCTTCCTCCCTTCAAGTCTTTGATCAAATGCCAAATTTTTCCTTCCATGAACACACTTTTTCTTCATTTAATATAATAAACTTTATTTTAAAGATTACAGAAAAGTTACATGAAAGTATAAAGGATTCCCATGTACCACAACCCCTCCCTATACCATATTTTCCCCTATAAACAACATCTTACAATTGTGCAGTAATTTGTTACAATTGATGAATAAGAATTGAAGCATTGCTACTAACCAAGGTCTATAGTTTACATTGTGGTTTACACTTATTTCCAATGCCCTAAAATTGCCCTGTGTTCCACCTATTATTCCTTCCCCCTCCCCTCAGAACCTCTGGTGGCCACTATTTTTATATCAATGTTACATATTCTGCCAAACTACAATGTTAGTAAGTTTACTTTTCCCATGGTTGCATTTCCCCCTTAGGTTTGTTCATTCCTCAAACTTGAGGATTTTGGGATGGTGATACCCACTCTGCCTCAGATTGAGAAGGGGCTCAGATATTATGGGGCAGATGGAAAGAACTGTTTTGCTTGCAGTTGCAGATATTCTCTGTTTTTGGGGGGATGGGTGTTGTCCATAATCAAAATTTGTTTGTTGTCCTGGGTGAGTCCAATGAACTGGAGAGTAGGTGCTGGCTACAACTCTTCTGAGATTCAGGGCTCAACCAGCATATGGACAGATATAAGATTTAAGTCATGCAGAGTTTGGTTTAAAGAAAGGGCACTTTTTAGCAGCAAGAAGGTTTTCAGGAAGTAATGTGTAAGAAATAGTTATTATTCACTTTGTATAGGGCATGAAATGGTGATTCTTTCTCATTCTTTTGCACATGGATATTCCCTTCTCCCAGCACCACTTGTTGAAGAGGTTATTTTGTCCCAGAAGAGTGAGCTTGGTGACCTTGTCAAATATCATTTAGTCATATATGTGTGGATCTATATCAAAACTCTCAATTCAGTTCCACTGATCAGTAGTTTTACCAATGTAGCTTTACAGTTTGATTTAAAGTGAAGTAGCTTGTTTCCTCCAATTTTGTTTTTCTTTTTCAATATGGTTTTGTCTATTTGGGCCCCTTTGCCTTTACAAATAAATTTTATAATTGGCTTTTCCAGTTCAGTAAAAATGCTGTAGCAGTTTTTACAGGAATTGTGTTAAATCTGTAAATCAGTTTGGATAGGGTAGATATTTTAATGATATTTAGTCTTCCATTCCATGAACCTGTAACATTCTCCCATTTATTTAGGTCTTATTTGATTTCTTTTAACAATGATGTTTAGTTTTCTGTGTACAAGTCCTTTACATTCTTAGATAAGTTTATTCCTAGATATTTGATTTTTTTAACTGCTATTCTAAATGGAATTTTTTCCTTGATAGTCTCCTCAGATTGCTCATTATTAATGTACAGAAATTCTACTGATTTTTTGTGTTAATCTTATATCCTACCACATTATGGAACTTGTTTATCAGCTTTAGAAGCTTTTTTTGTAGATTTTCAGGGTTTTCTATGTATAGTATATCATGTCTTCTGCAAATAGTAAAGTTTTTTTTTTTTTAAAGAAGTTTTACTTCTTTTCCAATTTGTATTTGTTTTTTTTTGTTTTTTGGTTTTTTTTGCCTGCATGCTTGACCGAGTACTTCTAATGCAATGTTAAATAAAAGCAGTGGTAATGAGCATCTTTGTCTTGTTCCAGATCATAGAAGGAAAGCCTTTAGCATTTCACCATTGAGCATAGTGTTAGCTGAGGGGGTTTCATATATACTCTTTATCATGTTGAGGAAGTTTCCTTCTATTCCTAACTTTCAAAGTGTTTTTATCAAGAAATGATGCTGTATCTTGTCAAATGTTTTTTCTGCATCAATAAAGATGATCATGTGATTTTTTTTCTTTTGATCTGTTAACATGGCGTATTTCACTGATTGATTTTATTATGTTGAACCACCCTTGCATACCTGGAATACAACTCACTTGATCATAGTGTATAACTCATTTGATGCATTGTTGAACACTATTAGCAAATATTTTGTTGAGGATTTTAGCATCTAAGTTCTTTAGAGAGATTAGTCTGTAGATTTCTTTTCCTTTGGTATCTTTATGTGGCTTTGGTATTGGGGTGATATTGTCATCATAGAATAAGTTAGGTAATGTTTCTTCCACTTCTATTTTTTGTAATAATTTAAGCAAGACGTTAGTTCTTTCCAGAATGATTGATAGAATTCACCTGTGAAGCCATCTGGTCCTGGGCTTCTCTTGGCTGGAAGGATTTTGATGACTAATTCAATCTCACTACTTGTGGTTGGACTGTTGCATTCTATTTCTTCTTTCATCAGTAAGGTGGCTTGTGTGTTTCTAGAAATTTGTTCATTTCATATAAGTAATATCCTCCTTGACCTACTGATTATCTAAGAGTGTGTATAACTTCCATATATTTGCATCTATTCTGGTTCTCTGCCCCTTATTAATTTCCAGCTACATTCTATTATGGTCAGAGAAATTACTTTGTATAATTTCAAACTTTCTGAATTAGTAGAGACTTATTCTGTCACCTAGCATGTGGTCTGGAGAATGATGCATGTGTACTTGAGGAGAAGGTATATCCTGCTGCATTTGGGTGTTGTGTTTGTATCTGTCTATTAGGTCAAGCTCCTCTAATATATTATTAAAAGTCTCTTGTTTCTTTATTAACCCTCTCTCAAGATGTTCTGTCTAATGGTGTATTAAAGTCCCCCACTATGATAGTAGAAACTGAAAATTTCCCAACTTAAAACAACAAAATGGATAGATGGATAAAGAGTCACTGTTATATATAACATAAAAACAAACAAAAAAGGAAAAACAGTAATAATCCAGGAGAGGATAACAGAGACATGATAAACATCTTTAAACTTTAACAAAATGCATTTGAAACTATCTTCAGACATTGGACAAGAGGCATAACAGGCCAATTATCCATAATATAATGGAAAGAGATGAGAAGGGAATAAAGTTTATCCTCCCTTCTGTACTGCTTGCTGATGAAGCACATACAGAGTACCAACAGACTATAAAGTTCTTGAAGAGCTGAAGAGGCAGACATTGAAGTTTCTTCCAGTTGAAGAAGAAGTAACAGTAAAGTTGGGGGTTGAAAATGATGTGCCCTGAAGATCAGTATTGGGATTCCCTGGGAGACCTTAGCTCAATGCTGAGCTGTATATGTGCAGATGTATTATCATCAGACCTAGGAAGGGAGACACTACAGTGCTGAGAGCAGAACATAAATACCAGAGTTCATGAAGGACTAGGAGAAGCTGGATTTATGGTCCAGCCAGTATAGCAAATATATTTGATTAAATGTAAGCATGATGTTAAGACAAAAATCACACACCCATTAGAATTATAAAGACCCTGTTCCTTTAGTAAATAGTATGCCTTAAGCCTGAAGATGAGACAAAAGAGATCCCCTTAACAAAAAGTAATATGAAGACTGAATGTTTCAAAAGACATAGCCAGTAACTTATTGCCGGCCAGAATAAATCTCGGTACCCCTTCTTGAAAGACAAAATAATCTGGACTCCTTCTATAACATTTTTTACAATATATTAATTGTAAGTTTAAATTACCAAACACAACACAAAGCAAGAAAATGTGAACCATATTAATGGGAAAATGTTAATACAGATTTCAAGATAAACCTGTTTGAGATAATATCCAAGGATTTAAAAATTACTCTATAAATATATTTAATACTTTTTCACTGTAATTGACTCTTTTAAAAGTAAAGCCACCTATGTGATATCTATAGTAGGCAAATAGTAAAAGGATATACAAACACATATCTGTGAATATAGGTACAGAAATACTACTGTTCAACATAGTACTGTTGGAAAAATAGACCTCTATATTCCAGAGATATGAAGGACAGCATAAAATAACCACAGATCCAGTTTTTCAGAAAATTAAAAAAAATATATTAACAAAACTTCAAAACACATTCAACAGAATTTTCTAAAATTAAAAGGAGGAATGGAATTTAAGAAAAATAATGACTGAGTGATTATAAGGGATAAAGTTCTAATTTTATTGAAATGTAGGACAAAGGACTCATGTACCTTTCTGTTTCTCACTCCTCATTACTGCCAAAATGATTTTATTATTAGAGAGGATATTTTGGAATCTCAGCAAAACAGATTCAGCAAAAATTGTAGTAATAAAATTAGTTTGTAAATTACTCTTTCTTCAACTTTTCCCTATATTATTTGAAAGTACATTTGTGATTGTAAAAAACTGACTTCAATGCTATGTGGAAATACTTGCTCTTGGTGATTTTTCAAGGAGTAAGCAGAGCCTATTGAGTTGGCATTTATATAAAAAAATCTCCATCAGTTTCTCATGTGTCTTAAGCCCCATTGTCATCAACTGTGAAATAAATCGATGCTGCCTTTTCTTTTAAAGATTTATTTTTATTTACTTATACCCTCACCCCCACCTTTGCCGCTTGTGCTCTCTGTCTGCTCTCTGTGTCCATTCATTGCACATTTCCTCGGTGTCTGTTTGTCTCCCTTTGTTACATCATCTTGCTGCATCAGCTCTGCATGGGTGCAGGCCTTCAGCTCTCCGTGGGCATGGGCTGTCAGCTATCAATGGGTGTGTGCCAGCTTGCCCTCACCAGGAGGTCCCTGGAACCAAACCCTGTGCCTTCCACATGGTAGATGGGAGCCCAATCTCTTGAGCCACATCTGCTTCCTGATGCTGGCTCCTAATTTCTAATTAAGCTTATCTCAATATCACTGAATTTTTGATGAAGAGAAGAATTGTGATTTAAAAATTCATCAAACATATCATATTATTTTTAACTCCTTGACACATACCATAAAATTCTTTCCTGCTATTCTAGAGTTTATATAGTTTCTATTGAAAAAGGACTTGCTTCTAAATCTACTTAAAAATTATTTCATTACTGTTAATTAGTGTAAAATTCAAAAGAAAACAATTCACCTGGTTATTTATTGGCCATTAAATTAATTATAAAATATTTACTGATTCTGCACTGATATTTACTTTCTTCTCTCATATTTCTTTTAATATAATAAACTAATACATTAAAATAATAAAATGGATTGCACAAACATTATTTTGTCAAATACAATATATTTACTGTGTAGATCAATTAGATGACACTGCCAAATTTACTGAGGAAATTCCACCACATTTTCCATGTAATGCCTCAAAATTACCCATCTATCAACTGGTGCACGTGGCTAGAAAGAAGTTAGCTTTGTAATACCCAATGAAAAATACATAAAATTTTAGTTTTAGAAAGGTTTAATATAACATAGGTCAAGGTGAATTATAAATATTTAATAATAAAGTCAGTTTGCTTCTGAAAATAGATTGCTATAAAATTATATACATCAGTATATATATAATAAGCATTTTAAGCACAAATGCATCTAAACATTAACATTTATGAACAATTTTCATTTTCTCCTTTCAATTTTATTGTATTCAATTTTTGTGTAATGAACAATGTTTACATCTATGATAGTGCAATACTTTCAAACAGAAAAATGTTTCATTGTGAAAAATGTGCTATTCCATCCCTGGTGGTTAATTTTCTGGCCTGTAAGCCACAGATTAACTATTTCTGTAGAAATACCATCTCTTTTAACCAGTCATCAATTAGAGCATCACAAAGGAATACCAAAAAAGGATGTAAAACATTATGTGGTTTCTAAGAGATAAGGAACTCTCTGGCACTAGCTTAACATGAATACATTAGTTCTTGAAATATGCCAAGCTATCTTCCTTGGAAATAAGTCTCAGGCATGATGGAATAGTACATTATCAGCAATCCTCAGTGTAAGAGGTGCCATGGCCTTATCAGGGTGAACAGCAAGCAATTCCCCTGCCTTCTTGTGATCACAGTATCTCCCTGGTATACATGCAAGGTGAAATTTCCATTTGAACAGGACTTGTACAAAAATTTTAGGTTGATTTATTTTACCTCCAAACAAAAAAAATGCACGTACAAAAAAATTAAGCATAAGTTATCTCAAGATACATATCATAGAAATTTCAGGCTCCTTAAATGGTTTATGTTTTATTTGTGATAAAATCTTGAGCTTGACAAATTTGTAGAAAGATAATGGTGTTAGAAAAAGTATTGTTCTCAAAGTTAGAGTGTTTTAGTTTCATAGATAAATGATACTTCCTCAAAACTAAACACATTTGCACTTCAAATGACTTTGATAAGAGGGTGAAAAGGCAGCCTACTCATTGAGAGAAAATTTTTAGAATCCACATCTGATAAAGGTCTGATCTACATGATCTCCATAAAGAAATCATGCAACTCAATGATAAAAAAAGACAAGCAAACCAATAAAAAAATGGGTAAAAAGACTTGAACAGTCATTTTTCCAAGGAAGTTATACAAATGGCCAAAAAGTATATTAAACGATGCTTAACATCATTATCTATTAAGGAAATACAGACCAAAACTAAAATGAGATATCATTTCATGCTTTGCAGAATGACCAATTATTAAAAAGGCAGAAAATGGGAAAACTCCTTGACTGTTCATGATAATGGAAAATGGAGTTCACTCTGTTATACGGTCCCATGCCTGGTACAATCTTTCCAGAGTGTGTACTCAGTGGCTTTAAGTTTCATTGCAAAGTTGTGCTGTCACCACCTCAGTCAATTTTATAACATTTTCATTACTCCAAATGGTAAAATCTCATACCCTCTTGTACCACCCCTATCTTTGAGTGTAAGGTTTAAGAAACCACCACTTACCAAAAGATCTTTAAGATGTTTTCTTATATTTTCTACAAGGAATTTTATGGTTTGTTTCTATATTTCAATCCTTGATCCATTTTGTATTAATTTTTGTATAAGGTGTGAGATAGGGGTGCTCTTTCTTTCTTTAACTATGAATATCAGGTTCTTTCAGCACCATTTGTTGAATAGACTGTTCTGAACCAAATGGGTGGAAATAAAAGCTTTGTCAAAAATCATTTAACTGTATATGTGAGGGCCTATTTCTGAATTCTCAATTCTATTTCATTTTATACCAGTGCCATGCTGTTTTTACCACTGTAGCTAAGTAATATGCTTTAACATCAGAATGTGCCTGCCAACTAGGTTATTCTTTTTAAAGACATTTTTGGCTATTTGGGGCTTCTTATCCTTTCAAATAAATTTGATATTTGTCTTCTCCATTTACATAAAAAAAAGAAAAAAGAAAAAAAAAACAGCTTCTGGATTTTGATTTTGATTGCATTGAATCTGTAAACTGCTTTGGGTAGTATTGACACCTTAACAATATTTAGTCTTTAAATAAAAGAACATGGAATATTTTTTACATTTATTTAGGGCTTTTGAAAATACTATCAGCAATGTTTTGCAGTTTTCTGTGTATAATGCCTTTTCAACCTTGGCTGATGTTAATCCTAGTTTTTTTTTTTTTTAATTAAAAAAAAATTTACAGTTGTTCTTGTTTAAGAAATTTTGTTATTGATTCCCTCTTAAAATTGTTCATTACTAATCTATTGAAAGAACACATTTTATGTTGATTTGTTGCCTCCAATCTGCTGAATTAGTTATTAGCTTTCAACTTTGTTGTAGACTTTTTCAGAACTGTCTATAAATAGGATGATATCATCTGCAGTTTGGGAAAGTTTCACTGCTTCCTTTCCAATTTGGATGACTTTTAGTTATTTATTTTTCTTCACAAATCAGTCTGGATGGAGCATACACTACCACATTGAATATTACTGGTGACAGTGAACATCCTTGTCTTTGTCCCTGAAAATGACATTTGCTGTAGGTTTTTAAATTTTATTTTATTTTGGTTTCTTTATCTGGATTTGATATTAGTATGATCCTAACCACATTCAATGAGTTAAGAAGTATTCACGCTGTTCAATTTTTGGAGGAATATAAGCAGGATTGGTGATTTTGGAATGTTGCTGAAAATCCCCAGTGAACCCATCTGGTCCTGTGATTTTCTTTGTTATGAGGTTTTAATCACTGATATGGTCTCTTTAGTTGTTTTTGATCAGTTGAGATCTTCTATTTCTTCTTGAGTCAGTGTAGGTATTTTATATGTTTCTGGAAATTTATCCATTTCATCTAGTTTATTTTACTGGGGCAAAATTGACCATAATGTGCTCCTGTGCTCCATTTTATTTCTGTGGGGTTGATGGAATGTCCCTCTTTTCATTTCTGATTTGAGTTATATATGTCTGCCCTCATTTTGTCTTTATCAGAATTGCTAAAGTTATACTGAATTTATTGATCTTTACAAAGAAAGAACTTTTGATTTCATTGATCCTCTCATTTGTATTTTGTTCTCAATTTCATTTATCTCCAATATAATTTTTGTAATTTTGTTCTAACTGCTCTTATTGAATTTATTATGTTCTTCTATTTCTAGTACTTCGAGTGGCAAATTTAGGTTTCATATTTGCTATTTCTTTTTTGTTGTTGTAACTATTCAGAGGTATAAATTTCTTTCTCTGCATTGCTTTTCTGCATTTATAAGTTTTGGTACATTTTGTTTTTGCTCACTTGCCTCAAGATATTTACCAATTGCCTTTGTGATTTCTCCTTTGACCCTTTGGTTTTTTTTTTTTTTTAAGTGTATGCTTTAATTTCCATATATCAGTAAATTTTCCAATTATCTCTCTCTTACTGATTTTTAGTATCATTTCAGTTTAGTCAGAGAAGACTGATTGCATGATTTCAATTTGGTTAAATTCTTTAAGTCTTGTTTTGTGACCTAGCATATGCTCTCTTTTAAAAAATGACTCATATGATCTAGAGAAGAATGTATATTCTGATTTTGTTGGGTGAAGTGTTCTGCACATATGTTAGCTCTACATTGTTTATAGTACTGCTCAAGTCTTCCATTTCCTTATTAGTCTTCTATCAAGATGTTCTATTCATTATTAAATATTGTGTATTGAAGTCTATTACTATACCATAGAACCATCTATTTCTATTTTCCAAAGTTTCAATATTTGTTTCATTATTGTGGTTCTTTGTTGTTTCAGTGCATATATATTTATAACTATTTTGTTTTCTCATTGAATTGACCACTTCATCCATACATAGTGTACTCATTTGTCCTTTTTAGCAGTTTTGGACTTGAAGATTATTTTATCTGAAAATAGTATCGCCACCCTAGCTTTCTTAGGGTTACTATTTACATGGGATACTTTTTCCATCCTTTCACTTTCAACCGTCTTTGAATTTAAGTTGAGTCTCTTGTAAAAAAAAGTATACAGTTTTAACCATTGTACAATCTCTGCTTTTAGATGGAGAGTTTAGTCAATTTCCATTTAAACTAGTTACCAATAACACAGAACTTTCTTCTGCCATTTTTGCTTTTTGCCTATTGTTTATTTTACACATTTTTGTCTTTCAATTTTTCCATTAAGGTCTCTTTTCATATCTATTTAACTTTGTGTTGTAGAATTTTGAGTCCCTTCTCATTTCCTTTTGTTTATTTTTCAGATTTTTTTTTGTGGTTATTATTGTGCCTAAATACTACATCCTTAATCTATAATAGTCTTATTTGGTTTGATACAAACATTGTTCCTATACCCCACACCAACCCTACTTTTTGGTTTTACATATTAGGAATTAATTTTTACACAAATATCCAAACCTGAGAATTGTCATTATTTTTAAGCACATGCTTTTCAGAAACTGTTCAAATAATAAATTGGAGTAACATAAAAAATAAAATGCAATATAATACAAGTATTTATAACTACCCAAATCAGAAATCAATATTCTTTTATGCTGCTTCAATCCACTCTGAAGAACTTCCTGTAACATTGCTTGTATGACAGGTCTTGCAGTGATAAACTCCTTCAATTTTTATTTATCTAGGCATATCTTAATTTTCCCCCTATTTTTAAGACAGTCTTGCCAGATGTAAAATTCCCTGTTGAAATTATTTTCCTTCAGCAATTATGTCATCCCATTCCCTCATGCCTCCATGGTTTTTGCTGAGAAATCAACATTTAATTTTTATTGTGACTACTTTTTACATAACATGTTGCTTTTCTCTTCCAGTTTTCATAACTCATTCCTTGCCCTTTCCTTCTACAGTTTTACTGTCTGGGCATCGTTCTCCTCAACTTTATCCTGTTTGTTTTTCCTGGTCTTTTTGAATGTGTGTATAAGTATTTCATTAAATTAGAGAAGTTTTCTGCCATTATTTCTTTGAATATTCCCCCTGCCTTTTTTATTTTTTTCTTCTAGAACTCCTGTTACGGCTATATTGTTATTTTTGAGGTTGTCCTACATGTTCACTTTTTTCATCTTATTTCTTTCTCCTCTTCAACCTGAATAATTTTAAATGTGCTGTCTTCAATTTATCTGATTCTTTCTTCTGTATATCCAACATCAGATATTCTTTGATGACATGATATTTTATCTTATTCCTTTGAATGGTCCATGATTTCTTGCATCTTTGCTTGTCTTGTAAACTTTTTTTCACAATGTACATTTTAATATTTTAATGTTTTAAGTATGGAGTGTAGTCTGTGAGATATCTGATCCTTAAGTTTATATTCAGCTGGTTATATGCCAAATATATCATTGAGTGATAAATTATCAATAAAAAAAAAATCAAAGCAAAAAACACTTTTTTGAAATGTCTTTTGAAGATTTGTTCTGTTTTGGCTGCTACTCTGCTATCAAGAAGATCAACCTGAGGCAGAAGTGTAGAGTCCTTTCTTTTTCTGAGTCTATCTTCTTCTGGGCTTCCTTCTGGGCCCCTGTTTGCTCCAAACCAAATGCTTTCCTCACCTCGGTGAAATAGAAATTCACCCCTTTAGGGTGCTCTATAGTAGGTATTAAAACCAAGAATCCTTTGCCCTAGGTAGCTTTGAATTGATTGTTTTTCACACTCCTTTAACTGTCTGTTAATGTGTTTCTACCTGCAAGGTAAGTTCTGAGAAGAGCAAGAGGGAAATGGGATTCCTGAATTAGGCATTCAGGCAGCCACTGGGTAATAGAAGGGAACCCACAGACATGCACTCTAATATGCCAGCGAGTGATTAGTCAGTTCCCACCAAAATTTTCTTAGTCTCACTGTACTTTTTATGAATTGAATAATTGTACATTAAGATTTCATCAAATGTATAATATATTGCTTTATAATTCCTTGATCTAAACCTTCATATTCTCTCCTGAAATTCAGCAGTATAAACATTTTCTTGTAGGAGTTGCTTCTAAATCTACATGAACATTGATTTCACTATCATTAATTAGTGAAATAGTCACAAGAATGGATTTCATCTAGTTGTACATAAAGGAAGTAAGGTTTTGGCCTTTAATATAATTATAAAATCTTACTCATCTCAGTAATGATTTTTACTTTCTTCTCTCATATTTCTTTTAATATAATAAAAGACAAAACAGTAAAATTATAAGACCAATTGCACAATTATTGGTGTGGCTAAACACAACAATACCTATGATGTGTTTATGAATTAGCTGATACTCTCAAGAGTGACTGGAGAAATTCCACCATGTTTTCCTTGTGATACCTAAAAAATTCCCATTCATCAACTCTTGCACACTCCTAGAAAGAAGTTAGGTATGCTGCACCAGTCAGTGCAAAAGATATGAAAATGTGAGTTTTACAAAAGTCTATTTTAACATAGGTCAAAATGAATTATAAATATTTAATACTAAAAGCAGTATATTCAGTGGGATAAAATTATATAAACACATAAATGCACATATGCATAAAGGAGAATACTTTAATGAAAATATATCTAAAGAATAACAATATTTATAAATAATGTTCATTTCTTATTTTGAATTTGTTGCAAAGTAATTTGCTTGTAATGAATAATGTTTAATCCTACGATAGTGTCACACTTTTAAATATAAAAATGTTTTATTCTGAGAAAGGTATTATTCTGTCCTTGGTGATTAATGTTCCACCCTATCAGTCAGAGATTAACTATTTCTCTAGAAATACTTTTATTTTACCCAGTCATAAAATAGACCATCTCAAAATAATACCAAAAATGCTGCTCAACATTATATGACCACTAAGGGGAAGGCAATTCTTTGTTTCAAATTAATATGCATGCATTAGTTCTTGAACTTTTATCCTTGGCACCATGCCAAGAACTCTTCCTTGGAAATTAGTCCCAAATATGACAAAATATTGCATTACCAACAATCCTCAAAATAAGAGGTGCCATTTCACTATTAAGGTGAAAGGCAAGGAATGCTTTCCTTGTTGGTGTTCATCATAGCTCCCTAGTGAGACATAATTTCCAGGTGAAATTACTCTTTGACCAGGACCTAAACAAAATTTTTGGATAGATTTATTCTACTTTGAAATTAAAAACAATTTTAAAATTAAAGTTATGTAGTCTTAATGGAAACAATTATAATATTGCAGAAAATTCAGACTTCTAATGTTTTACAAATTTTATTTGTGAGAAAAATTTAAGATTGAAAACTTTCTGGAAGGATAAAGCTGGTAGAAGTTTTTCACCCACTTTGAATCCTGGTAAGTATTAATCTGAATGTTTCAGCATTTTAGTTTATCTAAAAATTGGGATATTATTAGAAAATGTATGAATATGCATATATGTATCAAGTTTACCTTACTTAAGCAATCCCAAAATTTGTAGACTTGGAAGTATAGAACTGATGGAATCAGGGTCATCAAGCAATATACATATATTGAAAATAATTTTTTTCAAAGAAATTTGATGAAATAATCTGTTAAAAAACATGTCCAAAAATTAATAGTAATATGTGTTCTATGATATTAATATACCTAATGTTTTAATTTCTGACCTGTCATTTGTGCTAATTAATATTGGATAGAAAAGAACAATAAATGAGGCATTTAAACTCTATAATTGTTTTACATAACTAGCATATTTTGATATGCTGAAATTAAGTGTAAGTAGGACTAGAGTGTTATCAGCATGATCCCTGGATGCAACTAATCTGGTTAGAATCACAGAGTCAATCATACTTAATGGTTTTGTCTATGGGTAAGTTACTTAATTTGCTCCACATTTCATCATCTAAAAATCTGTACAATGGAAATACCTATAGTATAATATTTTCATTTAGATAAATGTGTTAATGAAGAAAATATTTATGTCATGTTCATTCTATGTATGCAATGTAGATATATATGAGTTTCTGTTATATAATATCCAAATGTTGACTTAACCTAATTTATAATTGACAGACAAACTAAGATTATTTCATTCAGATTTTGCAAACTACTTTTTATTATGTATTTCTAGGATCACTAAGCTGATTTTTAAAAAATTCCATTCATTCTTATAAACAAAAACAGTTTGGAGGCCATTCATGCCAAGTATCATCTTGTATTTCTCAATGATTTGCAAAAATTGAATGGTATTATGGGAAGTAGGAATAACACAAACATTCCTGACTTCATCCTTATTGGACTCACAAACTCTGAAGTGATCAGGCAAGTCCTCTTTATGCTGTATCTCCTGATATACCTTATTACCCTGCTGGGAAATGCAAGGATATAATTATAATTCACCTGGATCTCCAGCTTCACACCCCATATACTTTTTCCTCAGTTACCTGTCATTACTTGCCCTCAGTTACTCAACGGTCATGACACCTAAAACCTTAGAGTGCTTACTGACTTCCAACAAGTCTATTTCATTCATGGGTTGCTTCACACAGATGTCTTTTTTTTCATCTGGGGTATTACTGAATTTTTCCTTCTCTTGTCAATGGCCTATGACCACTATGTGGCTATCTGCAATCCTCTGAACTACCCAGTTGTTATGTCCAGACAACTCTGTCATGCACTCATCACTGAGTCTTACATGATTGGTTTCACTGAATCATTAGTCAACCTTCATTTCATGAGCAGTTTGCATTTCTGCAACTCCAATGTAATCTATCATTTCTTCTGGAATTTAACACCAATTTTAGCCCTGTCCTGCACTGACACTCATGACAGTGAAATCATATTAATTTTTGCTAGTTTAAATGTAATTATGTCTCTTAGCAAAATCTCTGTGCCTTATGGGTCCATTCTGTCTACCATCCTGAAAATTAATTCCACTTTAGGAAAACACAAAGCCTTCTCTCCTGGTGCTTCCCACCTCCAGGGAGTCACCATCTATTATGGCACTACAATTTTTACTTATTTAAAACCAAAGAAGTCCTACTCCTTGGTAAAGGATCAAGTGGCCTCTGTGTTTTACACTATGGTGATCCCCATGCTGAATGCACTCATTTACAGTCTTCAGAACAAAGAAGTGAAAAATGCTCACATTAGAATCATGCAGAAGAGAGAAGGCTCCTGGCAATTGAAATGGCATAGATGCTGAACATTTAAACTCATTTTTCTTTCTTTCTTATTTGGGTATTTATTGGCCTGTTTCTAAATACAGCATCATCCTTTAAATAGTTTCCATTTATATTGAGATTTCCTCTATTAAACTATGCATGCTCTGGAACATTTCCAAGAATATATTTTAGAAATCATTTTAGAAATTGGAAGCATTGACATATGTGTTAATTCTGTGGTTTAAATATATGTGATTTTAAGGGCAATTAATGTGCAATGAAAAAATCGGTGTTATTCTTCAAATTGTATGATAGAAGTACCAACACATATTCAAATTTCAGAACATTGTATTATGGAATGCTCTTTCAGAAATTATACAATTTATTCTGTAAATAAGAAATTTAACATAGTCTTAAGTAGTGTTGTTTGGTCTAGAAAATCGAGAGTTAGATTCAAAATCTGTCATGTTTTTAGGCATATATCCCTTAGCAAGTAACTGAAACTTTAAAACTAGTTTCTTCCACTATATAAGACAAATAAATCTGAATATATAGAGTTATTTTATAGATGAAATCTTATGATGAATGGAAAGAATTTAATGCAATACTAATACATTTTGACCAAGATCATCAGAATGCATATATTCTTGATAAATTTTTGATGCACAATAACTTTTTTATGAAATGCCAACTGGTCCTTTACAAATATTTTTGGTTAATTTTATTCATAAACAAACAAACAGATGAAATGGAAAAGAGCACTTCAATATTTGTTCTTAGAGAATAATAAAATATTTTTATAGAATTGTTATAGAAGATATATACATGAACATTGAAGAAATTTGGTAAATATTTTTAAATTTTTTACAGAAAATGGAAAAATCCTATTCATTTTTGAACGTTTTGTTCATGGTCTTCTAGACAAATCTTAAGTATAACATGTACTAAAACATTTCCATTACCCCAAATAGGAATCCTGAACAATTTAAGCATTAACTAATATTTCCTTTTAACAATGCCTTTATATAATCTGGAATTGCAGTTTTAAGTTTTTCTACTATCCAATGTATATTTAAGAAGAACTGTTTCTTCATTTCCCTATTTTTATTATTTTTAGTTGCATTTAAGCAATGGTTATTAGATATATATTTTTCCTTCAAGAGACTTGTATTCTTTTAATTTTTACTAAGGTTTTCTTTGTAAAATTATATTTGTTCAATTTATTAAATTAATTTTGAAATATTAAAATTTATCCTCTGCTTTAGGATTAAAATTTTAATGAATTCTTACAATTTCTTCATTGTTTATTAATTTATTCAAATAGATAAGATGTACATTATTTTGCTCTATATCCTGAAATCATATAAAAATTGTAACATATATAATATCCATATAAATGTCTATACAGATTTTTTAATAAAAAAGAATTTGGGATTAGTTTTATGAGATGTGAATATTCAAAAGCTTTTTTTTCGTTTTTTTTTTTCATTAACAGGGAGATCTTGATCACATCATTTAAATAATCTGTGCTCATTTATTCAATCATGGGGAAATGTGAAATTTCTAAGTTAGTGTTAAATAGAACCAATCATAGGATTTAGACTATTTTTGGGATAATTACTGGAAAGTTATTAGGAAGCAAAAGTCTGTTATAGATTGGATGATTACAGAAAGCAGGAACAATTCTATGATTAGGTATCTCAGTAAATATTACCTATTCTTAAGAACAGATAAAGTAAGAATAGAGTTGTAATTGGCAGAATAATAACAGTCCTTTATTTGTTAAGAGAGGAGGATGTTCCAATTTTTTGGGTTTCATGGTGAACTTGTCTAAAGATCTTCCATTCTTCCACCAGTCTTTCTCAAGAACACTTGGTAAAGACCTACAGTGAAGACAGTGTGAAGGCAAACCCCTTGAATCCAAATTTCTCTTCATTTTACAACTGGTACTCTAGCCCACACTTGGCTTTAACAATTCTTTGTAATTTAGCTGAATTTCTCGTAGCTGCTTTACTATGGTCACCTCTATCTTTCACTCTCTGACAAATTTGAAATGGTTCACTTGTTACATCTCCTCTTTAAAAGTCTTGTACTTCCTTGGAATTCAAATTACTTGGATATTTCTAACCTCAAGTTTCTGGTGGGCTAATGAAAAATGATGGATTTTTCAGATTATCTATCATTTTAAATATTGTTAGGTTGTTGCAATGCTTTCTGGAGATTTCTGCATCTTAAAGAGAAGTGAAATTTCTATAGTGCTTTTAAATTGAATACAGTGTACTTGCTTCAGATATCTCCTTTCTGAATTTCTCCACACTTTTCTATATAATATCTTTCCAGGGTTCCATTTCTGTATCTTGAATATGTAATGGAACCTGAGATCCATTATAACTGATCTCATCCACTTAGCTTTTCCAATATACTTCTTCTTCACTAACTTCATCCACTTCCTTCTCCTTATTTTCTCCTCATCCTTCTCCTACAACTACTCTTCCTCCAAATCTCTTCTTCTTCTATGTCTGTGTCTCCTTCTAACTTTATTTCTCCTCCTCCTCCTGCCTTTTCTCCTCATTTTCCTCTTCCTCCATCTTATTCTTATTCTACATCTATTTTTAATGTCTTCATCTTTTTGATTACCCAGTATAAAACCCTGAAAATTCTATGTGTATCAACCAACTGAATGATTTGTCAAATCTAGTGAATTCTATTTTTCCCTACTTATTTAAAACATTCCTTTCTCTCTTATTTTTTCCCTTGACCTAATGAAGACCCTCATTACTTTATAAGTTGTAGTTAGGCCTGATAATCCATGGATAATGAGAAAGGATGATTTTGTTATTGTACTTTATGTACAAAAGCACTTAAAAACAGTACCTCTATGGTCAGAAAACATAGTTTTGAATGCTGGTATCATTCATTTGAGCTGTGTAGTTTTAAGCAAATAACTTGAAGTTTATATACATGTTTTCTCAACTGTGATTATAAGTAAGAACAGACCCTCCTCTTGGACTGGTATATGTATATATAAAAAATTATAAATTGTACAGTAAGTAATAAGTTGCATATAAGTGTTAACTATAACCTTTAACTATTACTCATCTCTTAACTCACTTTCATTCAAAACAAATTTATGTTCTGAGTAAACTAAATGTTCCAGGCACTATATTATGCCCTGGGGATACAATTGTGTGGACAGATGAAATTCTGTCTTTATTCAAGTTAGAACATCAGAGTAGTGGTAGATCTAGATAGTAATCAAACATTCAAATCAACAAATATTAAATGATGACAGTGCTAATTGAAAGGAGTGGTCCAATGTGAATAATGAGTGTCAAAGAATTCTTTAATGAGAGAAAGATAATTAAGCTGAGATATGAAGAGCAAAATATTATTAACTTGAGAATTTAATATTTCAATTTTTCCATATTGACTTGGTGAATATGAAATCATGGGCTTTCTCTTTCTCAACAATTTACTTCTACTTAGCTAAGAGAAAAGAGGATAATG
>JAKSZT010052292.1:817180-860148 GCA_026826555.1 Tolypeutes matacus | reverse complement strand
CAGGCAGCCAGATCGATGTCTAAAAATATAAAATACCCTTCCCTGTCTTCCAACTGAACCCTCCCTTTTTTGGGAAGTGTCCCTTTTTCCTGGCTCCGCAGCGGCCCTGGTCTTATCCCTGGGTGGCTAGGGAAATCAGCTGCGTTTCCTGACCAAAATCCCCCCTCCGGTTCACTGGGTGCTGGTTAGCTCGTTTGCTCTGTTCACACAAGGTCCAAGGGGCGCCAGGCAGCCAGATCCCCAGAAAATAAAACTTTTTCTCCCTGCCCGCGGCTCCAAATGGCCGTTTTATTTTTTTTTCCCTAACCGTGGGGCTCAGCCGCCTGTGCCAACCTCCACCGACGGCCTCAAAACTCACGAATCTCCACCGTTCGGTCCACGCCGCCGATCCGCGCAGATAGATGTCCCAAGCTGCTCACTCCACGCGTGCACAGCACAGACCCCCGGGCAGGACCCCGTCCCCAATCCGCCTTGCTCTGGGAGCTTGCAGTGTGTGCCCTCCTACACCAACGCCATCTTGGCCGCCCCCGACACCTGCCCTATTTTAAGTTAGTGGAAAACTTCAAGAACCCAATCCAGGGAAGACTACCAATGGCCCAGAAACTTCAAGAATGAAGGTTTGGTCACTTCACTAGGCAAAGAATCACAACCAATAAAGGTACTTTCTGAGGGTAAAGGGAATATGTAATGGGTAGTGGAAGAAGTTAGTTACAAATATGAGCTAAGATCATGTGACCACTTACAGAAATGATAATGGTAAGAAATAAGTCTGATTGGCTTTGTTATAAATATGTCCATATATATACATACGGCAAATATATTATCCTCTTTTCATCTAACATAAGTTTTATTAATTTTATGTCATAATATTTAAGTGATAGAATATTAAGTTTATGAGTGACTATTACCCAAGTATTTTCACCTTAGCCTGGGGAGAGTTAGTGTGTTTCTGGATGTACGTAGGACAGTTGAATATTGTTAGGTGGGAATATGAATGTGTTTGTTTCTACTTAGAGATTAAATATGGTTTATGGAGAAGGATATGAGTGTGTAGTTGAGAAGAGATGGACTGTGATGGTTAAGTTCATGTGTCGAATTTGTGAGGTTATTGTGTCCAATTATTTGTTTAAGCAAGCACAGGCTTTATTGTTACTGTGAGGATATTCTGTGTACTTGAATTAACAGTAAATTGGTTGCAACTATGGATTATTACATCTACAATCAATTAAGGAGTTTGCCTTCAACAATGATAAAAGTTGCATCCAATCAAATAAAGGCTTTAAAAGGGGAAGTGATGATTTCAGCAGTCAGAAGAAAGAATTTTCATCTCTAATTCAGCCAGCCAGCTTCTCATGGGGAATTCATGGAAATACATCATTGAAGTCCAAGTTTGCAGCATTCCTTATGGCATTTGGACTTGCCCATCCCCACAGTCACATGAGACAATTCATATAAAAATGCCATAACATATATCTTCTGTTGGTTCTGTCTCCCTAGAGAAGCATGACTAATACAGAGGGTGGGATGTGACAGTTTGAAGCTGTTTGTCCCCCTAGAAAAACATGTTATTTAAGTTAATCCATTCCTGTGAATGAGAAACCATTGTAACTAGGAGCTCATGATGAGGCTACTTCCATCAAGATGTGACCCATCTTAATCAGTGTTGGTCTTATTCCTATTAAAAGAGTCATTATAAGTCTAAGGAAATTCAGACATAGAGATAGGAAGTCACAGATGGAGCAGACAGAAGCTTAAATAAATAGAAATGGGAGGAGAAATAAGATACCAGGAGGCACAGCCATGCCCCTTCCCATGTGACAAACTAAGGACCATGGGTCACTGACAGCAGGCCCAGAATGTCACAGACTTGGGGAGAAAGCATCACCTTGATGAAGCTTTCATTTGGACATTTACCCAGCCTCCAAACTGTAAGCTAATAAATTCCCATTGTTTAAACAAAATCTACTGAACCTAGTAGCAAGTATTTCAGACTTATTTGTAAAATGTATGTATTTTAGAAGATGGGGAAAAAATCAAGATACCTCCACCTCAGTTGAAAGTTCTAGGCACACAGTTGATAAGAAAATATAAAGATATCCCTTTTAAGGTAAAAGATAAGCTGTTGCATCTGGCCCTGCCTACACCATAAAAGAGGAAGAATGCCTAGTTTGCCTATAACCATTTTGGGTTTAACATATTTCTCATTTGGTTGTGCTATAACGGCCCATTACTAAGAAACGCAAATGCTATTATTGTAGAGTGTGGACTGGAAAAAGAGATGTTTCTGCAACAGGTCTAGACTGTCTTTCAAGTTGCTTTGCCATTTAAGCCATAATGATCCAGCATATCAAATGTTGCTTAAAGTATCAGTGGAATATAAAGATGTTATTTGGAGCCTTTGTCACACCTCTATTTAAGAAGCACAACACAGACACATGAGATTTTGGAGCAAAGTTTTCATCCTTTGCAGATCATTACCCTCTTTCTGAGAAACAGCTTTAGGCCTTCTACTGCAACATAGTAGAAACTGAATTATTAACCCCAGGCCAAAATTACTATGAGACCTGAACTTCACATCACAAAATGGGTGTTGTCTAACCCACAAAGGCATTAAATTGGACATTAACTATTACTCCATCAACAAATGGAATAATTCATAGTAGATCAGGCTCTAGCAAGCCCTGAAATCACAAGTAAGTTACCTGAAGTAGTGGCTCAAATGCCCATGGCTGCCACTCCCACCACTGTATCTTTTCTCCAGGCTCATTGCTTTGGCATTGGGGAGTTCCTTACAAGGAAACCTGGGCCTTGTTTACAAATGGTTTCTCACAATGTACAGTTACTATCCAAATGTGCACAGTGAAAGCACTACAGCCCCTTTCTGGGACATCCTCAAGGAGAGTGGTGAGGGGAAATCCTCCCACTGGGTAGAACTTAAAGCAGTATAGCTGATTGTTTACTTTGCTTGGAAGGATAAATGGTCAAGGTGCATTTGTATACAGATTCATGGACTGTGGACAATGGTTTCACACAATGCTCTGGATTTGGAAGGAAAATTATAGGAAATTTGTTGACTAAATGGTCTGGGCAAGAAGAATGTGAATAGAAATTTCTGAATGAATGAAAATCTTGAACATATTTATGTTCAAAGATGGTGTCTTTCATAATCAAGTAGATAAGCTGAACCATTGTATGGATACTGGTCAGCCTCTTTCATCAGCCATACCTGTCATTGCCCAATGGGCTCATGAACAAAATGGCCATGTTTTTTAGAGATGTGGGCTCAGTAAGATGGACTTCCCCTTGGCTAGGCTGATGTTGCTTTAGCCACTACCGAGTGCCCAACCTGTCAGCAGCAGAGACCAATACTCAGTCCCCAATATATCCATTCCCCAGGATGATCACCATAGTACCTGGTGGCAGGCTGATTACATTGGACCACATTAATCACAGAAGGAGCAGCATTTTGTACTTACTACCAATGATACTTATTCAAGAGACTGATCTGTCTTCTCTGCACACAAGACTTCTGCCAACTACCATTTGAGGGCTTATGTAATACCTACTCCACCAGCATGGTATTCCACAAGCATTGCTTCTGCACAAGGATATCACTTCACTGCAAATGATGTGTGGCCATAGGGCCCATGCTTATGAAATTCATTGACTTTCCCAGCTTCTCCATGGTCTTGAAGCAGCTAGATTCATAGACTTGTAGACTGACCTCTTGAAGTCTCAATTGCAATATCAGCAGGATGGCAATGCATTTGAAGCCTGGGGAAATATTCTTTAGGAGGCTGTGTATACTCTAAATCAGTGTCTACTCTAGGACATTGTTTCCCTCAGTGTCATGATTCATGGATGCAGAAATCACAAGGGTGGAAATCCAAGTGGCATCAATCACTATTACTCATATGATTTACTAGCAAAATTTTGCTTCTTGTCCCTGCTACCTTATGATCTTCCAGTCTTTGATGTCTCCAAAGAGAGCAGTGCTTCTACAGGAAATACAACAGTTATTCTTTGAACTGGAAAATGAGGCTACCAGCTGGCCATTATGATGGCCTCATGTCTCTGAATCAATAGACAAAAAGGGAGATATTTTACTGGCTGGGGTGATTGATCCTGTTTACTAAGGGGAATTGGACTACTAATGGGGGTGAGGAAGATTATGCATTTAGGGCATATCTTGGTATTTCCAGGCCCTATAATTAACATCAGTGAAATACTACAACACCACAATCCAGTCAGGATTAATAATTTTCTAGATTCTTCAGGATTATGATCATATGAGGTGCTTGGTGAGGGTAAAGGGAATATGGAATGGGTAGAAGATGAAGGTTGTTATAAAAACTACCTATAACCATGTGACCAATGGCAAAAATAAAGACTTTAATTGTTGAGTATTTTCACTTGTGTTGCTATGAATAGTTATATCTGTTATATGTACATATATATACACCAATGCATATATGCACATACCTACATTTATATATACATATATATGAATGCACTACAAAATTCAGAGTTGGCAAACCACACAAACACATTGTGAGCCATTTTCTGTAACAAATATCTTAAAGTATGTCATGTCCGTTCTGTCAAAAATCCTCTTAGTTTGTCAGACATATATAATAAATACAACACATTGGGTTGGCTTAAACAAAAGCAATTTATTGGCTTATGGTTCCAAAGGGAGAAGTCTATATTTAAGCTATAAGCAAGGCTTGCTTTCTCCCCGTGTCTGTAGCTTAGGAGTGCTCTTTTGCTGCAATCCTTGGAGTTCATGAACTTGTGTCTTTGCTTCCTATCACATAGATATCTCCTTCTCTCTCCTTGTATGTGCTCTTGTTTCTGTTGACTTCGGGATTCTTCTTATTGGCCATCTACAACCACTTTCATCCAGTTTCTTTTCTTCATCAAGTCTCCAGTAATATTGATTAATACCTAAATTCATTCATTTGGGCCACACCTTGAATGAAAATAATATATTCAAGAATTGTTATTTATGAAAGGTTTTACACTTACAGAAATGCAAATTAAGAGAATATATTTTGCATGGGGTGGGAAGACCACATATAATTTGGGGTACATAATTCAATCTACCAGAGTCCTCCCTTGGGAACAAAAACAACATGAATTTTCTGTAACAAATATCTTAAAGTATGTCATGTCCGTTCTGGGAACAAAAACAACATGGTCTTCCCACATACAAAATGCATTCACCCTTCCAAATATATCAAAATTCTTATGTCATTTCAGCAGCAACTCTAATGTGAAAATCTTGTCAAATTCAGATATGGGTGTGGTCAAACTTGGTGAAAAATTCCTCTCTAGTTTATGGATCTGGGAAATCTAGAAAACACATTACCTAATTCTAAATTACAATAGCAGGACAGGCACAACATACACATTCCCAGTCCAGAGGAGAAGAATTGGAAGGAAAAGGGACCAAGTTTCCCAAACAAGTGTGAAATCCAACAGGGCAATCTACATTAGCTTCCAAGTTTTGAGAGTCATCTGTGGATCGTTGTTTTCTCCTGGGGACCTGCTTCTCTAGCTGTCCTATTCCTTTCAAGCACCTGGACTGTGGCCCTGCTCTCTGCAAACAGTAAAGGCCTTAGCTCCACCCTATCCATTAATTGGAATATAGTCAGGGTCTTTTTAAGGTTAAGGTTCAAAACACACATAATTGCTTTTGAGAGGCAGCTGAACTGTCTCTGAATATCTTGTCAGTAGGCCCACCTGCTCCCAGTTTTGGGTCAGAAATCTTGGCCTAACCAAAGACTTGGGAGGAAACCTTTCCCTTTGTCCCAAGGAGATCTCCTCTGTAGAGACCTCTGTTTCTGTGATTCTACCCTGGATATCATTTTCTCTTCATTTTATCTTGTCCTTTTATTTTCATCTTGGTAGTGTGTCTGCTCATATACTATTCCCAAAAACACTCTCAATTTCACATTGATTTTAAAGGGGTCCAATCTATTATACAAAAGGTTTTTCAATAAATTCTTCCTAGAAAAATTCATTTCCAATCATCACTAGACACAGAATAATGAAGCCTTCAGGAATGATTTGGCAATATTCAGCTTCCTAGTCTTGGTCTTGTTTACAGGATTATTTCCATTTCATAAAAATTCATTTACACTTTTACATACTTGACTATATGCATATTTTTTCCTTAAAAGTTTAAAAGGAAAAAATAAATTATTTTGTTGTACATTTTGGAAGAGATTCTATAAAATCCCATTACTTAAGTGCTCTTTGAATCAGTCTCATATTCTTACTGATTCTCCACTTAATAAAATAATATATAATATTTTACCATTTACTTTTATATAGTCATATGAGACATGTTTTTAACATTTTGAAAATTACAGTTTTGCATTTTTGTACTGTCATTTTCTTTAAAATTATTAAACCTTTTCTCAGTTCAAATCAATTATCCTTCATATCCATAGGTAGCCATTGGGAAATTTGATGTAATTATGAATTCCAAAAATATATATTGGATTATGCTTGTAAACTGATCTGTTCATCTGGGCATGATTGAGTTATGATTAGGGGGTTGACTGGGCCATGTCAGTAGGGCATTGAGCCCCACCCCTTGGTGGGTGGGGGAAACAAATATAAAAGGCTTGGCAAAGGACAATGGGAGCAGTTTAGGTGTTGGAATTTTGATGTTGGAGAAAAGGCCTCTGATAGAGACAAGCCATTCACCTGAGAGTTTACAGCTGGTCTTGTGGAGAGAAGCAAAGCCTAGAGAACCTAATAGTCTACAGCTGACCTTGTGGAGGAAACAGAAGCACTAAGCCCAGAGAGAAATTCAGCCCTGGGAAGAGAGGAATCCAAGAAGGCTGAACCCTGGCAAATGTTGGCAGCTGTCTTGCTCCAACACGTGGCAATGGACTTTGGTGAGGGAAGAAACTTATGCTTTATGGTCTGGTAACTGTGGACTTCTACCCCAAATAAATACCCTTTACAAAGACCAACCAATTTCTGGTATTTTGCATTAGCACCCCTTTGGCTGACTAATATACCATACTTCTCTTTTTTCTTTTATCTGGTATGAATATTCTTTTTCAGAGAACACAGAAAATCAGAAGAATGTAGAATAAGAAGAACAAAGTATCAAAAATTAATCTAACCACAAACAAAGAAGCAAAATAAAACCCTAGCATAGAAAGAGAAGCTACCCAACCAAATAAGACCATAACGATAAACAGATGCCTGGACACCAACCAAATAACAGCAAACCATACTAAGGAACAGGGAGACATGGCTAAGTGTAATAATAATAATAATAATAATAATAATAATAATAAAAAAATAATAAATAAAAATAAAAAAACCCTAAAATACAGGAGGAGCTGCAGACTGTGGAACAACTAATCAAGGATGTCCAAACAAATATCATGAATCAACTTAATAAATTGAAAGAAGAGATTAAGAATATTAAGAAGATGCTGGGGTAACATACTGAAGAAATTGGAAACATACATAAAAAGATAAAATATATTATGGTGATGAATGGCACAATGAAAGAAATAAAAAATACAGTAGAAGCACATAACCACAAATTCAAACAGGCAAAGGAAAGAATCAGCAATGTGGAAGACAGTACATCTGAAATCAGACAGCAAGTAGAACAGATAGATAAAAAGAAAAAAAACCATCATGGAGTTAGGGATTTGAATGACAACATGAAATGGATGAACTTATGCAGAATAGTCATCCAGAGGGAGAAGAGAAGGGAAAGGAGACAGAAGGAGTGTTGGGGGAAATAATGGCTGAAAATTTCCCAAGTCTATTGAGGGACATGGACGTACATGTCCAGGAAGCACAACACACTCAAACAGTATAAATCCTAACAGGCCTACACCAAGGCATATACTTACCAGATTGTCCAATACTCAGGACAAAGAGAGAATACTGAAAGCAGCAAGAGAAAAGGGACTGATCACATCCAAAGGAAGCTCAATAAGATTATGTGCTGATTTCTTATCTGAAACCATGGAGGCAAGAAGGCAGTGGTATGAGGTAGTTAAGGTGTTAAAAGAAAGAAAGAAAAAAAACTACCAGTGAAGAATTCTCTATCCAGCAAAGCTGGCATTAGAAAATGAGAGTTCAAAATATTCACAGATAAACAGAAATGAAGAAAGTTTGTTAATAAGAAACCTGCCTGTCCAAAAATATTAAATGGTGTTCTACAGGTTGAAAGGGAAAAAAAGGAGAGAGAACTGGAGAAGAGTGTAAGAATAACTAAAAAGATGAAAATAGAAATAAAAACAACATATGACAATCATAAACCTAAAGAAAATATGGTTAATGTAAGTAATTCCTTGAAAATAATAACATGGAATATTAATGGGTTAAACTTTACAATCAAGAGACCCAGGTGGGCAGAATGGATAAGGATATATGATCCATCTATATGCTGTATAAAAGAAATTCAGGGATGCAAGGAGACTCTAAGTAAAGAGTTGGGAAACAATTTTACATGCAAACAATAATCATAAAAGAGTGGGAGTAGCTATACTAATATCAGACAAAACAGACTTTAGATGCAAAAATATTGTAAAAGACAAAGAAGGACACTATATATTAATAAAAAGGGGTAATCCATCAAAATGAAAGAGCAATCATGAACATTTATTTATGCACCTAATCAGGGTGTCTCAAAATACGTGAGGCAAACATTGGAAAACTAAGTGGAGAAATAGATGTCTTTACAATAACAGTGGGGGACATTAATACACCATTATCATCATTAGACAGAACGTCCTCAACAGAGAATCAATAAAGAAACAGAGACCTTCAATAATACATTAGAAGATCTGTACATAATAGACATATACAGAACATTACATCCAAATACATTGGGACATACATTCTTCTCAAATGCAAATCGATCATTCTCCAGGATAGACTACATGCTGGCCACAGAACAACTCAATAAATTCAGAAAAAATGAAATTATACAAACTATTTTCTCTGAACACAATGGAATAAAGCTGGAAACCAGTAAGGGGCAGAGAGGCAGATTAGGCACAAATATATGGAAGTTAAATAACACACTCTTATTCATTCAGTGGGTCAAGGAAGAAATTGCAAAAGAAATCAGTAAATACTTTAAAACAAATGAAAAAGACAACACAACATATCAAAATCTATGGGATGCAGCAAAAGCAGTGCTGAGAGGGAAATTCATAGCCCTGAATGCTTATATTAAATAAGAAGAAAGAGCTAAAATCAAAGACCTTAACTGCACACTTGGAGGAATTAGAAAAAGAACATCAAACTGACCAGAAAGCAAGTAGAAAGAAGGAAATAAAGATTAGAGCAGATCTAAATGAAATTGAAAATAAAAAGCACTAGAAAAAATAAACAAAAGCAAAAGCTGGTTCTTTGAGAAGATTAATAAAATTGACAAACCCTTAACTAGAATAACAAATAAGAAAAGAGAGGAGATGCAAATACTTAAAATAGGAAATGAGGAAGGGGATATCATCATGGACCCCACAGAAATATAGAGTATCATAAGAGGATACTTTGAAAAATTGTATGCCAGCAAGATAGATATATTAGATGAAATGTAAATACTCCTAAAAACACGCAAGCAGCCTACATTTACAAAAGAAGAAATTGATGAACTCAACAGACAAATCACAAGTAATGAGATTGAATTATTCATCCAAAACCTCCCAACTAAGATGTGCCCAGGACCAGATGGCTTCACAGGGAATTTCTATGAAACAGTCCAGAAAGAACTAACACCAATCCTGCTTAAACTCTCCCAAAAAATAGAAGTAGAAGGAACATTGCTTAACTCATTCTATGATGCCAGCATTACACTAATACCAAAGCCAAACAATGATGCCACAAGGAAGGAAAATTTCTGACCAATTTCTCTAATGAACCTAGATGCTAAAATCCCCAAGAAAATAATTGCTAATCCTATTCAACATGACGTCAAATGAATCATACATCATGACCAAATGTGTTTCATCCCTGGCATGAAAGGATGGTTCAACATAAGAAAATCAATGTTATACACCAAATAAACAGATTGAAAGGAAAAAAATCACATAAGCATATCTATAGATGCAGAAAAAGCACTTGTCAAAATGCAGCACCCTTTCCTGATAAAAACTCTTCAAAAGATAAGAATAGAAGGGAACTTCCTCAACATGATAAAGAGTATATCTGAAAAAACCCATAGCTAACATCATCTTCAATGGTGAAATCCTAAAAGCTTTCCCTCTAAGATCTAGAAAATTACAAGGATGTCCACTGTCACTGCTCTTATTTAACATTGTGTTAGAAGTACTTGCTCAAGCACTGAGGCAAGTAAAATATATAAATGCATCCAAATTGGAAAGAAATAGGAAAAATTTCACTCTTTGCAGATGATATAGAAAGCCCTAAGAAATCTACAAGTCTTCTAAAGCTTATAAATGAGTCGAGTAAAGTGGCAGGATATAAGATCATGTGCATAAATCAGTAGCATTTCTGTATGCCAATAATGAGCAAACTTAGAAGGAAATCAAGAATAAAAAAACATTTACAATGCCAACTGAAAGAATCAAATACTTAGGAATACATTTAACTAAAGATGTAAATGACTTGTACACAGAAAAATACACAACACTGTTTATGGAAATCAAAGACCACAACATTTTTAATGAATTAAAATTACCACAGCATTTTTTAAATAATTGGAAAAGCTAACTATGAGATTTATTTGGAAAGGCAAGAGACCCTGAACAGCCAAAGACATATTGAAAAAGAAAAATGAAATCAGAGGAATCACACTGCTTGACTTTCAATCATACAATAAAGCTACAGTGGTCAAAAGTGCATGGTGGTGGGAGGTGTGGGAGGTGGGCAACATGGGAATCCCAGTGGGTTCCGTGTAATATTTTAGGTAATCTAAGCACCTCTTAAAATATATGTATATATATATATATATAAATAACATTTTTGTAAGCAAATACACATATATGCATATATATTTATATATCATTTTACAAATGTTTGTATGTATTGTGAGAATTTTGATTTTTACCCATAATAAAAAAATAAATAAATAAATAAAAATTAAAAAAAAAAAAAAAAAGTGCATGGTCCCAAAAAAGCCCCAGTATTACAACTGCTTTTTCCTTTCCTGCCCCAAAAGTGTTGAGTGGCCACTGGCTCCACCTCACTGTTGTAATTTCTTCCATTACTTGAGTCACAATATGTCTACAACAGAATACCAGTGTTCATATTGAGTTCATAGCTCTTCCCCCAATACTGAGGAGTTTGGGATGCTGATGTCCACTCCACCTCCAAGTGAGAGGGGGCTTATATCCCATGGGTATGATGGATGGGACTATCCTGCTTGCAGCTGTAGGCTCTCTCCATTCCCTGGGATGGCTATTGTCCATCCTCATCTCCTCACCAGGTGACTTGGGTGAGTCCATAGAGCTGTAGAGTAGGAGTTGCAGCTCCACTGAGATTCCAGGCACAGCTCACGCATGGGCAGGCCAAAGGCTCCAGTCTCTGGAAGTACACCTACAAACTCCAGCATCACATATAGGTTTGAATAGAAGGGACTGGTGGACCATGTGCAGGGAGGACTTATTTGAGTCCAACTCTGTCACTCTGAGGAGCACAGATTCCAAAGTATAGCCCACTGATAAGGCATCAATCTCTGCAGCTATCACCCCTTATGGGGACCTGAGTGTCTCCAGAGCCCTCAGGAGGCCCTCTGTGTGAGGTGATATCCACTTTGGTGTTCTATGAAATCCTACTGAGGTATGCATAAGCGTTACCTCCGGGATGACCTCCCGACTCTCTTTGAAGTCTCTTAGCCACATGAACTCATTTGTCTTTACCTTTTCCTCCTTTTATTCAAGATCTTTTTACAGTTGTATTGCCAGTTGGCACTTGGTAGTAATCCCTCATTGAATAGGCCATTTTACATCAGTATATAACATGCAGAACTGTGTGGGAGAGAGTGTGGTCTACAATGTGAACTATGGTCCATGCTTAATGGCAAAACCTCAAGATGTGTATATCCATTGCAGGTGTTGTGCCACACTAATGAAAGATGTTTTTGTGGGATGTTATGGGAGGTGTGGGAGGTAGGGAACATGGGAATCCTTGTAATTTTTGTGCAACATTTATGTAATTAAGCATCTTTTAAAATACATATTTTTAAAAATTAGAAAAAACCTGCATGTTATTGGTACAAGGATAGATATGATGAGAAATGGAACTGAACTGAGAGTTCTGATATAGATCCTTGCATATACAGTCAACTGGTATTTGACAAGGACAACAAGCAGATTCAAATGAGATAGAATAGTCTCATCAACAAATGGTGCTTGGAGAACTGGATATTCATATTCTAAAGAAAGAGACAGGAACATCATCATACACCTTTTAAAAATATTAACTCAAAATGGATCAAAGATCTAAATATAAGGTCCAAAACCATAAAGATCTTGGATGATAATGTAGTGAAGCATCTACAAGACCTTGTATTAGGAAATGGTTTCATGGACTTTACACCCAAAGCACAAGCAATGAAGGAAAAAAGAGATAAATGGGACCTCCACAAAATTAAAACATTTGCACCTCAAAGGAGTTTGCCAAGAAAGTGAAAAGGCAGCCTATCCAATGGGAGCAAATATTTTTAACCATATATCTGATAAGTATCTATTATCAAGCATATGTAAAGAAATCCTACACCTCAAAATTAAAAAGACAAGCAACATATTTAAAAAACGGGCAAGTGATTTGAATAGACACTTTTCCAAAGAAGAAATGCATATGAAAAGATGCTCAAAATCTCTAATTATTAGGGAAATGAAAATCAAAACCACAATCACATATCATCTTACACCCATTATATTGGCAACTCTTAAAAAAAATTAGAGGATTATAAGTGTTGGAGAAGGTGTGGAGGAATGGGAACATTCACCCACTGCTGGTGTGAATGTAGAATGGTAAAACCCTTGTGGAGGACAGATTGTTGGTTCCTCAGGAAGCTATAGAACTGCCGTATGATCCAGCAATCCCACTGCTGGGTATATACCCAGAATAATTGAAAACAGTGACACGAACAGATATTTGCACAGTAATGTTCATAGTGGCATTATTCACTATCGCCAAAAGTTGGAAACAACCTAAATGACCATCGACAGATGAATGGATAAATAAAATGTGGTATATACACACAATGTAATATTACTCACCTGTAAGAAATAATGTAGTTTTTTAGTTTTTTAAAATGATTTTTTTAAAAGATACTTAGATTACATAAATGTTACACAAAAGATAAAGAGATTTCCATATGCCCCACTCCCCACTCCTCCCCTCCCCCACATGAACATCCTTCATTAGTGTGGCACATTCTTTGTGATTGATAAATGCATGCTTGGGCTTTGCCATTTATCATGGACCATACTTCACATTGTAGTCTTAACTCTCTCCCACACAGTTCTGCATATTGTGTGATGATATAACATGGCCTATATCTGTCATGGAAGTTTTAACACACAAGATAACATGGATGAATTTTGAAGACTTTTTATTTTGAGTGAAGCAAGCCTGGCACCAAAGGACAAATATTACATGACATCACTGATATGAAGCAAATTGAGCAGACTCACTGAGTTAGAGTCTGGAAGATAGATTTACAGGAGACAGAAAGGGAGAAGAAAATTGTGAGCCAATGCCCATATGGGCAAAATCTATGATAAGGCAGAATTGTGTAGTTGTGCAATAGATAGGCATGACAGTGGTACAGTGATACTTTTGGGCTGGGAAGTGCTGGATGTGAGGCTGGTTGGGTGGGGAAGGTGGGTTGGACTGTCCATGTAACTGAGGGAGGGAGCAGGTGAACTCAGGAGATTTGTGGGTACGTGGTTGAAACTACAACGTAGGGAAGATTCTTTTGACAAATATCTTGTCATAATGGGTTATGTCAGTGGGTGGTGACACAAATTATGAGCAGGAAGTTTTTGGACTCCCATCCTTGGAATCCTGCTATGTCCTTACTAGAAGGGTGGTATTCTTTCAACAGTATAGGCAGTGCCTAATAGTGGAGGACAGGCCAGTATGTCAAGTCCTTAATGTTGTTGCAAGTAACTATGAATCTTGTTCTTCAAGGACTGAAGCTTGGTGGTTTCTATGGATCCTGAGGGGTGAGGGAGGAAGGAATCGAATAGATGGAACATGGGACATTTTAGGGATGATTGAATTGTACCACATGAACTTGCAATGATGGATACGGGTCAAGTTAAATTTCATCAAATTTATAGAAATGTATGGTCCAAAATGTAAACCATAATGTAAATAATTGACCATGGTTAGTAACAATGCTTCTATATTTGTACATCAATTGTAACAAATGTACCATACACATATAAAATGTTATTTATAGGGGAAAGGAGCAAAGGGGGAAGATGTTGGGTATGTGGGAATCCAGTATATTCTGTATGTGACTTTTCTGTAATCTAAAATTTCTTTGAAGAGAAAAATGAAAAAAAATAAGACACTGAGGGAATAAATGGAAGAAAATATAACTGTACATACAAGAAAACAAATCTTTCAGTGATGAAAGATATCAAAATTTTTAAAAAATATTTTCTTATTTTTATATCAGATTTTTTATTTTTAATTTTTTTCAGTTTTTTGTATTTTATTACTTATTTTTAAAACTATTATTATTTCATTTTCTTATTAATTGTATTTGGTTATTTTGTTGGCTTCATTTTTGAAGAAGTTTTGGATTACAGAAGGGTTACAACTATGACAGGATGATCATTGGTGCAGGGTATAAGTGATCAGGGATACATGGGAGGAGGTTCACCTGGGGCATAACTATAAGGCATATAAATGTGTTCAAATGTTCATGGGGGCATTTTCACAGTGGGTTGAGATTCAAATAATAACTGAAAGAATATCTAATTCCCATCCTGGGGTGTTCTGCCACATTCTCTAATGGAACAGCTAGAATCCCCTGAGTAGAGAGGCAGTGGCTAGTGGAGGAGGATGCCTCATTGATGGGCCCTTGATATTGATGACTGTATGTATGAACCTTTACTTTTGAAATTGAAACTTAGCTTAGTATTATAGTGTACCTATGAGTTAACTCCTGAGACCCTCCTTGTTGCTCAAATGTGGCCTCTCTCTAAGCCAAACTCAGCATATAAATGCATTACCTTTCCCCCAGCATGAGACAAGACTCCTGGGGATAAGCCTCCCTGGCATTGAGGGATTACTACCAATCACCAACTAGCAATGCAACTGGAAAAAGACATTGACCAAAAGATAAAGACAAATTAGTTCATATGACTAAGAGAATTCAAAGTCAGTCGGGAAGGTCATCCCAGATGTTATGATTATGCATAACTCAGGAGGATATCATTGACTGCCAAAGTAAATACTACCTCATATAGCAGGACTCCTGATGGCTCTGGAGACATCCAGACAATATAGGCAGGGCAGACAGTTCAGGAGTTTTGTGTCTTACCAGTTCACCCTTATTTGATATTTATGCTCCCCAGTGTGACATGGTTGGACTCAGTTGTTTTTCCCCTACACATGGATCTTCTGCTCCTTCTATTTGAACCTATAATTAGTACCAGAGTGGATAGGTGTACATCCAACAGACTTAAATCTTTGGGCTATCCATGTGCCTGCTGGGCTCTGAGTTTCAACAGAGTTGCAACACTGACTTTCCACTTCATTGGACTCACCCAGGACAACTAACAAGGAGAAGATGATGGACATCGACCATCCCAAGGAATGGAGAGAATCTGCAACTGCAAGCAAGATAGTCCCATCCATTTTCCCTATAGGATCTAAGCTCCCTCTCAATTTGAAGCAGAGTGGGCATCACCATCCCAGAGTCCTCACAATTGGGGAATGAATGATGGACTAGAGAAGACTTACTGTTATTCTACTGTAGACTTATTGTTATTCTAGCAATAGAATAACTTTTATCATTGATGTTGAGGCAGTGGCCACTGGAGGCTTAGGGGAGGGAGAGGGGAAAAATAGGTGTAATGTGGGGGCATTTTTGAGACATTTCTGAATGGTGTTGCAATGACAGATACAGGCCATTATATAACTTGTCATAACTTACAAAATTGCATGGGAGAGAGTTTAAACTAATGTAAAAAATAATCCATGCTTATTGGCAATGCTCCAATATGTGTTCATCAATTGTAACAAATGTACCACATTAATGAAGGATGTTGTTAATGTTGGAAAGTGTGGGAGTGCAGCATATGGGAATCCCCTACATTTTTAATGTACCATTTATGTAATCTAGGTATCTTTAAAAAAATACAAAAATAAACTAAGATATATATATGTACTCCTGGAGTCCCAATTTAGAAAAAATGACCTTCTTGTGCATGTTGTAAGTTTATAAAGATAAAATACTCAGATCTTGGCCAATTAATTTTACAGGACCTGTAGGAAAGTCAGGTGAATATGTGAATATACAAAATAAAAATAAAACTTAAAAGTTTTCCTAGATTCCTTCCATCTATCTTACCTATCCATGCCCCTAGGGATGTCTCTTATTCTTCATTGAACTCAAGAAATCTCTTTAACCTTGTAAAAGACAAAGTGGTTGGAGGAGCTATAAGGAAAAGACTGGGTGCAGATAGATGGGGGAAATGTGGATTTGGCTCATAATTCTTTCTATTTGGCCTGGAGATTATGAATGATAGGGGAGAGAGACAATAATACAGCATAAACCTTGTCTTGCATAGTTTGTCCTCTAATTCCCTAATTTAGATTTTTTTCAGCCTTGTGATGTTAGTAATTGAAAAAAATCTAAATGCTGAATTTCAGTAAGTAGAGGAAAATGTCCTTGAAAGCTAGGGAAAGTTTTTTTTAAGACTATACCTTAAATAAATTAAACAACTGTAGTATATCCACCAGAGCCTAATAATCAGTTTTCTTTCAAGGTTATTTATAATTCTAAGATATTACAGAATCAAAATTTTTAACCTCCTATGGAGAAAAAGAAAACATTTTTTCCATGAACTATCAATGTTTCAATTTTATTCTACTTGTGTATCATGTCCCTAGGTTGATATGGGTATTGATAAAATAAGTTAATATTATGTCCATTAGATCTTTAAAATGATGAAAAATATGTTTGTTGTTTAATGAAATTATTATTTTCACAAATGCTTTTATTTAAAAAATGTGTGAAGGCAGTTTAAAGATAATTTTGATAATTTCAAGTATGTTTGAAGAAGTATGGGTTTGCCCTAAGATAAAATGGCTGTTTTTCACAGAATGAGAGGCATAAATATGTAGGTCTCAACTTCAATGGATATAGAAGGATGTGGAGGGAATGTGGAAGTAAATATTGTTTTAATCAATGCTAACTATAGATTAATAAGCTTATTTAAAGGGGTAATTTTGTTTGAGGGTGAAATAACTGTTATTTTTTTATTTTTTTTATTTTTTTTTTGCAGAATGTAAAGCAGAAATATGAGGAATAAAATGATAGAAACTGGGGAGTGGGTGTAGTTCAGCAGTTGTGCATCTGCTTCACATGTACAAGCTCCCAGGTTCAATCCCCAGTACTTCCTAAAAATAAAAAAATTATAGAAACTTTGTCAAAACAAATTTTAACTGTTGTGATCAATACTAAGAATGATAAATTTATTCATCAAATTGTATACTGATACAAAACTAAAATTCAATTTTATGTCTGTTAAAACTGAAATTCAATTTTAACCAAGTTTTCTTAAATTATTAGTCTTTTCTTAGAAAAAAGTTATCGAAGATTTTTTCCTAAATAATCAATATAAAAGGCAAAATGTCTGTGTATTATTGTAATATCTTTGTGTAATCCATGTTTATTTTATCATAGACTTAGTTGTTTAAAACAAAGCCTTTACTACTTTAGAAGTTAAGTATTTTCCTTACTATTTTATGACTTTTTGTCACTGTTAAATAGAGGCCTGTTTAAACATAATTCAAACCTGACAATTTTTAATATTCTAAATCAACCCTTAAGGATATCTTTAATTTCATACTCTTGCAAGGATTTGTTCTTTTACCTTATAAAACGTGAGGTGCTAAAACATCTGCTTTTATGAAATATTGAAGAATAATCACACTATTAACAGAAACAGTGCAACTTTATATGGGCTAATGTAAGTCCAAAATTGATGCCATCCCTGTAATAAATCACATTTACTTCTTAGGACTACTGTGAATGTTTAGATTTGTTGGGAAAATAATTTTTTCTGTACTGCTTAAGTTTCATTTTGGTAAACAGTATCTTTCTAAAGAAAAAGTATGGAGGAAAAATTGAAGTGTGTACATTTCCTCAAATGACCAGCATTGTATTGGTGAATACTGTGTAACTTACAATAAACAATGAGGAAGCTGTTCATTTTTAAATCCGAAGTAAAATATTTTCAAGAAATTTAAAATTTAGATAACTTCATTTAATACATTATGAGTTGCATGAAGAGTGTTTGGGAAGTATTATGAAATTGAAGAAATTTTCTAATTTTCTGTTGGTTAAATCTGTATAAATACAATGTTATTCATAGCGATTTATATATTTAGAGAGTGCATAAAATTCTCAAAAGCTTGGTAGTATTCTCACTGTCTATAATATGCACTGAACTGCATAATAATGAGCTATATTATGATATAGTTGGTTAGAGTTTTATTTATTCTTAGAAGAGTATTACATGTTTTGAACACCAAATTTACTTGTCTGTTATATATTTTGCTCTGATGCTTTTCTAAAAATCATGTAAATTTCAACAAAAAGGAACTTTAAAAGAGAAGCAAGTCAAGACTATAAGTTGTGTTCTGATGTTTCATTAGCATAACACTGGTAAAGTATAAAAGTAAAACAAATTAAAATGTTTGCTATTGTTTGTGGTTAATGACCTCAATATAAACTAATTGTCATTTTTTTTCTCTAGAAAGAGCTTCTTTTGAAATACTCACAAAATTACAACCTAGATTGTAAGCTCTTTGAAAAGTCAAATTTACTCCTGGGCTTTAATTGTTATTTCTAAATTATAAGATGCTTTATTTGGGTGTAAAATCTAAAAGCTCCTTAGAACTTTAAATGTCTATGTGACACATGAGATGCAAAGCTAAAGTTTCACAGCTCTAAAAGTGCTGAAAAAGAAGCATTAATTCTAAAAGACCACCCTAATTAAAGAAACTACAGAAAGAATCAGACTTCAGTTAAAAGTAAATGGGGCTTGTTTAGTTAAAGCCTAAGGTGAATCAGAATACAAGAAAAAAGGAATATTTTCAGTATTTTAAAACTTTAATTTCCATGGAGAACAGAAACGAGAAATTTATTTTGTATATAATTTATATTCTTAAATTTCTGTGGTGCACTAATTTAACCTGCTAGTCAATTTATTTGAACATGTTAGCTAACATGGAGCCCAAAAGAGGCAATGTGATATTGTGTACAGAATTGATGTAATACACTGATGCATTTCAAAAGTTTGGGCATAAGATAGAAAGGTATCTGCAGAGTCCCATAAGGGACTGGGGAAAAAGACCCAAGAAACTTCCTCAACTGGGGAATTCCTCCTATTCTTTCAAGCAATCGGTGCTCCTTATAGAAAAAAAAAAAAAAAACAAACCTGTAGAACTCTGAAAGGTAAACATGTGAAAATAAACTCTGAAATATATGAGTCCTGAAATATATGAGGAAATATGCTAATAAATCAAGCCCTTGGTCTTGAAGCTTGCACTTAAGAAACATATTTCTATAATAATGAAGCTAAGTCTAATTATAATTAATGCCTAAGAGTAACCTCCTGAAAGCTTCTTTTGTTGCTCAGATAGGGCCTCTCTCTAAGTCAGACTCTGCAAATAAGCTCACTACCTTCTCCCTTACATAGGACATGACATGATTTCCAGGTATAAAATTTTCCCTTGAAGTGTGGGCCATGTGACATCTGCCCTGGAAATATGGGATAAGCCTCCAAACAGGGAAAATAAAACAAAATAAATATTCAATGGCTAAAAGATTTCAAATAGAGTCAGGAGTTCATTATGGAGGTTACTCTTATGTAACTTGCATCAAATAGTACAAACTGCCACAGTAGGCAAAGCCTCAAGCAAAAATGTTCCTGAAAACTAAGGAATACTCTAGGCTTTATCATAAAGAATCTAAAAAAAATTAGATCCTCAATGTAACATAGTTCTACTATGTTTTTTACTATGTTTTTATTTAAACATACAATTTTAACTTTATTTAATAAATTTATTTTTAGAGACTTTTTTAGAGATATTCTCTAGATTTTTCCTATGCCAAGTGAGCCCTGAAACCCAGAGATAACAGTCTCTTCAAGAATGACAACCAATTTCATTCCTTTTCTAAATAATGCAGACACTCTTTTTCAGCATGATGAAGTTAGAGCAGTTGTTTCCTGGTAATAACCCTCAAAACTGAGGGAAATTAACAAAACAAAAGGGAGGATTTGTAACTGAGGGTTAAGAATTAACAAATAATTATGATTACTGAATCATTATATAGATGCCTTTTAACTTTATAGTACATTGTAAAAGTAAATACCTGAAATTATTGAAACTTGCTGATCTGGAGTCCAGATATTTTGATCTCTGATAATGATTGTAAATCTATATAAGCTTTATCTTGTTATTGTAAAGACATTGTGAATGACCTCATTTTTATACCCACTCCCTATCCTGTGTAACAACATTAAAGTCTTATGATTCACTAGACAGCCCATTTATGTTTATTAATGAAAGAACCTAGGCCAGGCCCACCCCCAATTCCTCATTAGCATAAACTTGCTAAACCTGGATATTATAAAACTACCAGAATTACTGCAGTTTGAGGAGGCAGATTTTGGCTGTCAGGCCTCTGACCACCTTGTTGTGTACTAGCAATAAATGCTTTCTCTTATGAATCTCCAGTGTCCCAGGAATTTGACTTATTTTTTTTTCTATTTTTATATAAAAATTTATTGATGTGTTTCATGTATACATAAACATATATAACCAATAAGTCTATAGCAAACATTGTGAACTTACAAAACAAACATGCATATCATCATACAAGTCTCTTATACATTAGCCCACCTCCAACACCCTTCATTGTTGTGAAACATTTATTACAAACTATGAAATAATAACATCATCAAAATATTACTAACTATAACCCATATCTTATATTTGGTGTGTTTTCTCCCCCAAGTCACCTGATCATCAACACCCTGTATCAGTATTATATATTTGCTATAGTTCATGAAAGAACATTCTCACATTTGCTCTGTTAACCACAGTCCATCTTCAGCCACTGGATTCCCTGCGCATACAGTCCCATGATTTCTAATGCATTGGAAGTGTACACTCAATGGCTCTCATTTTCATCACAGAGTTGTGTTGTCTTTGCCTCAGTCAATTTTAGAACATTTCCAGGAATTTGTCTTTGAAGTGTGGTGGGCAAAAAAGAAACCTGATTTTGCTTGGTATCACTATTTACCTACTAAAATATAACATAATGCTAAGTATTTAAGCAAGAAATCTTTCACACAGATTCTAACTCTATCATAGTGTATCTTTAAAATAACATCTTAATTCTGTTCATCAAAACCCAAGAAAACCTAAGGCAACTGGATAGTTTTTAGAAATTTGCTAATAAAATTAAAAAATACATGACCCTGTGACTCTGAAGGCCAACCTAATTCAGATATTCTATATTTCAAGTTTTCTTTAAATTAATTCTTACTATTTTGTTCTTCAGCCTGTATTCCAAACTTAGATAAATATTAATATCTTCATTCTACAAATGAGTATTTCATATATTTTCATTATTGTTGAAAGATCTAGATTTCTGCTGTTCTAATTCAATGCTCTGCCCACTGATACAGTATTTTAGGTATTTGGATGTGAGAAAGAATTTTCTTTTGCCTGTTCATTTTGTGTTTGGTGTGATTTAATATAAAAAGAGCTAATGGAATACAGTAGTAAATTAACCAGTTGACATTGATGGATGAAGGATGACCAAATACCTGAAAGTAACTTGTTTCTCTCCCTGTTGCTAGGATACAAAGGAAAGAATTATATATAAATTAGAAGGAAATGAGATGCAACCCTATCTTGATGCCAAATTCCATTTCTTGTGTTTGAGAATATCTTGTTGAAGCAATGAAGTATGAAAACCAGCTTGACCCTGTGGGCCAGACCTGTGCAGAAGAAGCCCCTTGCTATCCTCACTTCAACTTGCTTAATTAACATAGTAAAATTGCCACCCAGGGGTGGAGTTATCTGCCCCTTTTTTGATCATGCAATATATGTGCAGGCATGATTTCCAGAAGATACTAAACATACAATTATATAACTAGCTATTTATGTTCATCCATACGCATAAAAGCTAATGCATAATCAAAGCAAATCTAAGTAGTAACTTAGATATTTAAGCAAGAGTAAAACCACAGCACAAGGAGTCAAGTATGCGTTGCTTTAGAAAACAGTGGTTCTTGTCTGCGGACATAATAAATGTAATTTCTACCTAACTCTCATGTTAAATTTTTTTTTCTACATCTCTGATTATCCCAAAAGGCCCAATTTTGGGCTCTGTAGCCTTTGGCAGTTTGATGTAATTATGAATTCCAAAAATATATATTGGATTAAACTGGTATGCTAACCTGGGCATGATTAAGTTACAATTAGGGTGTTAACTGGACCGCATTAGTAGGGTGTTGAGCCCCACCCCTTGGTGGGTATGGGAATCAAATATAAAAGGCATGACAAGAACAGAATTGAAGGAGTTTTGATGTTGGAGTCTTGAGCTGGAACCCCGGGAAGTAAGAGAGCTTGGAGAGAAGGCCCTGGGATAGAGACAAGCCATTCACCTGATAGTCTACAGCTGGCCTTGTGGAGAGAAGCAAAGCCTAGAGAGCCTCATAGTCTACAGCTGATCTTGTGGAGGAAACAGGCACTAAGCCCAGAGAGAAACGCAGCCCCGGGAAGAGAGGAACCCAAGAAGCCTGAACAAAAGTCGACAGCTGTCTTGCTCCAACACGTGGCAATGGACTTTGTTGAGGGAAGAAACTTATGCTTTATGGCCAGGTAACTGTGGACTTCTACCCCAAATAAATACCCTTTATAAAGACCAACCAATTTCTAGTATTTTGCATCAGCATCCCTTTGGCTGACTAATACAGTCCCTAACAACATGATGATTTGGAAATGACATGAATTAAAGCAATGAACTTTAAATATATGGACTGACACTCTCTCTGATGCAGGAACAAGTAGTTTCCATACTCTATTCCATTGTCATTCTAATACAAATCAACAGATCTATAGTTTGAAGAAAAATATATGAAAAATGCTACCATAAGAGTCTTATATAGAAAATTATTTCCTGGAGTAATTTATGCATGTTATGGTTAAAACAAACCTGGATAACTTTATTAATCAATTACTTTAGCAATTGGGAAATCATTATTGTAACATCAACTGGCACGAAACAAGTTAATCACTTACAGTATTCAAATTTGGGGTATGAATTACTATTTTACTTGTTGGGAGGTTTTTTAGGCACATCATGTATTCAGAACATAGACATATGGAAGTAAGTAAAGAAGCATCTGAGCAGCAATGAGTGAGCATGCATCACCTATGAAAATATTCAGTTGATGATTGATATAGGTAAACACTCTGTGTTCTTAGCTTTTAGCAAATTAAGAATAGAACTTTAAGAAATTAAGTTGTGAGCACTCCTAAATTTAATTAACAGGAATGGGTGTTGATATCCTAAGAGTAAAGCAGGAAAGAGTGCAGAACAAATAAAAGTAAATAAAATCCCCAGTGAAAAATTGGGTCATTTCAGTGAGGCACAAGCACTAATGGGGCCAATGTGTAATTTTGCTAATGCATGCCCATTTTACTACGCTCGTTAAAATTTTTGTCATTTATTTGTGATTAAATATTATTTAGATTTGGAGTTACATAGAAAAGTGATCTGTTTAAATAGTAGAATATGGTCTGTATTAAAAATAGCAGAAATTAATATCCAAATAGCTATATTGTGACTAAATACAATGACTGAATAAACAAATGTGTGTATTATTGTAGGTTAATGAACAATTAGGTAAACATAAATCCAGCAGCAATTTGTAGGCATAAAGACACATATTATTAAAAAGATGATCTTTTCCCTTGAAGAGAGAATTGCAGGGCTGAATAATTATTCTTTAGTGGAAACCCTGCAGAATGACTTCTCCATAACATTGTTACAACATTATCATTAGAAAGAATGCCTCTTGGTATAGTTTCAAATGTACATGAAGCACTGAGTAGTAAAAAAAGGAATGAGTTGAGTCAACATATTTGTAATATATATTGAAGGTAACCTGATGAAGCTCTTTTAAAAGAAAATATGTGTATGTGTGTATGCTTGTGTTTGTGATATTTATCTCTTTCCAAGAATACTGTAAACATTTTGAGTTTGCTTATTCATATTTATGTTCTTCACAGTCTCTAGAAAATGTATCAGATACAAAATATACAAGTGAAAATTCATGGCAAATGTATAACAACTTATTTATAGATGCATGTATTTAGGCATACATGTTAGATTTTGATACTTTTCTCTTGTTTGTATTTACTTGGTGTATTAATTAGCCAAAGGGGTGCTGATGCAAAGAACCAGAAATCTGTTGGCTATTTTAAAGGCTATTTATTTGGGGGTAAAAGCTAACAGTTACAAGGCCCCAAAGAGTCCAACTCAAGGCTGCTTTCTCACCAAAGTCAGCTATCACATGTTGAAGCGAGATGGCAGGTGATCTCTGCCTCATCTTTCCTTTCTTCTTCTCTTAAGGCTCCATGGGCCCAGTGTCTTCTGATCTCAGCTGTAGGCTGGCACAGGACTCTTCTCTCAGGGCTTCCTATATCAGTCTGGCATAGGGCTCATTTCTTTCCAGGCCTTATCAGCTGCTCAGTTGCTCTGATCTCTTCAGCTGCAAACTACCAGGCAAATGGCTTATCTCTCCCCAGGGCTGTAGGATCACAACAGAGAGTTCTCTCTCTTCTGTGTCTATGAAGCTCTCTCTCTTCTTGAGTGAGTGCCCTTTTGTATCAGCCCACCAAGGAGATGGGGATTCAAACCTGGGTCACACTCTACTGATATGGTCAAATCAAACCCCAAATCTTCAAAGGTAATTTAACCAAGACCTGTCAGCTGAACCTAATGCATTCAAAGGGTATCACAACCAGAGGAATAGATGAGTTTACAAACATAATCTCTCTTTTGGGATTCAAAAATAATCTCAAATTGCCATACCTGGGAAAGCACGGTGGCAATTTATCAAGGTCAGGAATGCTATTCCACACACAGTATATCTTTCTTCAGTATTTGGACAGTCTTGAATATATTTCTATTCAAAACATATTAGTATAATTCTGAAATGATATATTTTTGTATAGGTAGAAAAAGGAAAAACATAAACAGAGTTGTCATTTGTATATATGACTTAAATATTTATAGTCAACTGGTTAGGATGTTCTCATATATCTACATCTTTATTTTAAAGGAGGTACTGCAGATTGAACCTGGGACCTCATAAGTGGGAAACAGGCACCCAGCCACTGAGCTACACCCACTCCATTCTCTTATATCTTATATCAGAAATAAACATATAAAAAGAATGAGTCTTCAGTATTGGGAATGAAATGGCTAAATTTAGCTCATATAATGAGCTCTGTGTATGTCTGTATGTTTACATATATACATTTGTTTTTGTATTTTTCTTTTCTTTCTTGCCTATTTTATGTTTCTGACTCCTGCAAACTTCACTTAAAAGAATAATAATTTGTATTAGAAAATTTTATAATATGAGGAACCACTTATGAAATTTAACACAGCATTATTTTTGTGATATATCCAGGCTATTGCCTACCAACTCACTCATGCAGAAAGCACAGAGTTCCCATATAATCCCTATTAGCAAAACCATGCATCCATGTGGTCATTTGTTACAACTGAGGAAAGAATATTATTATAGTTATACTATTTACTATTATTTAGCTTATATATATTTTTACTTCAAATAACAGTATGTGATTAAGATTATTTGCCCTGAAAATTTTTCATCATTTTAATATGCACTCTGTAAGTGGATTATGTTTTATTCATTTCTTTCTCTACCAATGATTTTCATTCATTCATTGAAAATATAATGCTTAATTTAAAAAATTATGTGAAACAGTTTTACAACTTATTTTTATTCATCTTGGTTCAAATTTGAAAGTGTTATTTTGATTTTTCAATTGCACTGAATGTATATTCTTATATACAGTATATTAAGTAGATTATTTATATTAAATAAATTAAGTAGTAATTTATTTAATATAAAAAGGAGTTTCCAATTGTTTCTTTAATCATTACTATGTTCCTGCTGTTCTGTCTGTAGGAGCAAAAACATGCCACACTTCACTTGCACATGATAAGAAGCAATAATATATTTGTACAAAATTATACTTAAATGTCCATTTCAACTCTTCTCAGTATGTTCTTTTGGGTCTGGTGTATCAAGCCTCTCACTCTTCACCTTCCCTTTTAATTCCAGATATTTCCAAAATGAACCATGAATTCCCTTGCCTCATCTTCAATTATACTCCCTATCTGATTCTTCCAATTCTCTCTGTCATAGCATATGATCAAATTCTAATGTCTGAAGTTTTTCAGGTAATTTTCCTTTTAAATATGCTGATAAAAAACACTCAAAGTGTGTTTACTATAACAGCTTTCAAATAAGGATAGTTATATTTGTTCAGTCTAAGTTTTGTGTGTCCTGGCAATGTTCCTGTTAAATGTGTATTCCTTGAGTTTATGTTCTATTTATCTACCTGTAAGATATCTTTGATATAAACTTAAGAAAAACAAAATTATTTTCATAACCAATTTTAGGTCTAATTATTGCATGAATTTTTGATAAAACAAGGTATTCAATTAATGGAATGAAATTCATACTTTTAATCATGTAGACAAAGTCACTCATATCCATCCACAAATATTAGACACCTTCAAAAATGAAGCCAAGAATTTATGGATATTGGAGAATATGGTATATAATATGTTAGACTTTTTCATAGAATACTTGCCCTTTAAAATATAGAAAGAGGTAGAGGTAGATAAAATATAGAGTAACTATCAGAAAATAGCTAAAGACAAAAAATAAGTAAAAGGATACAAGAAAGGAAATATATTTGCAAAAGGATACTATAAACAGTAATATAATAAAACTTCATATATTAGAAAAATTTTAATTTTATACTTATTACACAGAATAAATTCCTACAAAATGAGAGAGATTATCAGACAGAGTCAAAATACAAAATTCAACATATTAGGTACACAGTTTTTGTGAAAACAAAATGATGCAAATGTTGAGATAAAAGGGCACAAGTAACTAATATTTCAGAATGTTGTTTATGAATCCATTTGTCTGACATCCTTTCTTCCAGGTATTTGTTAACTCTCTACTTCACTTTTGTAGGGTTAATCTAAGGTGACATTACCCTTGAAGAATTTTCTATAAATTATTTTTTAAGTGATCAAGCCTTACTGCCTCCATGGACCTCTTCCACTTAGTGTTTCCTCCATAACAGATATCACCATCCATATACATAGATTTCATTGATTATTGCCCATCATCTACACTAAATAGAATGCTAGTCTTGTTAGAGTACTTCCAAGTTCCTCAAACAGCATTGGCCACCTCCTGCCCTGGGTCTTTGCACTGGTATTCCCTTATTTGGAACACATGAATACGTATGATTAACTCTTCCCCCTTCAAATCTTTGATCAAATGCCACCTTTTAATTAAGGCTCACCCTGACCACAGTGACTCCCATTGCTTTATTATGCCTTTCCCCCAAATGTCACCCCCCTAGTCTGCATTATATTTTCTTTTTTTGTTGTTAATATTACTTTTCAAATTCTAACATGTCATATCTCTTACTTCTGTATATATTCCTGTAACTCTCAGCTAGACTAAAGAACACAAGAAGACAAAGATCTTTCATGGTTTGTTATATTGTGTATACAGTACCTGGTACATTGCAGATAGTCAATAGAAATGTACTGAATAAATGAAGTAAATGAAGTGGCATTATGAAAAAACCACATGTACTGTTTAATTAATTCAGTAGTAAAACACTGAATAATATATGTGATCATTTGAAATTTGCAGAACAACATTTGAAACTTTCTTTCCCATCATATAAGAGTTATTTATTAAAAAATAACTTCATAAATTTCAATAAATAAAAAATGTTTAAGTATTAGAGCTAAATTATAGGATGAAAATAAAATATATGCTTAAGTTAATATTCAAATGATAGCAATTGAAAGAACTTTCAATTTAAAAATTAAAAATAAAACTAAAAATATGTCACTATTTTATTCTTGGTCAAATAGGAATTAAAATATTTTACTCTAGAATGCTTATATAATGTATGTCAATATAAATAATGCTTTCCACTGCTTGTAAGATAGGGTATCAATCAGATAAATAAAGGAAATATTAAATTCCTGTATTGTTAAAGAGTTAAAAAATAAAAATAATAATCCTTCATTTCTATGTTCTAGAATAAAACCAAAGAATTTTACTTAAAAAGTGGGATAAAATGACAAAATTAGAATAACACTGAACTAAAAGTAAATAAAAGTGAATAATATTTATTAATTAACCTCTTACAAATATAGAATTCGGTGGTATTAATATCACCTTTTTTTGTACTACCATCACCACCATCCGTTTGCCAAGACCTTAAAGAGAAACTCTAGTGATAAAGCATTAACTTCCCATTCCCTACACCTAACTCTGACCCTGGTAACCTATATTATGGTTTAAGAGTCTATGAATTTGCATATTCTAATGTTTTCTTATAAGTGAGATCACACAATATTTGTCCTTTAGTGTCTTGCTTATTTCAATCAATATGATGTCTTAAACTTCTTGCATGTAGTATGTATGAGAATATAATTCTTTTATATGGGAAAATAATATTCTTTTTTTTTTTTTTTTTGTATGTAGCATCTCTTGCTTATCTAATTATGTGATGATGGACATTTAGGTTGCTTCCATCTTGCAGCAATTGTGAATATTGCCATTTTGAGCACGGGTGTGCAAATATGTGTTTAAGTTTCTGATTTCAAGTTTTTAGGGTATATCCCTAGCATTGTGATTGTCAGATTATATGGTAATTCTATACCAAAACTTCTGACAAACCTCCAAACTTTTTACCAATAATTGTACCAGCATCATTTTACATTCCAGTAACAATGAACAAGTGTTCCCATTTCTTCACATCATGTCCAATATTGGTTATTTTCTGTTTTTGGTAGTAGTGATATTGTGAGTGTGAAATGGAATCTCTTTGGAATTTTGATTTGTATTTCTTCAAGGGTATTGATGTTGTGCATCCTTTTATGTGCTTATAGAAAATTTACATATATTTTGGAGAAAAATATAATTAAGTTTTATCCAATTTTTAATTAAGTAATGTCTTTTTTGTGGTAGAGTTGTAGGTTTCCTTTCTATATTCTGAATAATAGACCATTATCTGAAAAATAATTTCCAAATATTTTCTATTATACAGTAGGTATTTTTGTACGTTCATGATAGAGTACTTTATGAACAAAAGATTTTAATTTTGATGAAGTACCATTTATCTTTTTCCTCTTTGTTCTTGACTTTTGGTGTCAATTCTAAGAAAGCATTGCCTAACACAAAATCCTAAAGACGTTTCCCTATGTTTCCCTCTAGGAGTTTGTCTTAGTTTCCTGGCTATTAAAGCAAATACCATTAAGTGGTTTGGCTTTACCAAACCAATGCCAAGTTATTGGCTCACAGGTTTGAGGATGTAAGAAGTCCAAAATCAAGGTGTCATAAAGTCAATTGTTTCTCCCCAAAGGCAATAGTGTTAGATCTGTGTGTTAGTGATCATTCATTTCTGGCTTTTCTGCCATGTGGCAATGCACATTGGCTATATCATTCTCTTTTGTACTCCTGGCCCTAAGGATTTCCAGCTTCTTCTGTGGCATTGTCCCCACCAAATCTCATTCTGTTTATAAAGGTCTCTGTAATCAGATTACAGCTTAAATTTACTCAGTTTTTACATTATTAAAAATAATGTACTTAAATGCTTCTATATAAAATGGATTCACACCCATAAGAATGGGTTAAGATTAAAAATGTGCTCTAAAGGGTGCATAATTCAATCCCAAACAAATTTTATAAAGTTTTTTCTTATATTTTGTTATTTGGTCAATTATGAGTTAATCTGTGTATATGGTGAGAGGTAGGAATCCACTTTCATTCTTTTCCATGTAGATATCCAGGACCCAATAGCATATTTTAAAGAGACTATTCTTGGAGGACTTTTGAGAATATGGAGGATTAGAGAGTTCAGAAATAGACCCTCATCATTATTGTCAACTCATTTTTTTTTTCATTTCAAACAGATTTTATTACTTACCCTCCAACCCCCACAAGTAATGAGAATTTTAGAGGAAGATTTCTTTCTGAAAAGTCACACAAACCATTTCTTCAACCCACCCTCTGCCCCACAAATCAGTTCCCTAAAGCACAAAATTACAAGATACTTACAATTTATTTGAATGATTAAGAGAGAACTTAAGTCACCCTTGAAAAAAACTGCATTTAAATGTTGGGACAAGCTGGAACATTTTATCTTCCACTCATCTTAGACTCCATTATCACCCAGTGAAAATTTGAATTGGTGACTTTTAGAATGAGCTGACAAAAAAAAAATCACCTCCAGGATTGGATGGAAGCATGAAGAAAATAATGCCTCATTTATCTAAATGATCAAATGAATTTGCTACAAATGATCACTATACCATTTTCAATTCATATAATGTCTTGCTTAGGCCAGCCCACAGTTCCAACACATTATTTCCCCAATCTTCTGGCAGGCACCCTGTGAAGCTGTCCCACATTAATTTCTACTGCAATACCTTGGGACAAAGTGTCAAAAAGTAACAAGTGTCACATTGTCTGTTATGATACCAGCTGGAAAAAATGGTCTTTAAAAAAAAAAAAAAAAAGACACAGAGAGCCTTTTCCTTTCACTTTGAAGAGCACAGCAACAATTTTTCCAAAATCAACCGGCTCTCCACAGCCCCCTCCCCCACCAAATAAAAATGTTAAAGTACAACAAAATCATCATAGTATTCCTTGAACTTTTTTAGAAACAACTATTTCAAGGCACATTTAATTTAATATCAAGAGTGGAATACAAAAGGCCCAAATACAATGAAGGAACACATTACCCCATTAACACCAATGACAATGCTCTTTCAGCATGTGCCTGTTGAATGAATGGGGATTTAATAAATTTCACTACTGAAAAAATAACGCAGTGAGTCTCATCACAGCCAATATCCTTATACAATCTAGTGTGAAATGAATGTTTATAGTGCTTTGAACAGTTTAAACCTGCAGTTTGATACCACACCTTCATGTTTGTACAGTCCTCAGTAAGATTATCTGCAGTATTAGCAACGATTCAAAGAACAAACCATTGGTAAAATCACATCAATTTAAGGCTCAATCAAGTAATATAGAGCCCCAAACTAAATGATTAAATGTATGAACTGCTTGTACTGACATCTATTATTTGATTCACTCATGACTACTAAAAGTTAGTTCTTAGCAAATAAAACCCTTGAAAGGCAAAATTCACCTCATTTGAGTTTTGACCCAGAAGTTCAAACAACAAGCATGAAGTCCACAGTCTTATTGGCAAAACTGATATACAGTGTCTCTAAGTCACTATGCTCAAGGTTAAGAGCGATGCATATTCCATTTTTACATTTTTTTTTTGGAATTTTACATGTTCAATTCATGATTTAAAAATCTCTAGGTTTTCATTCCTCCAAACTATCTGAAGACTACAGTGTGCTACAGACTTAAGACTTCTGTTTCTCCCCCTATTTTCTTCAAACAGAAACACTTTTCAAGTATCTACATGTTCTAGAAGGGGAATTTTTGGAGGTGGCCACTTCTTCGGAATAGTCCAACGCCATGAGGCCTCTGAAGCAAGGGGAGGGGGAAGAGAAAAAAGCTGAAACACAAGGTTCATCTGATAAGTTTTACATTAACCATTACAAGCTGGACAGTATAAGAATGAGGCTTTTTTTTTTTTTGGCTCAAAAAGACTGAGTATTGGTGTGGAAATGAGTACTTGGCTGTCCCACCACAGCTTTCTCATAGTGGGACTGTCAGGGAAGTCTTGACTGGGGAGTATGATTTGTTTACCTATCAGGCGTAAATTTCCAGGCACTCAGTTCATTTTGGGCTTGTTCCAGTTTGTCTTTAGTCTGTTCCAGTTCCCCTTTCATTTTTAGGAAAAACAAGTTGATCGCTGGGTCTACCATTGTTGATCTCAGTTGGGCAACGCTAGGCTGCTGGACTTGCTTCAGGTACTGGATTTGAGTAGTACATTCTTGCATCTCTTGTTCCTTGGTTGCTAGCCTCATTACAAGGATGTTCTCTCTGCGTGCAGACTCTTGCTGTTGTTGCTTTAATTTTTCTTCAGATTCCCTTAAGCCAGTTACATCATTAGAGTTAAGATCTGTGTACTTGCCCTCCAAAGCTTGCACATATGCTTCATATTGTTTCCATCTTAGAATTAACTCATCTCGTGCCATAACTTTGAAGTCTGTTTTACTTAGTCGAACCTTTTTGGGAAGAGGTTCTTCGTTGGTCATCTTGAATCCTTTCCAGGCCAGGGCCACGCCGGCGCCGTCAGGTCACATAGGCCGAGGCCGCGCTCCCCGCCCACGGCCCGTTAGGCCCAGCTTGTCGCCCCTGACCGCGCGCTCCTGTCAATTCATTTTTGACAAGCCTGTCTAGTCCACCTTTGGGTACAAAAAATTTTTCAACAATTGGTGCTGGGAGAACTGGATAACCATAACCAAAAGAGTAAAAGTGGATCTCTATTTCACTCCCTATCAAGAATCAACTCAAAATGTATCAAAGACCTAAACATAAAAACCAGGATCATAAAACTCCTAGAAGATAACATAAGGAAACATCTGTAATACCTTGTAGTAGGTGGGGATCTCTTAAACAACACACTGGAATCACAATCAACAAAAGAATAAATAGATAAATGGGAATTCCTCAAAATTAAACACTTCTGCACCTCAAAGGACTCTGTAAAGAGGGTAAAATGGCAGCCTACTCAATGGGAGAAAATACTTGGAAATCACACATCAAGCAAGGATCTAATATCCATAATACATAAAGAGATCCTACAGCACAACAATAAAAAGACAAATGACCCAATTAAAAATAGGCAAAAAAGCTGAATAGATTTTGTAAAGAAGAAATACAAATGGCAAAAAAAAAAAAAAAAAAAAAAAAAAAAAGAAAAAGCACATGAAAAATATTCAGCATCACTGGCTATTAGGGAGATGCAAATCAAAGCTGCAATGAGATACCATTTCCCACCTACTAGAATGGCCACTATAAAGAAAGCAAAAAACTACACGTGTTGGAGAGGATCTGGAGAGATAGAAACACTTATTTGCTGTTCGTGGGAATGTAGAATGGTACAACCATTGTGAAAGTCTGTCTGGCAGTTCTAAAGGAAGTTAAATATAGAAATACCATAGTACTCAGCAATACTGCTAGTAGGTATATACCCAGAAGAACTGAGAACAGTGATATGAACAGAAATCTGCACACCTATGTTCATAGTGACATTATTCACAATTGTCAAAAGATGGAGACAACTCAGATGCCCATCAACTCATGAAAGGATCAACAAATTGTGGTATATACATATGATGCAATATTATGCAGGTGTGAGATGAAATAAGTCATGAAGCATATGACAACATGGATCAACCTGGAGGACAGTATGCTGAGTGAAACAAGCCAGGTGGGGTGATGTATGGGAGGCTTGTATGATGTTATGCATGTTTATTTTGTATGTTCACCACTTTTACTATACACTTATAGTTTATGTATGTTCAGGTATGAATGATAAATTTCAATAATTTGTTTTTAAAAAAAGAAAAATAGAGAATTCTTTCCTCACTGAGTGGATGCAGCACTCTATTCAAAACTCAATTACCTGAAAGATGGTGATGGACTAACAGGCAGAGTTGAATGCTCTTACAAAAACAATGGAGAAAGAACCAAAAGTTGTCCAAGGGACAGGCTTTTTGGTTCTTCAGACCAGGGCAGTGCTACACTACTCCCAGTAGGGTGAGGGACAGAGAGATCAAGGACCCAAAATGGCTAGGAAGAGCTCCCCTCCCCGAATCCCAAGATATTAAGATGGGGTAAAATACCTAGCTCACTTCAGCTGAATGAGAGAGGAACAGACATCTTCCTCCCTGTCAGCTATTTCAAGGGAAAAGGGAAGGGAGGTCAGGGAATTTTTCTTCAATGAATTCGCCCAACAGTGTCATCTTTAAATCTGGAAATTTGACACAAGAACACAGGAAAGCGAAGATTAAAACACCTCCGTGGAAAAGTGTGCAGATTAGCGCTATCTGCTGGCTGGTCTGGAAATTACATGGGCAAAAACTATTCTCTGCACTCTCTGTATCCAACCCTTGGAAGAAAATCTCTGCACTACTAGTGATTCCCTGGCCCAATTTTGAAAACTAAACCTGAGCAATTTTAAAGACTGAGAATAAGTAGAACCAAATATCAAAGAAGACCTTTGAAAAAAAAATAGGCTAGAGAGAGAAATTAGCCATCATAGTAAATTCACCAACATATTTAGAAGTCTAGACATCAGCAAAAATTTACAAGCCATATCTGGAAACAGGAAAAGATGGCCCAAACAAAAGAACAAACCAAATATCCTGAAGACATACAGAATTTAATATAATTAATCAATGATAAACACACAACTCTCCTAAATCACTTAAAATAATTTAAAGAAAATATGACTGAAGAAATAGAAGATATTAAGAAGAAATTGGGATATCATAAAGAACAATTTGAAAGCCTGTAAAGAAAAGTAACAGACCTTATGGGAATGGAAAACATGATAGATGAGATTAAAAATACATTGGAAGCACCTAAGAGTAGAATTGAATTGCTTGTGGAAAGAATTAGTGATTCAAAGACAAGAACATCTGAACTAGAAAAGAGAGGAGAATAGAAAGAGAAGAGAATTTTAAAAATGGAATAGAGTCTCAGGGAATTGAATAGCAATGCAAAACATACAAGCATTTACATTATTGGCGTCCCATAAGGAGAAGAGAATGAAAAGGGGGCAGAAAGAATATTTAAGGAAATAATGACAGAAAACTCCTCAACCCCTATGAAGGACATAAATTTCAATATCCAAGAAGGACAATGCATCCCAAACAGAATAAACACTAAAAGACCTAACCTGAGACACCTACTATTCAGAATGAAAAATATCAGAGATAAAAAGAGGATAATGAAAGCAGCAAGATAAAAACAAAGCATCACATACAAGGGCAACTTTATAAGATTAAGTGCTACCATCTCATCAGAAACCATGGAGGAGAGAAGAAAATGGTATGATGTATATAATGTACTGAAAGACAAACACTGTCAGCCAAGAATTCTGTAACCAGCAAAGCTGTCCTTCAAAAATGAGGGTGAGTTCAAAGTCTTCACAAACTATGTTTGGAAAAAGGTATTCCATGAATAGTAAACAAAAAGGGGCTGGAGTAGGCCAGATAAATGTAAAATCACAACATTATAATATATGAACAATAATTACTTAGTGCAACAACAATTACTCAGAACTGCAAAAATTGTTCTTGTGATCAGTATTTTGTAATTTTTCATACAAAATAAATGCTTGTTTTTAATTGTGGAAGGATGAAGAAGAAGATATATTTTTGGATACTTCATTTATCTTTAACCCTTTCTTATTCATACTCTACTTAAAATAATATATCTAGATCAATAATGATTTAGCATGACTATTGTTGAACAAGATATTGAGTTCTTCTGTTTCATAAAATTATGAGTTGGCAAATTGTTATCTTCTATAATTCATTCCAATATGATGTGAAGAATTCTCAAATAAGAATTTGATTGTCCAGAAAGAATTATGGCCTAAATGGAAATTAAATAACTAAAACAATAGTTTATTTCATTCTTAGAAATTATTATCTCCAATAGATAGAGCTGTAATATAAAAATTAAAATTATGTTGTAATTAATTTCTATTATATTTGAAACATTATTTACATTTATAAATGATTGTTGCTATGCTAGCTATTTTTAATAATTGATTATATTAAATCTAAGCTGGACTTGTACTCACTATTAAAATTTGTGTTTTCTTTCAAGAAGAAAATCATTTGTACATAGACATGAAGTTTTATTTTTTACTCCCATCTCAATGCTATTAATATGTCTGCCCTTTGGCAAGGGTCATGTTATTTTGAGAACAGTACCATTTAATAAATTTTAAAATTGGGAAGTGTATGCACTCTAACATTCTTCTTACTTTTCAAGATACTATTTGATGTTTGTGCTTTTACACTTTCTGGCATATATGTTCATTGTCTTTTCTATTTGTGCTAAGATGTCCGTGGGAATTTTTATTTGGATTGCATTGAATCAGGAAATCCCTTTTTGGTAGAATTGACATCATAAGAATACTCTTCAAATCCATGAACACAGAATATCCTTCATTTATTTAGGGCTTTTTTGAGTACTTCAAGAAATGTTTTATAATTTTCTGCATATAAGTCATTTACATCCTTGGCAAAATAAAATCCTATTTAAGTTGAATTTTTTTTAACAGTTGCTCTATTATAGTTATTTTTATTCTTGATTACTTCTTAAAATTTTTCATTATTAATGTATAGAAACATCACTGATTTTTTTTTGCATTGATATCATACCATCCACTTTAGTGAATTAGATAGCTCTTAGCTTTGTTGTGGAATTTTTGAGGAATTTTGTATATATAGGATCATGTCATCTGCAACCAGGGAAAGTTTAACTTATTCTTTACCAATGTGTATACCTTTTATTTTTTTCTTGACTAATTAATCTGACTAGAACTGACATTACAGTGGTGAATAATATTGGTGTTAGTGGGAATCGATGTCTTGACCCTGAATATGATGTTAGCTGTGGGATTTTCATTTATGACTGTTACAGTTTTGAGCTAATTTCCCACTCTTCCTAATTTTATTTTTTTCAATATTCAAAAGAGATATTGGCCCATAATGTTATTGTGATACCTTTATCTGGCTTTGGTATTAGAGTAATCCTCTCCACATAGAATGAGTTAGGAAGTTTTCCCTCTTAATTTTGTACTTGGAGGAATATATGTAAGATTTGTGTTTTTGGAATCTTTGGTAAAATTCACCAGTGAACCTACCTGGTCCTGCGATTTTCTTTGTTACGTTTGGATAATTGATTTGATCTCTTTCGTTGTTATTGTTCTGTTGACATCTCTTTCTTCTTGAGTCAGTGTAGGTAGTTTTTATGTTTCTAGGAATTTGTCCATTTCATCTATTTTATCTGTTTTTTGGGGAGACAATTGTTCATAGTATCCTCTCATACTCTATTTTATTACTATGTGGTCTATGATAATGTCCCTCTCTCATTTCTGATTTTAGTTATTCCTGTCCTGTCTTTTTCAGTCTAGCTAAAGTTTTGTTGATTTTATTGATATTTACAATGAAACAACTTATGGCTTCATTGATCCTCTCTATTGTATTTTTATTCTCTATTTCATTTATCTCTATCATAATATTTATAATTTCATTACAACTGCTCTCTTTGGATTTATTATGCTCTTCTGTTTCTAGTACCTCAAGATGTGAGTTTCGGTCTCATAAATGAGATTTTTGTCCTATTTTGTTGTAAAAATTCAGAATTATGAATTTCCCTTTCACCACTCCCGTTGCTGCATCTGTAAGATTTGGTATGCTCTGAATTGTTCATTCATTTCAAGATATTTGCTAATTGCCTTTGTGATTTCTTCTTTGACCCATTGGTTGTTTAATATTGTACTTTTTAATTTCCATGTATCATTGAATTTCCCATTAATCCTTCTTTTATGGATTTCTAACATCATTTCAGTGTTGCCAGAGAAGATTCATCCTATGATTTCTATCTTGTTAAACGTATTGCCTTGTTTTGTGGCCTAGCATATGGTCTGTTTTGAAGAATGTCTCATGTATACTAGAGAAGACTCTTTATTGGCCTCATGTATGATGTAGTACAGATGTTTGTTAGCTCTTATTGTCTTTGTCATTGATTTCTCTTTTTGAATATAATTCAGGTCTTCCATTTCCTTATCAATTTTCTATCTAGATGTGAAATAAACAATGTTTAATCTCATGAAAGTATCACACTTTTAAGTATAGAAAATGTTTCACTGTGAAAAATGTACTATTCCATCCTTGGTGGCTAATAATCTTTCCTTTTAACCAGAGCTTAATTAACTATTTCTCTAGAAATACCTCCCCTTTTACCTAGTCATGAAATAGAGCATCACAAAAGAATACCAAAAATGCTGTTCAACATTATGTGGCTTTTAAAGGGAGGGAAAAATCTTTATTTCAAATTTAAATATATGCATTAGTCCTTGAATTTGTATCATTGGCATCATGCCAAGAAATCTTCCTAGTTAATTGGTCCCAGCGATGACCACATGTTACATAATCAGCAATCCTCAATATAGGAGGTACCATTGCATTATTAGGGTGAAGGGCATGGGATACTCTCCTTGCTTGTGTTCGCCATAGCTCCCTAGTGAGACGAAATTTCCAGGTGAACTTTCTGTTTGGCCAGGAACTGAAGAACATTTTTTGTGTTGACTTTTTCTACTTCAAAAATTTTTAAAAATATATAAAAATTAAATTTATATTTTCTTAGTGGAAACAATTATTACATTGCAGGAATTTTAGTCTCCTTAATTGGTTTACATATTTTATTTTTATTTTTCAGAAAAATTTGAGGATGAAAAATGTTCTAGATATTTAAAGCAGGTAGAAGTTTGCACCTGGTAAGTATTAATCTGAAAGTTAGAGCATTTTAGTTAATGTAAACAAACATAGAGATGTAATTAGAAGTTTGCACCTATACATAGGCATATCATGTATGCCTTATGTAATTCTAAGTTTTGTAGAAATAGAAATATAGAAAAGATGGATTATGAGTCATTTTGCAATGTACATATACTGAAAATATACTTTTTAGAAAAAAATTGATTAATCTGTTAAAAAAAACTATCTCCTTAAAATTAATAGTAATGTGTTCTCTATAAATTAATATATCTAAGGTTTTAATTTATGACATCATGTGTACTAAATAATATAGGATACAAAACACAGTGAATGGTACATTAAAACTTTCTACAATTGTTCACATAACTCACATGTTTTTGGTTTTGATGAAATTAAATATATATGGAAATAAAATGTTATGTGCATGCTCTTGGGACTCAAACAATCTTGATAGAATCACAGAACTAACAATACATAATAGAACTGTGAGTAAGTTACTAACTTTCTCTGCACTTTTTATAATAAAATAAATGTGTGAAATAGTAATATCTATGATATAATATTTTAGTCTGAATAAATGTGTTAATGAAGGAAAGTATTTAAAACATTGTCAAGTTTATTCTAATTATGCCATATATATATGTTTCTATTACATAATATCCAAATATTGATTCATACCTAACTTATCTTTGGAAGACAAACTAAGATTTTTATTTTACAAAATACTTAATATGAATTTCTAGAATTACTAATTTTTTTTTTTTTTAATGCCAGAACATTCCTATAGAAAAAAGGTTTTTAGGTCATTCATGCTAATTATACTCTTTGATTTTTCTACAGTTTACAAGAGCTGAATGATATCATGGGAAGGAGGAATATCACAAATATGCTTGACTTCATTGTTATGGGTTTGACAGACTCTGAAGCAATCCAACAGGCCATCTTTATGGTATTTCTATTGATATACATGATTGCCATGCTGGGGAATGCAGGGGTGATACTGATAATTCACCTGGATCTCCAGCTTCACACCCACACTTATTTTTTCCTCAGTCACCTGTCATTCCTTGACCTCAGTTACACAATGGTCATCACACCTAAAACCTTAGAGAACTTACTGAATTCCAGTAAGTATATTTCATTTATAGGCTGCTTCACCTATTTCCTGTTTTCCTGGTTGTCAATGAATTTTTCTTTCTCTCTTAAATGGCCTATGACCGCTATGTAGAGATCTGCAATTTTCTTAACTACCCAGTTGTTATGTCCATGAGACTCTGTTGTGTCCTCATCACTGGGTCCTACATGATAGGCTTTACTGAATCCAAAATCACCGTTATTTTAATGAACAGTTTGCATTTCTGCAAATCCAATGTAATCTATCACCTTTTCTGTTACTTAACCCCAATTTTAAACCTGTCATACACTGATACTCATGACACCAAAATCATGATATGCATTCTCGGTAGTTTAAATGTAATAGTGTCTCTAATCACAATATCTATGTTCTATGAGCCCATTTTGTCTATTATCCTTAAAATTATTTCCACTTCAGGAAAGTTCAAAGCCTTCTCTACTTGTGCCTCCCACCTTGTGGGAGTCACCATCATTTATGGCTCTACAATTTTTACTTATTTAAAGCCAAAAAGTCTTACTCTTTGGAAAAGGATCAAGTAGCTTCTGTGTTTTATACTATGATGATCCCATTGCTGAATCCACTCATTTATAGTCTTAGGAACAAAGAGGTGAAAAATGCTCTCTTTGGAGGCATGGGAGTAGAGAGGGCTCCAAGCAACTGAAATGACTGTAATGTTGAACACTTAAGTGCATCTTTTCTTTCTTTACTATTTGGGTATTTACTTGGTCTCTCTAAATACAGTAACATCCTTTATGTAGTTTGAATTTCTGTTGAGTCTTCCTATATTTGACCACACCTTACCTGGAACATTTTAAGTATATATTTTTAGAAATCCACATAGTATTTGGAAGTCATGAAATATGTAGTAAACTTGTGGTTTAATTGTATTTGTTTTAAGGGCAACTAATGTACAAAAATATGTGGTGGTATCCTTCAAACTGCATCATAGAAAGCCACATACATATTCTAGTTTCTGAAAATTTTATTATGTAGAGCACTTTCAGATGTCATTTATTCTAAAGGGAAGAAAAACAGCACAGTCCTTAGGAATGCTGCTTTGGACTAGAAAACCTTGGGTTTAGATTCTAGAAATGCCAGCTTTTTAGCTCTTTCTCCCTTAATATGTGACAGAAAGTTTAAATCTAGCTTCCTCAATTCTAAATGATAATTCTAAGTCTATAGGGTTATTTTACAGATTAAATCAAATAAATGAAAACAATTGAATGCAGTAGTAATAAATTTGACCAAATCTTCAGAATGCTTACATTCTTACAAAAAGTTTAATATAGAGTAGCATTTGTTTTGAAAATGTTCACTTGTTTTTAATAAATACTTTTGGCTGAATGTATCCATCAAGAAACAATCACTTATAAAGGAAAAACAGCACTTCAATATTTGGTCTTAAAGCAAAATGAACTATTGTGATAGAATTAAATTTTTGAAAAAAGTATATGTGATTATTGAAGAAAATTTGGAAAATATTTTAAATTATTAAAGAAAATAGAAATATCCTAAGTATTCTTGATAGTTTTGTTCACTGTCTTTGAGACTAATCTTATGTATATACATGCATATATTAAATATATATAATATATATAATTTTATCATTTTACATTTCTGTTTTGCAGCATTTGATTTCCACTCATCACTATAATCTTTGATAATTCCTTTGAAATTTATACTTGGGAGATGAATACTTTCTTGGAACATGATTTAAATCAAGAATCTCAACCTGCATTTTATAAATTCATGAGGTTCAATATCTGGCATGCTGTTACATCTCTGCAGGAATCTGTCCTGCAAAGTCTTGCAGGGTTCTGTCGAGCAGAGCCCATGAAGGTGCAATGAAATTACTTTTAACATGGCCGTTCAGAGAGATCAGGGGGAGAACAGCTGAAGAAGCTGTGCTCTTGAGCTGGTCCCCAGCACACTTTTTATTCAGGATTTTTTCAGTCAAAGTAAAGGTGCACATGCAGGAGGGCAGGCAGGTATGGGGGTTGTAAATCACATCATAAGAATTCCAGGCTGATAATGGGGAAGCAAGATTACAGAAACATTTATTGATATAGCAGGAAAGTCCCTGTTTATAGCAGAAACTGATATGGAGAATTCTCTGTGTGGGCAGAGAAACAAGCCTCCAAGTAATTTCTTAGTTGTAAAGATTAGAGGGTTCATACACGTCTCATTTGAGACTACCTGCTAGCCATTTGAAAACACTACCATACCTTTCTGTGGTGCATCAATATGCTTCATTAATTATTATTTCTTCATTTAATTTCAGTATGATTAAAAATCATTTCCTTTTTCCTGCTCTATAATTTTATGTTCTTTAAAAGGGATACATTTTTGAATTAAATTCTTTGTTAATTAGTTTTAAAAATTTTAATAAAGTTGCAAATTTGGTGACAGCTCATAAATTTTGGTCAGGTAGGTTTCTATTATTTACTTTTAAAATGTCTCTATTCAATCCAGAATAGCAGTTTTAATTTTCTCTATGATTCAAGGTATATTTAAGAAAGTATGTTTTCTTCATTTCCCTTTATTTAATTATTTGTATTTAAACATAACCAATGGTTATTAGGTTTATTTTTTACTTTCAAGTGATTTATAGTCTTTTAATTTACATTATTTTTTTAGTAGAATTATATTTCTTCATTTCCTAAAATGATTGTTGAGAGATTAACAAATTTCAACTTCTATTTTAAGGTTAAAATTTTAATGTATTTGCACAAATTCATCATTGATTTTTTTTTTTTTTTATTATGGGTAAAAATC
>JAKSZT010052292.1:625861-816780 GCA_026826555.1 Tolypeutes matacus | reverse complement strand
TTTCTCAACAATTTACTTCTACTTAGCTAAGAGAAAAGAGGATAATGGAATTTCAGTGCAGATTATCTTGTTATCAATTCTCTAATTTGTGGATTGAATCATTGGTCAGATATTGATAGACAAAATTGACTGCATCCTTGCTAAATTATTTTTCCTCATAGAAAAAAAATATTATATTTGTTAATTTGAAAGAAAAGCTCAACTGATAAACGAGGATGCAACCATGAATTAAACTTTTGCCTTAATATTTTAAAAACATGATTTGAATAGAGGAACCTTTAAAATGATCCCAGTATGCTGCAAATATTTTAAGGTTTTAAATAGATGAATATTCAAAAATATTTTTTAAGTAGTTTATTCTTTTATTCAAAAAAATTAACTCAAAAGATCATGAAAAATAGAACCCACTGATAAGGCATCAGTCTCTGGGGCTATCCCCCCTTATATAGGACCAGGGTGTCTCCGGAGCTCTCAGGAACCCCACTGAGTGGGGTGATAGGCACTTAGATGTTCTATGAGCCCCTACTGAGGTGTGCATAAGAGTTACCTCTGGGATGACCTCCTGACTCTCTTTGAAGTCTCTTAGCCACTTGAACTCATTAGTCTTTACCATTTCCCCCTTTTATTCAAGGTCTTTTTCCAGTTGTGTTGCCAGTTGGCACTTGGGAAAAGTTTTCAATTAGCAATAATCGTGCCTCGGATAAACCTCATTGGCTACGATACTGCCACTGCAAAAAGCTGCCAGTTGGCACTTGGTATTAATCCCTCGTTGCCAGGGAGGCTTATCCCCGGGAGTCATGTCCCACGTTGGGGGGAAGGTAATGCAATCATATGCTGAGTTTGGCTTAGAGAGAGGCCACATTTGAGCAACAAGGAGGCTCTCAAGTGGCAAGCCTTAGGCACTCCACAACTGCAGGCTAAGTCTCATTTACAATAGCAAAGACTCACAAGGGTAGTCATCAATAAAAATAAAAAAAAACAAAAAACAAAAAAAAACATCAGTGGGTCATCCTATTTTGACAGGGACTGTCCCTACACTCAGAGGACTATTGCTGCTCCCTTGGAGATTGTGGCAGAGCTCTCCAGGCTAGGAATTCAGATTCCCTCATTTATTGTGTGATTATCCACCCATCATGACCATGCCCCTTCCCCCAATCCTTTGAATGATTTTGTATATCTTTCATGTATATTCAGTTGAACCAATCCCCACAAAACCCCCCCCCTGACACCCTCCCCCCAATAATCCCCTACAGTACCCATTGTAACCCTTCTGTGATCCAAATCCTCTATGAACATTTAGTCCATAAAATAATCAAATACACTTACTAGGAAAAAGAAACAAGTGTGATAAGCTTACATGCAAGAGACAAACATAAGGAAACTCAGGGGGAAAAAAAAAAAGAGAGAAGGAAAAAAAAACAAATAATCAAACAAAGAACAAAACAAAATAAAATATAATTAGTGGATTGGGACATTCAAAAAATGGGCAAAAAAGCAAAGGAAATGACTTTAATACATATATATATTCATTTTTATTTCCTTTCTCTCTTCCTTTTTCCCTTTTTTCCTTCCCTTTATCACTGTGTTATCAGATGTCTGGTGTGCCATGACACCTTCCTCCTCTCAATCCCCATTGTCTCCCAATTTTTCATTTAATTTTCAAAGAAGTTTTAGGTCACAGTAAAGTCACACACGGAGTGCCGGAGACTCCCAGATACCAAACCACCCCCCCTTCCCCACCCCATATTAACTCCCCCTCCTTTTTTTTTTTTGGTTGTTAGCATTGTTATAACTGTTATGCAGATAGCAAAATATAGCAACTAAACATTGTCAGTGATTTACAGTATAGTTTACAATTTAGATGATACAGTTTAATAATTTTGATGCTATTTAGCATGTCCTGTGTCCATTACTGAAAGGTAAAGAAAAACCTTCCCCATGACCACCAAACAACCCATTAGATCTTGACTGTTCCCTTCTCCCCAGCCCCCCAGGGCCCATGATACCCCCCTCTCCTAACCCATGGAATGTCAAGATTCACAGTTACATGCCCTGGGGATTTGAACCAGCACTTCCTAATCCACCCACCCCCCAGTGCTGTACCACCAAACCCAGGAACACCACCACTCATCTGCCCCATCCCCCAACATGCAACCACACTCTATCCCTTTACCATAGATTATGTCCATATGGGAGATGGCTCAAAGCCTGCTCTTCTCTTACTCTCCTTTGTTAACCTATCTTTCAGACAATGGTTCTCAGAGACTGCTCACTTTCCTCAGTTCAGATCAGTGAGGTCATATACTGTTCATCCTTCAGTGCCTGGCTTGCTTCACTCAACATAAGGTCTTCAAGATTCATCCTTGTTTATTAATGTATTCAAATAACTAAAATGTGCATTATCTTCCTTTATACCATGAATTCATATAAAATTTTTGACATATATAATATCCATATAAATTACCTTATTAACAGTTATTTTTGCTCTGAACCCTATGTTGTCTATAATCTATATTATTTCAATTCTTCTTTTCTTTGCTTGCCTATAGGTATGTCTTTGATAAAGCATTTATTTTTTAATATTATACCGTTTTAATTACTCTCTCATCTTGTACATGCCTTGTGTTTTTTCTTATATTTATAGGCCATTTACATTATCTGGCCTTTTTTATGATTGTGCTGGCCTCACTTTCATCTATTTTACTTTTCAAGAATTAAAAAAAATGTATCTTGCTATTTCTTATCAGCAATGTTCAACATATTCTTTATTATTTCATCCAGTAATATACATTCAGGTATTGTTTTTATTTTAATTAAATTCAGACTGCCCTGTAATTATATAATATATTCTAGAATTAATTTATGAGGCTATTAAATCAATGTAATATAAGCTTTGGGCAATGTTAAAAGACTATGCTATTTACATTTTCTCTATTTCCTTGATTCTATCAGTGCATAGCATATTTTATGTAAGATGCGATCTGAAGTATTTTTTAAGACAAAATACTTTTGTTCATTGGTGTATATCCAAATTCTATGTATTGTAAAATTTGAGCTACTTTAAAAATGGTAAAGAAAATAAAATGGGTATAGAGCATGACAAATATGATGAATATCTGAAACTTCATCTCAGATAATGAAAAGCCATCCTTCTACTTGTTCAGGCAAAGACATAAGAGAATTACTAGAATTTTATCTGTGTTTCATACCTCACTTCTTATACATACTCATATTGATTCACTCTGCAGAATATTTTTGGCATGTGATTGATTTTCAACACCTTCTCTGCTACCAACCTGGCCCAAACAGCCATGTTCTCCATTTTGTAAATTATTGCCACCGCCTTCTAGATTTTCTTCCTCTGTTCAGCCTTACTGCCCTATATTCCAATCTAAATATTGGGGCCTGTAATAGTGTTAAAATGTAGGTTGTATCTTGTCACTTTTCTTCACAAAACCTACAAGGCTTCTTGTCATCTTAAGACTGAAAATCAAAATTTTTCCATGGCCTGCAGGTCCAATGTAATTTTGCCCCTACTCTTCAGTTACATGAAATCATCTTTTATCATTGTATCTGTCACACTCAATTAGGATTAGCCATACTGACTTCTTCACCCTTCCCTATACATATTAGTTCTGATTCTGCCTGGAATATTCTGTTGTTACTTCTTTCTGATATTCCCTTTCCCAAAATACCTGCATGGGTTTTTCTCATTCTCTTCCTCATAAGGCCATCCCTTACCATTCTTTTAAAATCACGCATACACCTGATTAACACTGCATTTGTTTTCCATAGCAGTTATCCGTATTTATCATTCCATATATTTGGACTATGCCTTTTGTTTATGGTCTTTTTCCCCACATTGAGCACAAGATTTTTGCCAATTATTTTGTATGTAATATACCCAACACCTAGAAGAGTGCCAAAACAAATGTATTTGAATGGCTGAATTTTAAAAATGTAGAAACTGGGGCACAGAGTGGTTTCATAGCTTGTTCATGGCACTCAACAGGTCAAAGGATAAGTTCAAATTAGAACTCAGACACCTGTCTTTAGAGTTGACATCCTTTAATCACAACTTTATCATTTGCCATTTTTTTTCAATAAAATTATGCTACTATTATCAAAGTGAAACATATAACACATTACTTTATTATATTAAAAAGTATTAACAAGTTCAGGGATGAGAGAGGAATGTTGCTGGCAGACTTCATTAGAGCTGCAAATAGAGGACAGTGCAATTTTGGATACAGATGTTAAATGTTCTCGAAAATACATGTAGAGTCCTAATTTCAGAAAAACATATATGTGTAATACATAAAGGGATTTATCAGATGAAGTGATTGGGTTGGAAAGAGAACAATTTATTTTTGTCTTACAGCTGAATAGTATTATATTGTGTGTATATATGACATTTTGTTTATCCATTCCAGTTGATGGACATTTGCACTGGTACCATATTTTAGCAATTGTGAATAATGTTGCTATGACAATCAGTGTGCAAATGTCGGCTCACGTGATTGCTTTCAGTTCTTCCAAATATATCCTTAGTAACTGGATTGCTGGATCATATGGCAGTTCTATATTCAGCTTCTTGAAGTACTGCCAAACTGTCTTAAACAGAGGCTGTACCATTCTACATTTCTACCAACAATGAAGGAGAGTTCCTTTTTCTGCACATTCTCTCCAGCACTAGTTTTCTGATTTTTAAAAAAAGATTTATTTCATTTATTTCTTCCCCCCATTCATTGTTTTGCACTTGCTGTCTGCTTCTTGTGTGTTCTTCTGTATCTGCTTGTCTTCCCTTTAGGCAGCACTGGGAATGATCCTGGGACCTTCTGGAGTGGGAGAGAGGTGCTCAATCTTTCGTGCCACATCAGCTCCCTGGCCTGCTGCATCTCTTATTGTCTCTCTTATGGTGGCTTTCTTTGTTGCATCATCTTGCTGCACCAGCTCTCCTTGCAGGCCAGCTCTCCTTGCAGGGCAGCACTCCTGTATGGGTCTGCATGCCACATGGGCCAGCTCTCTGCTCAGGCCAGCTCACCATGTGGGTGAGCTTGCCTTTCACCAGGAGGCCCCAGAAATCGAACCCTGGACCTCCAATATGGTAGATGGGAGCCCAATCACTTGAGCCAAATCCATTTCCCTGTATTTTTTAACTAATGGTCATTCTATGCAGTGTGAGATGATATCTCATTGTTGTTTGAATTTGCATTTCCCTAATAGCTAATGATATTGAGCATTCTTTCATGTACTTTTTAGCCATTTGTATTTTTTTCTTTGGAGAAATGTCTATTCAAGTCTTTTCATACCTATTCTATAATTTTTGGTTAAATTTATTCTGTCTTTAAAATTGCACTGCTTCAGTTTTCAATATCGAGTCAGGTACTCACTAAAGAGGGCAAAGACTGTCTCTCAGGTTTTTGGGTTGAAAGAATTAAAAGCAGTTCTTTTCTTTTGTTTTTTGCCCTAGCTGGCCAGTAGATAGTGCCCATTGGCAACCCTTTCTACAGAGGAATTTCTTTCAGCTTCCACTTGCCAGTGTTTCTGGTCTGTGGAGAGCTAAGATTCAAAACTGACTTTGCTTGCAAAATTCATTGAAAAGAAACTACTCTCCTTCCCCTGCCATACCCTCCCTTTTCCTGGGGAAGAAGAATATGTTCCCTTCTTAGTCAGCAGCAGTGGGCCACAGGTTTTATCCTGGCTGCACACCATGGAGGTTGGGGGTGGGTGACCTTCCCAGCTGCTGTGGGACTTTATAACTCAAGGTTGTTGGTTGTTTTTTTGTGTGTGTTTTCATCCCTTTGTCCTTCAATCTACTGTGCTGGTTGTGCAGTACTCTCCTGGTGTTCTGACACCCAAAGCAGATCCCTCAGGTAGTTTTTGGCCCTTTCTCCATTGTTTTTGTGACAGAACTGAGCCTTGCCTTCCTACTGTGAAACCATCTTCCCTGAACTCCCATAACTGATTTTTATGAGGTTTAAATTAGCATTGCTACTAAAATGATTCAGGGCTTTTTGATATGTTTTGAAAGAATGAATATATTTTGAATATAAAAAGAACATGGATTTTTGGGATCAAGATGATGGGATGTGCTGCTGGTTTAAGTATTTTTTTGGATCCCAGAAAATTATGCTTTTAACCTAACCCATTCTTGTACATATAAATCTATTTTATATGGGACCTTTACATTAGATTCAGTTAAGGGAAATTCTGATTAGATTGCCTTTGTTTTGATGACTTCAGCTAACAGCCTTTTATTAGATTGTGGGGCCCAAGGTGGGTCCTAATCCTTTTACTATAGTCCTTTATAATGGAGTAGACACAGAGAAAAGAGCTCCCATTTCATTTTGCCATGTAAGAGATCACTCCAGCATAACCTACAGCTGCAGAAAGACAGAACCCCAAGAGGCTAAGAGACAAGCTGGAGGCTGGAATCATGGAGCAGCTCAGAGACTGAGAGACAAAGCCCAAAGGAGAAGGGAAAAACAAACCATTGTGTCTGATTGCGTACAGCTGAGGTCAAGGAGAAAATGAGCCTGCAGGAGAAAGCAGGAAGAGTTGGCAGACCTGCCATTTTGCCTTGCCATGTGCAAGGCATCCAGGATCCAGCAGCCAACCTTTATTGATAACAGCATCTCTGCTGATGTCTTACCTTGGAACTATAAGCTTTTACTCTAATGAATTCCCATTGTAAAATCCAACTCATTTCTGGTATTTTTCATTGGCAAACTTTAGCAAGCTGAAACAATGGCAAATGAAAGTTCTTTTCTTTAAGAGAGGATAAAGGCAGACTTAGGAAATAAGCAAGAATCTGGATCAAAGAAACTCCCATATGTAGGCTAACTAGCTTTTCAGATCTTGGTCAAACTGTACTTTGTAGACAGTTGTAAGTTACTCTTTGAATTTTATTTTGTTTTCCCTGAGCCTTAATTATACACTCAATGAATATTTCCATATCATCTCAGTATAACTTTGAGAGTTTCAGAATAGATCCATTTCTTTAATTGGACATTGTGAAGATAAAATGGGATAAATATTTAATGTTTTGAGTCAAGGAATGCAAAAAGCCTGTCCATAGGCATGGATAGATATGAGAATGTAAAGGCACATGGAGCAAGTGAGGTAACATTAGGGAGTACTTCACAGGGATTCCTGAATTGGAAGTTAACTTCCTAATGAGTAGTGAGGATTTATTATAAACCATGTGAGGTTATATCACACCATCATCACCTGAAGGCATTTCCTGTAATTACATTAAGTGAAAAATAAAATGTGTAAAGACAACAATATCAATATACATGAATCAATGAATAGTTATATGGATCAGTTTGAACATAATCACCGAAAAACAGATGACACTATTTATATATATATGTAAAATACTGCATTGTAGGACTGATTAATGCTTTCTTTGGAAATATTCTAAGATATACAATCACTACTAACTAAAAAGACATTTTCTTCCCTAGTTTCTGATCATAGAGGTATGGATTTATATCTAACACTTTCCAAGTTTTAATCAATGCAAAAATTGTACTGCATTTATAAATCAATTTTTCTCATACATTTTGGTTTTCATTTTTACATACTTGTTTCTTAAACTGTATATGATGAAATTTGGCATGGGAATCCCCTTATGGTTAAAATATAGACACTATCTTATCATGGTACAAAGAGAAGCTTGAACATGATCACATATACCTGAAAAGGATTGTCCCTTTATAAATCAGCCAACCATTCAGGTGAGAGCCACAAGTAGAAAGAATTTAGGCCTATATTTTGCGAATCATCTTCAGAACGGCCAAGAGAATGAAACATAGGAGTTCAAGGCAATTAGTATAGTATAGTGACTATCTCAATAAAGCACACAAAGAAGAGTAGTAGCTGGTTGATGTGCATGTCAGAAAAAATGAGGAGTGGAGTGATATCAAAAAAACTCATATCTAATTTCATTAGATGCACAGTAAGATAGGCTAATAGTGGCCATGGTGTGTAACGTAGCATGCAAAATGCTACCAATAGAAGAAACAATGATTAGTGGCACATACACTCAGGATGACATTTTAAATGAATATAGCAGATGATTATAGATAACATTTATGATTACTTTATAGCAATCATAAGTCATTGCAGCCAAGAGAAAACACTTTGTAGTCTCAAAAATAACAAAAAGAAACATCTGTATTGCACATCCAAGAAATGAAATGGATTTATTCTTTGCCAGGAAGTTGACCAACATTTTGGGGGTGACAACTGAAGATGGGCAGGCATCCAAGAATGATAACACTCAGAAAATATTACATGGATTGTGGAGCTGGGATTTGCAATGGCCAATACAACCAACCCCAAATTTCTTACCAGAATAAAGAAATAAACTGCTAGAAATAATAAAAATAGAAAACTTGCAGGTCAAAATCATCTGTGAGGCCCATCAAAATAAACTTGGTGACTTCATTCATATTCTTCAATGGAATCATATACGTACCTAAATCAGATGGCAACCCAGGCATTTCAGCTTTTATTTATTGGTTGTCAAGGCAATGCTATGTCCAAACACAGTCCATACAGTTATATCCTCATCTTTGTTCCTTGAAAGGGTATAATGACATCCATAACATGGATGTGATTAACAATGAGAAAGAAGTTGAGTCTATGTGGATGAATTTTCCTGAGTAAGTTAAAGAAAGACATAGTATCATTCATTTGTTGGCTAAAAGAGTCTTAATAGAAACTGCCAAAAGAGGTATAAATTTACACTTTATTTCTGATCAATTTTCCACCTCTTCTTCTCATAATACATTATCTTACAATATGCAAACAAATGAATATTGGGATTTTTATTTTATTTTATTTTTTGGGGGGGATCAGGGGACTCTTCGTCAGATATGCAGAGAAGAGCCCTGCCATCTCATAAGGTGTGGCTTTTATTTTAGCTTTAGAACAAAGAAAACATGTATGTACATATATAAATTCAATAGATACTTGGCAGTTTACATTTTACTAAAATGAGCAAGTCTTAAATGTTAATGGCTCAGTTCCTCTTTTCCTTTCTGAAATTCACAGACATTGTAAATCTTACAAGCTCAGGATGTTTCCCCACCTAGCTCCTATTAGCATGAGACCGGAGGGCTTGTTTCCTACATTCCAGGGTGACCTTCTTTTTTGTCAGTTGCCATGGCCTTTAATTGCAACTCCATCATTTCCCCCTTTTTTATTAATTAAAGCTCATAAGAACCATTATATAAGCTGATACAAGGTGACCTCCTGTCACACTTGTCTTCTTCCATAGGCTCTTGTGACTGTGCCTGTCTTAGGCTGTTCTCCTCTGAGAATCTTACCCGTCATTGACTACCAGTCAAGCTTTTGAGCTCTTACATGGAAGGCATTTTCATTAATATTTATGCTTCTTCAGGTTCCTTAAATGAATATTTTTTGTGCAGATATTTAGTATTAAGATCAAGGGGTTATTAGTAGAATCTTTCTACTAAGTAATGCAAAATTAGTTTTTCATGGCCATGTTTCTTAACATAAATGCATTTATCGGGTCTAATTTCATTTTTCCAGTATATTGGTTGTCCACATTTTTCATTTACATTCCCTTTTTTCTTAACCTCCCAATGTCTTTCTGCTGCTGTGGTATTAGAAATTTGTTGTCTATTAAGAAAATTTAAGGTAAGCAATGCTTTAGATAGTTTGTCTTTAGCAGATTCTCCTCCATCTCCCCCTTTTTATTTTTGCAACATCAATTTTAATAAGTGATTACTTTTTTCTACTATTGCTTGTCCCTGAGGGTTATATGGAATTCCTGTAACATGTTTAATATTCCAGTCACTGCAAAAATTTTTGAAAGATTGACTAAGATAGGCAGGCCCATTATCAGTTTTTAGCTGTGCTGGCAGGCCCATTACAGCAAAACAATGTAATAAATGAGAACGTACATGTGAAGCCTTTTCACCAGCTTGAGCAGTTGCCCAAATAAAATTAGAATATGTATCCACTGTCACATGCACATACTGAAGGTGGCCAAAAGAGGGCACATGCATGACATCCATTTGCCAAATTTCATTAGGATGTTCTCCACGGGGATTAGTTCCTTGAGAAAAAGTGGGGGCATTTATGCACCCACAAGTAGGACATTGTTTAACAATCCTCTTACTTTCTTTTATTGTTAAGTGGGGATATTTATGACATAATCCAGTAGCATTAGTATGTCTAAGTTTATGATAATCAGCAGCAGATTTTGTATGAGCAATAGGTTTATCTACTAAATCATTTTGTGAAGCCATAGGGCCAGGAAGTTGAGAATGGGAACGAATATGAGTAATATAGATTGGATTAGATTGTTCACGAATAGTCTTTTGTAATTGTAGGAAAAGAACTTCTAATTCAGAAGCTGGAGTTATTTGAGTTGTTTCTATATGACAAACAACGTGACAAACATAAGCAAATCAGACACAATATTTAAAGGCTCAGAAACCTCAGCTAGCAATTGAATAACAGCCATAAGTTCTACCTTTTGGGCAGATAAATAAGGTGTTTTCCAAGATTTTGTAGTTGGGCCTAAATAGCCTGCATTTCCATTACTGCTGCCATCAGTGTAGTAAGTTTGAGCAGCAGAGAGTGGTTGTTGTTTGACAACCTTAGGAAGAGTCCATGAAGTACGTTTTAAAAACTGTAAAAATTTTGAATTTGGAAAGTGATTGTCAGTTGTTCCAATAAAATCTGCTAAGGCCACTTGCCAAGAGTTACTGAACTGCCAGAGCTGAGAAAGCTCCTGCTTTGTAAGGTCTAATATGATTTTATCAGGATCTCTAGCCATAAGTTGTCTCAGGCGAATACGGCCTTTTGATATTATTGCTGAGATTTTTTCAGGATAAGTATGAAGATTTTTTGTATCTTTGTTGGGTAGGAATATCCATTCTATTATGCCATCCTCTTGCTAAAGTATCACAGTAGGGGAATGGCAAGATGGAAATATTAAAAGAGAAATTGGAAGATTAACATTTATCCTTGTTAGTTGGCTGTTTTGCACTCTTTTTTCCAACCATTTTAACTCCTCTTTTGCTTCTGGGCTTAAAATGCGAGGGCTATTTAAGTCAGGGTCTTCTGTTAGGGTATTGAAAAGATTAATTAAAGCATAAGTTGGAATTCCTAAAATAGGCCATACCCAATTAATATCACCCAGTAATTTCTGAAAATCATTTAAAGTATGTAAATTATCAGTTTGAAACTGGACCTTTTGTGAAGTTATAATATTTCTATTAATAGTATGACCTAAATATTGAAAAGGAACCTGTTTTTGAATTTTTTCTTCTGCTCTTTGCAACCCATGTTGAGGAAGAATTTCTTTAGCCAGCTGAAATAATTGTTTCAGCTCTGAAGATTGCTCAGTGGCAAAAAGAATATCATCCATATAATGAATAATCATAGCCTTAGGAAATTGTTTTCGTAAAATTTGTAATGGAATGTGAAGAAAGGATTGACATAATGTAGGACTGTTCATCATTCCCTGAGGTAAAACTTTCCACTGATATCGTTCAGTAGGAGCTGAATGATTAATAGAAGGAATAGTAAATGCAAATTTTTCTCTATCATTTGGATTAAGAGGAATATTAAAGAAACAATCTTTTAAATCAATAATAATAATATGCCAATTTTGTGGGATCATAGCTGGGGATGGCAAACCAGGCTGTAAAGATCCCATAGGTTGAATAACTTTGTTAATTTCACACAAATCAGTTAACATGGGCCATTTGCCAGATTTCTTTTTAATTACAAAAACTGGAGAATTCCACGGACTAGTAGAGGGCTCAATATGCCCTGCCATTAACTGCTCCTGCACTAATTATTTCAGGGCTTCCAATTTTTCTTTCATAAGGGGCCACTGTTCTACCCAGATAGGTTTGTTTGTTAGCCATTTTAAAGGCAATGCAAGTGGCCATTTTGGATCAGCACACACCACTCAGGGCTGAGTGGGGGAGAGTGTGGTCTGCGGTGTGGACTGTGGTCTGTGGTTGGTGGCGGGGCTCCAGGATGTGTGGGTTCATTGAGGTTGTGGGCCACACTGTGGGAGATGTTTGTGTGGGATGTGGTGGGAGGTGTGGGAGGTGGGCAACATGGGAATCCCAGTGGGTTCCGTGTAGTGTTTTGGGTAATCTAAGTACCTCTTAAAATATATGCATATATATATATATAAATAACATTTTTGAAAGCAAATACACATATATGCATATATATTTATTAAAAAAAAAAAAAAAAAAAAAAGGCAATGCGAAGCCCTTTGTAACAGTAGCCCCTATTCTAAATTTGAATATCCTAGGCCACGGTAGTCTCCAGTATGTTGCATTTCAGGTCGGGAAGGGGGAGCATATTGCATGTGAGTAATATGATGTTTAGCTGTATCAGAAACATGAGGAATATTCAAATAAGCTCCCCATTGGTACAATAAGTCTCTTCCCCATAAATTAAGTCCGACATCCGCAACATAAGGTCGCAGAGCAGCCTCTTGTCCTTCTGGACCTTCTACCTTAAATATGTGAGTACTCTGGTAAACATCCGTCATTGTGCCAATGCCAGTGAAAACTGTAGGCACCTTTTGCAAAGTCCAAGCTTGTGGCCAATATCGTTTAGCAATAATGGAAACATCAGCCCCAGTATCCACCAATCCTAAAAATATCTTTCCGTTTATTTTTATGGTAATTTCAGGCCTTTCATCTCCAATTGCTGTTTGCCAAAAAACTTTATGCCCAGTGGAACCAAATTCTTCTGCATATTTTAAAGGAGGTTTACGATACGGTAACAAAAGAAGTTGAGCTATGCTATCTCCTGATTCAATCTGATAGGGAGTTAAAGTTTGTACCAATAAACAAATTTCTCCATCAAAATTGGAGTTAATGATCCCGGTTTGCACCAAAACACCTTGGGTCTTAAGACTGTTGAGGCCAATGATAAAACCTACATTGTTTTTTGGGATAGGCCCTTTAATTCCTGTTCTTATTTTTTGTATACCAAGTGAAGGCGTAATGAACTTGGTTTCTGCTGAGGGAAGATGTACAGCTGCACTGCCTTTAGTCACTGCCTTAAGTTCTGTTATAGACCGGAGTGAGCTGCTCCGTTGCTGACTGGGTAGGTTTGAACAAGGCTGGGAAATGTGCTCATATTGTTTGTCTGAGGGCCTTGAGCGAGGCCCACTTGGAAGTTTCCCGACTTATTAATGAGAGTGCCATTTTTATGATATTTAGAATGGCATTCCTTGGCCCAGTGCAACCCTTTCTGACATATAGGACATACGCGAGTCGTTATTGATCTATTATTGCCGATAGGTGGCGCTCTTACACCAGTTTTGGCTCGGCAATCTTTTTTCATATGACCTGGTTTCCCACATTTAAAGCAATTTAAATTATTAATCATAGGACTATGTCCCTTTATAGCGGCTGCAAGAAGGGTCATGTTATATGTATTAGACCCAATGTCTTGGCATGCCCTTATATAATCCTGTAAAGTACCTCCATTTGCCTTTATTGGACGCAAAGCCTTTTTACACTCACTATTAGCATTTTCAAAAGCCAACATCAGAATAAGCATCTCTTTAAGGTCAGGCTGAGTTACTGTCTTGTTGACTACATCTGCCAGCCTAGCTACAAATTCAACGTAAGGTTCAGTATTTCCTTGAACAATTTTTGAAAATGATTGTACAGCCTGTCCAGGAGTGGAGATTCGTCTCCAGGCAGCTAGGCAGCACAATCAAACTTGTACAATGGCAATATCATCATACTGAGCTTGGCAAGGAACTCCAGCCCATTGACCTATTCCTAGTATTTGTTCAGCAGTAATAGGCACTGGTGGATTTTGCTGTTGATTTCGTCATGCTACAATATTAGCTTCATCAGCCCACCAAGTTTTAAATTGTAAAAATTCTGCTGGACTAAGAACAGCTCGAGCTAACAAATCCCTGTCCCAGGGTATTAATCTGTCTGCTTGTGCCATTCCTTGCACCAATCCTTGAGTATAAGGAGAATTAACACCATATTGAGTGCATGCTTGTTTTAGTTCTTAGATAGTTTTAAAAGGAATAGGAGCATGCTCATACTGTACACCCCCTTGGGGATTGTCATCATCTGCTGGAATTTGAATTACTGTTACTGGAAAAGTAGAAAGGAGTTGCATAGCCTCTGAATCTCCCTCTCTACTTCCCTGTGCTATACTTTTCATAATTGAGGAGGATGGTGCTGGCACAAAAACAGAAACTTTAGGGGGGTCATCAAATGTTGTAAAAAATGGATCAGCAGATGCCTTAGGTGGCGCAGATGCTGGCTCAAAAGACAACAAATCATAATTTGGAGCAGACGGCATAGTGACCGCTGAAAAAGCTCCATAAGCTTCCTCTTTCCTTTTCTTCTTTCTATTAGACATGAGTCTATCTGTTCCTGCCTCCTCACTAACCCCCTCATGTACATTTTCATCAAAATCACCATTAGCTTGTTCTGCCATTGGTCCAGCAATAGCAGTATCCTGTTCACAATCTTCATCCTCATCTGATTGTAAAGGTTCAAGAGCAACAGAAATAAGACTACACAAAGACTATACATGAAGGGGAATTATTTCTCCCTCTTGATGAGCTCTTTTTAAAGCTTTCATCACTAACTTCCATTGTTCCAGGTTTAAAATATCCCACCCTTGTGGCTGAAACCAATAACAATGTTTCTGTACAAGAGAAAAAAGTTCCTCAAAAGCCAAGGATTTATTAGTTACACCGGTGCATTTTAACAAAGTTTTTAACACTCTAGAGAACTCTTCAAAGTTCGACTGCTAATTACCCATTACCCTGATGATTCCAAGGATGAAGCTTACCTTTTCTGTTTCTTTTTCTTTTAAAACTGCTCTCAGGAGCTCCTTGGTCTGCGCACTGACTGAAAGAAAAGTTTGGTTTTCAGAGCCCCACGCTGGGCGCCATATGTTGGCATTCAGGAATTAGGTCCGTGAAAACGGTGCCGCGGATGAGAAAGAAAGAATAAGACAAAGAGAAGAAAAACTGGGATCAGGGGACTCTTCGTCAGATATGCAGAGAAGAGCCGGGATTTTTAAATCCAACAAATGTGGTAGTGGAAAGTACACATCTGAGTACTATTCTTGTATTTTCTGAAATATGCATAAAAAGTCTTCCTTATTGTTTGTAATTATTAAATAGAGCAACCACATTTACTTCACAAGACTAACAAAGTTAAAGAAGGTTCAGGTGTGAAAATTAAGTAATCTAAAAATGCTTTCGATGACAAACAGTTTAGTTTGTTAAGCTGCTGAAAACAAATAACATATATGTCACCTTTTAACATCAGAATTTATTAGGTCACAAACTTTCATTTCTGAGACTCATAAAAATGTCTAAATCAAGTATCAGGCTATGTGCTCTCCCCATAGACTGGATGCTGGCAATCCTGGACTCCTCCACCACATGGCAAAGCACATTGCAACTCCTGCTGATCTCTCCTTTCTCTTCTGGGTTTCATTGTTTCCAGTTTCTGACATTTGTGGCTTTCTCTTTTTCTATCTGAATTCGTCCTGCTTATAAAGGACTCCACTAAAAGGATTAAGTCCCATCCCAGGCCATGCCATAAGTGAAATAACCTATTCAAAATGTCATAATAACAATAAGTTTACACACACAGGAATTGACTAAGTTTAAGAACATGATTTTGGGGGGTACATAGAGTTCCAAACTACCACACTCCACACTCTGGATGCCAAAAAGATATGTTCTTTCCATATGCAAAATACAATCATTCCATCACATATCCCAAAAGCCTTAAATCATTTCATTAACAATGCTACATACAGAGTCACATCAAAACCAGTTACAGGTGTGGTCTCTCTTGGGGCATAATTTCCCTCAGTTTTTGAACATGTGAAATGTAGGGAACAAGTTATCTGGTTCCAATATAAAAAGGAGGGGCTGTCATAGGGAAAACATTCCCATTTCTATAGGAATAAATTGATGGAAAACAAGAATCATGGGTTCTGTACAATCTGAAACCCTACTGGATTTACTCCATTAGATTTCAAGGTCTCAGGGTTATCTATGGAATGATGTTTTCTTCTTTGAGCCTGGTGAAGTGGAAGAACCAACCTCTCCAAGGGCTTGTGAAGTGACCACACTCTTCCCAAATACTGGTGTGAAAGCTCAAAAGGATTGGAGTGATGGTCAGTCTTTTGTCTCCACTCTTGTCCAAACTCAGTGTGGCAACCAGACTCGGCTTCACAATTGTCAAGCATTACCATGGCAGTCAGACTTTCTGTCATCCATGAGGCATTTGAGAAACCTGGGGTTGTAAGAGTTTTTCTGAAAAAATGGGATGGAAGGCCAGCCATTTCCATGCACTGGGTCATACACAACCCTTTCCACAAACATGGGTGGGTATGCTCTCTTGGTCTGAGGATATGTCTTCGGTACAGACATCTGTTTCCATGATTTTGCCATTGAAGTCATTTTTCCTACAGTCTTTACTTTTTCTGTTCTTTGTAGTTCAGGCAGGCAGTGATTTAGTTCATACCTATCTCACAAAACACTTGTTTGTCTCAAATATAAAATAGTAAGCTCCAAACCATCAAACAACAGAACTTTCCACAAATGCTTTATGGATAACTGCATTCCAATCCTGAATTGCACTGAAATCCCTGATTGGTTCCATTTCAGTTAAACCCTCACATGGAGCACTATTCTTTGGGGACTCACTTTCCAGAAGCTCAGAATTTTCCAAGTCTTCGGTTTCTTTTTCCTTTGTGCCCAGGAGTGCAGTTCTCTGCTTATTGCTTTTCTCTCACACTTTACTATAAGAAACTAGGATAAATCATGCAGTGCCCTCCACATTTAGTTTGAAAATGTCTTCAGCTAAAGATCCAAGTTGATCACTTTCAGATTCTGCCTTCCATCCAACATCAGAAGTCAGTTTTGTGAATTTTTGGTCACTTTAAAAATAAGTATTGCTTTTCTTCCACTTTTCAATGACACATTCATCATTTCTGTCTAAATCCTCATCAGAAGTATCTTTATCATCCATATTTCTACCACCAGTCTTTTCCAAAGTAATTTAGGCCTTTTTTAACAAGCACCTCACAATTCTTCCTGCCTGTACTCATTACCCAATTACAAAGACTTTGTAAAAATATATTTTTTTAAATATTTGCAGTAGCAGCACCTGTATTAGTCAGTGTTCTCTAGAGAAACTAAAACAACCAGATATAATCTACAAATAATTATGAGATTTTAGAAAAATATTTCACACAACTGTGGGGATGAATGAGTTCAAATTCACCAAGGCAGGCTGCAAGCTGCAAACTCCAATGAATGTTTCTGATGAATTCTTCAGAAGTAGATGGCTGGCAGATGTAGAGTTGGAATTCTCACCCCTGACTGCTGAAATAATCACTTCTCCTAGTAAATTTTCCAATTGATTGGATGAGAAGCTTCTCATTGCTGAAGGTAATCTCCTCAATTGATTGTAGATGTAATCATCCAAAGATGCAGTTAACTTACTAGTGACTTAAGTTCATGAAATATCCTCACAGTAAAACTTTGTCCATTGCTTACTTGACCAAACAACTGAGTACAATTACTTGTCCAAGTGGACACTTGAACCTAACCATCACAGCACACCACTCAGCCAGTACAAACATCTGTTTTAGTTTGCTAAGCTACCAAAAACAGATATCATAAATGGGTTGGTTTTGAACAGTGAGAATTTGTTAGCTTACAATTTTACAGTTTTGAATTTGAAAAAGTGTCCCAATCAAGACATCATCACCATATGATTTCTCCCTGAATACTGGCTACTGGAAATCTTGGACTTGCCAGGGCACATGGCAGCATCTGCTGGTCTCTCCCTTCTCTCAGGTTCCATTCCTTACAGCTTCATGCTGCCATGGCTTTCTCTTAACCATCCCATTTTTTTAAAAAAAATTCTTTATTTTTTTATTTTTTAAAGGATACTTAGATTACTTAAATGTTACACAAAAAATATAGGGATTCCCAAGTGCCCTACCTCCCACACTTTCCACAACCTTCCATATAAACATCCTTCATTAGTGTGGCATATTAATTGCAATTGATAAACACATCCTGAGGCTTTGCCATTAAGCATGGACCATAGTTCACATAGTTCACATTGGAGACCACACTCTCTCCCACACAGTTCTGCATGTTATATGATAATATAAAATTGCCCATATCTGTTGTAGCAATGTCATTCAGGACAATTCCCTAGTCCTGAAAAAGCCACTGTATTAAAACTGCTTTTCCCTCTCCCTGCCCCCAGAGCCTCCAGTGGCTACTGGATCCACATCAATGTTGTAATTTCTTCCATTGCTTGAATCACAATCTGTCTATAGAATAATACCAGTGAGTCCGCTCTAGTCCATAGTTCTTTCCCCCATCCTGAGGAGTCTGAAATGGTGATGTCCACTCCACTTCCAAGTGAGTGGGGGCTTATATCCCATGGGAATAGCCTTCCTGCAGCTGCAGGTTCTCTCCATTCCCTGGGATGGCTGTTGTCCATCATCATCACCCCAACAATTGTCCTGGGTGAGTCCAATTAGCTGTAGAGTAGGAGTTGCTGCTCTATTGAGGTTCTGGGTCCAGCTGGCACATGAACAGTGAAAAGACTCAAGTCTCTGGATGTACACTTACAAACTCCAGCACCAAGTATAGGTTTGAATAGAAGGGATAGATGAGCCGTGTTCAGGGAAGACATAGTTGAGTCCAACTCTGTCTCTCTCAGGAGCACAAACTTCAAAGTAGGGTCCACTGGCAAGGCACCAAACTCTGGAGCTATCCACCTTGACATGGGACCTGGCTGTCTCCAGAGACCTCAGGAGCCCCACTATTTGGGATGATATCCACTTTGGAATTCTATGAGATTCTACTGAGATGTGCAGAAGTGTTACCTCTGGGATGACCTCCCCACTCATTTGAAGACTCTTAGCCATATAAACTCATTTGTCTTTACCCTTTCCCCCTCTTTTTCAAGGTCTTTTCTGAGTTGCATTGCCAGTTGGTGGCTTGGTAGCAATCCCTTAGTGCCAGGGACACTCATCCCCAGGAGTCATGTCCCATGCTGGGAGGAAGGTAATGCATTCATATGCTGACTTTGGCTTAGAGAGAGCCCACATTTGAGCAACAAGTAGGCTCACTGGAGGCAACCCTTAGGCACCCCATAACAATAGGTTAAGTTTCAATTTCAAGAGCAAAGACTCATAAGGCTAGTCATCAATATCAAGGGCCCACTAGTGGATCATCCTCCTTCACCACTCACTGCCCCTGCACTTGGGGAACTGTTGCTGCTCCCTTAGAAAATGTGGCAGAGGTCTTCAGGATGGGAATTCAGTATTCTCTCATCATTTACTCCAGTGGGTAGAGAATTCAGTGATTCTCCACCCACTGTGACAATGGCCCATGAATATTTGAACATTTTTATATACCTTATATTTATGCTCAGGTGAACTTCCTCCCATGCATTCCACATCCCTGACTCCCCACACCAATGATCCTCCCCCAGCCCAGTTGTAACCTTTCTGTGATTCAAAGCTTCTTTAAAGATGAAGCCATTACAATAGCTGAATTACAATTAAAAGGAAAATGAAATAATAATGATAAGTTTAAATGTAAGAGATAAAATACATAAATTTTTTTTAAAAAACTAAAAAATGAAATAAAATTAAAAGATTGGGATATTTAAAAAATGAAAAATAAAAAAAAAATTTTTGACATTTTTCCTTTCATCACTGCAATATCTGGTGTTGGTCTGTACCATGGCACTTACCCCTCTCATTACCCAGTGTCTCACTATTTTTTTCATTTTGTTTTCAAAGAAGTTTTAGGTCACAGAAAAATCACACACAGAATACAGGAGACTCTCATATGTCCAACATCCCCCCTCCCCCCCCATTATTACCTTTTATATGTGGATAGTAGCATTGTTATAACTGATATACAAATAGTGAAACATAACTACTAAACATTGTCAATGGTTTACACTATGGTTTACATTTTAGAGTGTACACTTTTATAAATTTTGATATTTACCATGTCCTTTGTCCATCACTGTATGGTAATGAAGAACATTTCCACTGACCTCTAAATACCCCTTGTTTGATCTATTTTATTCCTCCCACCGCATACTTCTGGGGCCCATGACAACACCCTGGCTGGACTCGTTGGATGACAAGATACATAGTTACATGAAGCAAGAGGTCTTGACACCCTGGTTTGTCCTCCCCTATTAGGAACTGCCGTTACTCTTGAGGGACTCCAGCCTGTCTATTTATGAACAAATTGGTCCTCCCAAAGATGGGAGTCCAACTCCTTCCCACTCACGATGTGGATCTCCACACACTGATACAACACATTATGACAGAATGAGCAATCACACACTCCCTAGAAGCCTGCTCCAGATGCGTCCTATCTCGAATGCCCCCCCAATGAACACCTTAAACCATTGACCCTTCCTTGTCATATTGCCGTAAGAGCATTCCAACCTCTGTACTTTCAAGTTCATATCCACAAATCCCCAGTGTTCACCTGGTCCCTCTGCCAACCCTCCCCCCTGTATCCTGGATCTTCTAACCCACCCTTCCCAATCTACCCACCTGTCAACCTTGCACCATCCAACCCAATAATTTCACTACCCTCCTATTTATAAAGGGTTCCAGTAAGAGGATTAAGATCCATCCAGGGCCATGTTTTAACTGAAGTAATGAAACCAAAGTCTTCTACGTATTATAGGTTTACATCCACAGAATGAATTAGTTTTAAGAACATGATTTTCTGGGGGTACACGCATTTCCAAGCCTCCACAACTAAAAGTTGGCAGAATTTAGAATCACATTTCAACTTTTCTTACAGGGCAGCCCATTAAGTGAATTTAGCACCCTTAAAAAAAAAAACAATGGAAGTATATTTCTGAATTCCCATTTAAATTCCACTGGTCTCTATATCTGCCTTTGTGCCAGTGACATGCTTTAATTAAGGCAGACATGAAATAAATTTGAAAATTGAGATGTGTTAGGGTTCCAAAATCTTTTTCAGGAAGTTTTTAGCTATTTGTTCCTTTACCCTACCAGACAAATTTGTTGACTGGCTTTTCCATTTCTCCTAATATGTTAGTGTGACATTTGATTGAGATTGTATTGAGTCTGCAAATTGTTTTTATTGGAATTGTCACCTTAACAATGTAAAGTCTTCAAATTCATGAACATGAAATATCCTTCCATTTATTTAGGTCTTAGTTGAGTACTTTAAGAAATGTTTTGCAATTATTTTTGTATAAGTCATTTACAGTGTTGCCTAAATTTAATACTAATAATTTTATACTTTACATTTGCTTAAGTATGTGGAATTTTATTCTTGATTTCCTCTTAAAATGTTAATAACTAATCTATAGGAATATAACTGATATTTAAGATTGATAATGTGCCCTTCATTTTGCTGAATTAGTCATTATCTCTTAGGTTGGTTGTAGGTTTATGAGAATTTTCTATATATTGGATTATGTCATCTACACACAGGGAAAATTTTACTTCTTACCTTCCAATTGGATGACTTTCATTTCCTTTACTTGCCTGATTACTCTGGTTAAAATTGACAAAATAAAGTTGAATAATATTAGTGACAGTAGGAATCCTTGTCTTGACCTTGAATATGATGCTATCTGTGGGATTTTCATGTATGACCTTTATCATTTTGAGATAATTCCCTACTGTTCCTAGTTTTTTTTTTTTTTTTTTTTAGTGTTTTTACAAGAAGGGTGGTGGATTTCCAAATGATTTTCCTGTATCAATTTAGATGGTCATGTTTTTATTGTGTTTTTTATTGCTTTTTCACTTCATTTTAATAATGATGTGTATTATATTAATTGTATTTTTATAATTATTTTATTTTTTTAAAGATATTTAGATTACATAAATGTTCAATTGTTTTTTATGTTGAACCACAGATACATGCTTGGGACAGATCTCACTTGAACATGATGTATAATTATTTTAACATGCTGCTGACTTTTGTTTGCTAGAGTTTTGATGAGTAATTTTGAATCAATATTAATAAAGGATATGAGTGATAATTGTGCTGTGGTATCATTATCTAGATTTGGTATTAGGGTGCTATTTACTTCATAGGTTATTTAAGAAATATTCCCTTCATTTCAATTTTTGGAGGACTATGAGTACAATTGGTGTTTTTTAAGGATTGGAGAAATTTAACTGTAATTCCTTCTGGTCTTGTGATTTTATTTGTTGGGAGGTATTGATGAACTGATTTGATTTCTTTAGTAGTGGTGATCTATTGAAATTTTCTTTTCTTTCTTGTGCCATAGGCAGTTTGTATATTTCTAGGAATTTACCCATTTCTTTTAGTTTATCCCTTTTATTGGAACAGAAATGTTCATAGTATCCACTTTTACTCCATCTTATTACTGTGCATTGGATGGTAATGCCCCAGCCTTTCATTTATTTATTTTAATTATTTATGTCCTCTCTCTTTTTATCTTTGCCAGACTAACTAAAATTTTGTCAATTTTATTAATATTTCAGAAGAATAGCTTCTGATTTCATTCAACTCTGCTATTGTGTTTTTATTCATTATTTCATTTATCTCCACTTTAAAGTTTTTTTTACCAAAAGATACTGGGGATTGAACCTGGGATCTTGTATGTGCAAAGCATGTGCTCAAACTATTAGCTACACCTGCTCCCCAAACAGTATAGAATTTGTAATATCATTCAAACTTTTCCTTTTGGATTTATTATTCTCACCTATTTCTAATACCTTACACTATGAGATTAGATCCCATATTTGAAATTTTTCTCCTTTTACATCATAAGTATTCATAGTTATTAATTACCCTCTTACCACTGGATTTTATGCATTCAAGATTTCATATGGTTTGTTTTTGTTGATTTGCTTCAGAATATTTCTTAATTGCCTTTAAAATTTTTTTCTTTCACACATTGGTTGTTTAAGCATGTACTTTTTAATTTCCACATATCAGTGAATTTTCCAGTTATCCTTCTGATACTGATTTTTATTATCATTAAAGTGTTGCCAGAGAAGATTCATCATATAAATTCAATATTGTTAACTCTACAATAGAAACCTTTTATTGTGATCTAGCATATGATCTATTTTGAAGAATGACCTATGTCCACTAGAAAAGAATGTATATTCTGATCTTGTTGATTGGAATGTTCTACATATATCTCTTAGTATTATATTGTTTATAGATCACTCAGGTCTTCAACTTATCAATCACTTTTCTAGATGTTCTATCCATTATAAAATGCATATTGAAATCTATTACTAGATGATAGAGATATCTATATCTCCTTTCAAAAATTTCAATATTTTCTTCATTATTTTGGGTCTCTGCTGTGCCCATGTATATATAGTTATAACTGTTAAATATTCTTGTTCACTTGATTTATTCATCAGTATATAGTGTGTTTCTGGGTGGCTATCCTAATGTGAGATAAAAGAGACTTTAAGGAAAAAACAGTTATAAGGGACAAAATGGTCATTACATACTGAAAAAAGGTAAAACTTCAACTAAAAGGTGTAGGAATTATAAATATATATACACCTATTAGCAGAAATCCAATATATAGGAAGCAAATACTGACAGATTTGAGTAGATAAATTGATGCTTCTACATGCAAAATAGGAGATTTTAATATGCTGCTCTCATTAATAGATAGAACATCTAGTCTGAAGATCAATAAGAAAGTACAGGATTTGAAAAGTACTGTAAACTAACTAGACTTAAGAGACATATATAGAACACTTCCCCCATAAAAAATAAAATCCCTATTCTCTTTCAGAGCACACATCAGTAGATATTTCTCCAGGACAAAATATATGTTGAGAAACAAAACAAGTCTCAATAAATTCAAACTCATGTTAATCATGCATTTTATCTTCTTTGAACACAACAGAATGAAGCAAGAAATCAAAAATGGAGGAAGAAATGGAAAATTCACAAAATGTGAGAATTAAACAACATATTCCTAAGCAACTAATGTGTTAAAGAGGAAATCAGAAACAAAGTTTGAAAACATATTGAGGCTAATGAAAATGAAAATACAACATTCCTAAACTTATGGGATGCTAGGAAGGCAGTGTTAAGATGGAAATTTACCATTATAAATGAGCACATTAAAAAAGAAGAAAGATGCCAAATCAGAGACTTAACCTCAAAATTGCAAGAACTAAGAAAAGAACAGCAAACCAATCCACAGCATGCAGAATGAAGGTAATAACAAAGATTAGAGTGGAAATAAATGAAATAAAAAACAATACAATACAGAATCAAAATATTAAAAATTGGTTTTTTGAAAAGAATAATAAAATGGACTAATCTTTAGACTGAGAAGAAAAAAAGAGAAACTGTAAGTAACTGAAATCAGATATTAAAAGGGAGACATTTTTACTGAGCCTGCTGAAATAAAAGGTCTAAAAGAGGATACTAGGAAGAACTATATGCCAATAATTTAGATAATCTAGATGATATGGAAAAATTCTTAGAAACACACAAACTACTTACAGTGACTTAAGAAGAATTAGAAGATGTCATCAAACCAATTGTTAGTAAATAGATTGAACCAAAAATCAAAAAACTTCCTTAAAAAATGCCCAGGTCCAGATGGCTTCATAGGACAATTCTACCAAACATTTGGACATGACTTTATTACAATCCTGGTCAAATTATTCCAAAAATTGAGGAGGCGGGATCACTCCCTAATTTGCTTTTACAAAGCAAAACTCATTCTCATATCAAAGCAAAAATAAAGATACCACAAGAATAGAACCCACAGACCAACATCTCTTAATAATATAGATGCAAAAATCCTCAAAAATTCTAAAACATCCAATCTAACAGCATATTAAATAAATTATAAGACATGATGAAGTTTTATTTATCCCTGGTATGAAGGGTTATTTCAACATAAGAGAGTCAATTAATATAATATAGCATATTTAACAAAACAAAGGAAAATAATCATATGATCATCTCAACTGATGCAGAAAAGATGTTTGACCAAATCCAACACACCATCTTGATGAAAACACTTAGAACACCAGGAATAAATTGAAAACCCCTCAAAATTTTAAAGGACATATATGTAAAGCCCATCCTTAGATCCTACTTAATGTTGAAAATCTGAAAGCTTTTACTCTAAGATCATAAACAAGACTGCAATGCCACCTGTAACCAATGTAATCAACAGTGTACTGGGATTTCTTGCCAGAGCAATTAGGAAAGAAAAATAAATAAAAAATATCTAAGTTGAAAAGGAAGAAGTACAACTTTCCTCATTTGCAGATGCTATGATCCTATGTAGGAAAAATACTGAGAAATCCACAACAAAAATCCTAGAACAATTAAATGAATTCAGCCATGAGGTGAAATAAAAGATCAAAAGATCAATACTTTTTCTATATAGAAACAATGAACCCTCTGTAAAAGAAATCAAAACAAAATTTCCATCCACAAGAGCAACTAAAAGAATAAAATATTTAGCAATAAACCTAACCACTTATATTAAGGACTTGTACCCAGAAAACTAAAAAAAAAAAAAAAAAAAAAAAAAAAAAAAAATGCTAAAAAATTCAAAGAAAACCTAAATAAATGGAAGGACATTTTTGTGTTCATGAATTGGAAGAGTCTAGATCTATAAAAGGTCAATCTTACCCAAATCTATTTATAGATTCAAATCGATCTCAATCAAAATTCCAACATTCTTTATAGAAATGGAAAAGACAATCATCAAATTTATATGGAGGTTATGGGACCCCAAATATCTAAAGCCATCTTGAAATGGAAGAATGAAGTTAGATGACTCACTCTTCCAAATCTTATAACAAAGCCACAATAATCAGAAAGTCATGGTATTGGCACAAGGACAGCTATATAGACAAATTGTATTGAATTGAGAGCTCAGAAATCATTTCCCACCTTTAAGGACAACTGATTTTTGACAAGCTGTCAAAACTACTCAATTGGAAAAGACTAGTCTCTTCTACAAATGGTGCTGGGAAAACTGGATCTCAATTGGAAAAAAAAAGAAAAAATTAAAAAAAAAGGATAAATGGAACCTCATCAAAATTTAAAACTTATATTCCTCAAAGGATTTCATCATGAAAGTAAGTTGACAAACTAGATATTGGGAGAAAATACTTGGAAACCACATAGCCAACAAAGTTTCATGTGGAAAATTTTTTAGAATTCTACAATTTAACAGCAAAATGAGAAAAAAAAACAATTTAAAAAATGAGCAAAACTAATGTATGCTATGGACCATAGTTGGTTGTAAAAGTCTCATATTATCTCATAATCTTTAACAAATATTCCACCGTGCTGTTGTGTGTTACTGAAGAGGTGTTGTATGGAATTCTATGCATGTGCATGATTGTTTTGTAAGTTTACAACTTCTGTAATAAAAATATATCTCAAAAATGATAATAGGGTGGGTTGGGGGAAAATATACCAAGAGAAAGATATGGACTATAGTTAATAGTAGGATTTTGATGATGTTCTTTCATAATTTTTAGCAAGTGTCTTATGACAACGTAGGGTCTTGGTGGTGAATTGATGTATAGGACACTTGTGTGATGTTATGCATGTTTGTTTTGTAAGTTCACAACTTTTATTATACATTTATTGTTTATGTATGTTATGAATGAATGATATACTTGAATAAAATTAAAATTAAAATGGGCAAAGACTTGAATAGCCATCTCTCCAAAGAAGATATACAAATAGAAAACAACTGAAAAAGTCATTAGCTACCATGGAAACACAAATCAAAACCACAAGGAGGTACCATTTTACATCTATTAGAATAACTGTTACTAAAAAAGAAGGAAAATAACAATTGTTGGAGAGAATGTGGAGATGTACAAACACTCATTCATTGCTGATGGCATCATAAAACAGTGCAGCTGCTATGGAAGTCAGTTTGGCAATTTCTCAGAAGGCTTAGTATAGAACTACCGTATGACTTGTTAATTTGACTACTTGATATATGTCCAAAAGAATTGAAAGCAGGGTCTGGAACATATATTCACACCCTAATATTCATAGCAGAATTATTCACAAATACTGAAAGATGTAAGCAACACCAAGGTCCATCAAACAATGAATGGAAAAATAAAATGTGGTATATACATACAATACAAAAGAGTGTTATCTGTCTTAAAAAGGAGTGAAGTATGAATCATGCAGCAATATGGAAGCAATATGAATACATCAAGTTGAGGAAAATATTGAGTAAAATAAGTCACACTCACAAGGACAAATGTTTTATTATCTCACTGATTTGAAAAAATTAGAATAAGCAAACTCATAGAGTCAAAATCTAGAATATAGTTAAGCAGTGGACAAGGTGGGGATAGGGAATGAGAAGTTTAAGGCTTAAAATGTAGAGTTCCTATTTGGAATAATGGAAATCTTTTGAAAATGGATAATGGTAAAGGTAGCATAATATTGTGAATGCAATTAACAGCACTGAAATATACTTATATATCTGAATGTGATTAAAAGGGGAAATGTTAGAATGTAAATATGGTAACAGAATGATTTTTTTTTAAATCCATGGAACTATATTACACAAACTATGAATCATAAGATAACCCATAACTTTAGTTAATAGTATAATTATAAAATGTGCTGTCATGAATTATAACAAAAGTTCCACACTAATGAAAGCTTTTGCTGGTTGGGTGGAGTTTAGGAATCCTGCATTTTATGCATGATTTTTCTGTAACCCCACAACATCTCTAATAAAGTAAAAATTAAAAAAAATAAATGCAGAGTAAAAGTATGTAAAAATATATACCTGTAAATATAATCATATAAATAAAACAGTGTAAAGTAGTACTAGTAGAAAAAGTAAACCTCTTAATTGCAGAGAAATGAAGCACAGAATAAAACAACAATAGAGCCAATTTTAAAGAAATGCATAACATTTCTAAACCAAGCTTCAAAACTCTTAAAATTTGAGAGTTAAAATGATAGAATTTTTAAAAATGGCATTGAATAATTTTCAGTGATAAAATCCAAATTTTGTTGAAATATAGGCCAAATAAGTCATGTTTCTTTCTATGCCTTAGTCCTGATCTTCTGCCAAAATTATTTTACTATTAGACATGTTATATTTCAATCCCAACAATAAAGATTTGGCAAAAAAGATTAGTCATAAAAGTTCCATTAATTATTCTTTCTTTGACTATTACATTATATGAAAGTACATTTAATGACTATAAAAATTGATTTTAAAACTGGAAGAAAAACTCCCTCATGATAATTTTGTAAAGGAGTAACCAGACTTAATTGAGGTGGCATTGACTTAGAACAGCTAATACCCCAAGTTGATGTTTTCTGAAATGAATTGATGTTTGCCTTTTAGATTTTCCAATTTCCAGTATCACTGATTTATTGATGAATTGAAGAATTGTACATTCAAAACATCATCAATTGTATAACATATTATTTTGTAATTTATGATCAATAACATCAAATATTCTTCTGAAATTTTTCAGTATAAACAGAATTTCTTGCATAAGATGCTTCTAAATGTACGTGAAGTTTGATATTATTACCTTTAATTAATGAAATATTCACATGAATGCATTTCATCTATTTATAGAGAAGAAGTAAATTTTTGGCCATAAATATAATTATAGAATCGTTACTCACCTTAGCACTGATTTTTAATTTCTTCTGTCATACTTCTTTTAAAACAATAAAAGCAAACACACTATAACAATAAAACAAATTGCACAAACATTTTTGTGGCTAAATACAGCATGACATCTGCTGCTGATGAATTAGTTGACACTCATAAACCTAACTTGAGAAACGCCACCATGTTTACCTTGTGATTCCTCAAAAATGCCCATTCATCAGCTAGTTGACTATCCTAGAAAGAAGTTAGTTATGCTACAATAATCTGTGCAAAATACATGAAATTTTAGATTTTACAAAATTATAATGTAGGTCAAGGTTTATTATAAATATTTAATACAAAACAGATTAATATAGAATTAATTATATTAATTAATGTTAATCTATATTAACAGGTAATATAGATTAATAAACAGATTATTTTAGAAGATTTTAAATACAAATACTTTAAAATATAAAAATGTTTTCTTGGGAAAAATATACTATTCCATATCTGCTAGTTAACAATATGGCCTTTAAACTACAGAGTAATTAAGTATTTCTCTAGATATACCTACTGTTTTACACAATAATAAATTAAAACTTCACAAAAGAATATTAAAAAATGTTGCTCAACATTATGTGGCTTCTAAAGGAAAGGCAATTCTCTATTACAAACCTAACCTGGATGCATTAGAATTTGAACCTTTATCTTTGGCATTATGCCAAGCAATTTTCATTGGAAATTAGTCCCAGAGATAATGAAATGTGTCATTATCAACAATCCTCAATATAAGAGATGCCTTTGCATTATAAGTTTGAAAGCCAAGCTATACGCTGCTATGCTTGTGTTCATATAGCTCATTGGTATGCCTGTGAGAGATAATTTCCCGGTGAACTTACTATTGGAACAGGACATGAACAAAAATTTTAGGTTCATTTATTTTACCTTAAAAAATATAAATACAAGAACAAAAATTAAACGTAAGTTATTTAAAAGGAAAAATTAATATTATATTGCAGAAACTTCAGACTATTTAAATGGTTTAAATTTTTTTTTTTTGTGGGACAAACTTTAAGTTGACAAATTTCTACACAGATAATGTTGGAAGAAGTTTTTCACCCACTTTGACTTCTGGTACATATTAATCTAAAGTTAGAGCATTTTGGTTTATTTTTAAACATTAGTAATATTATTAGAAAAGTTTGCATGTGGATGTATAACACAGGCCTTACCTAAGTACTATGAGGAAATGTAGATATGGAAATATAGAATTTATGGAATCAGTCATCAAGCACTGAACATATGTTAGAAATATAATTTTTGGAATAATTTTGATTTTATAATCTGTTAAAAACATATCTTCTGAAAATTTATAGCAATGTGTGCTCTACAATATTAATACATCTAAGATTTTAATTTCTGTCCTGTCACATATTAAGTAATAGTAGGTACAAAAGAATAGTAAATGATACATTAAAATGCTGTTATTTTTTAATGCATACAACTAGATTGTTTATGTTTTTCTGATAATAAATATAGGTAAGAATATAGTGTTATAAGCCTGATCTATCATTCAATCAATTTTGGTAGAATCACAGAGCAAACTACACTTAACTGTGACTCTGACTGCCTTCCTTAACTTTCTGTGGCCTTTTTATTATTAAATAATATGTGCAATAATAATACATATGGTATATTTTATTTTATTTATTTATTTATTTATTTATTTTTTATTTTTAAAGATTTTATTTATTTATTCATATATCCCCCCCTTGCTGCTCGTGCTCGCTGGGTCAGCTAACCACGCCATGCAGGCAGGCTTGCCTTCACCAGGAGGCCCCGAGGAACCGAACCCGGGGCCTCCCATATGGTAAACGGGAACCCTACTGATTGAGCCACAGCTGCTTCCCCATATGGTATATTTTAATCTTAATGTATTAATGAAGGAAAGTATTCAGAATAGTGTCATGTTAATTCTAATTATGCAATACTTATCATTTCTACCTAATATACCTTTGGCAGTCAAACTAAGATTTTTTTCAGTCAAATTTTATAAACTACTCTTCAGTATGATTTTCTAGACATGCTTAACAATTTTTTTTAAAAAGCCAGACCATTCCTATAAAAAAAAAACTGTTTTGAAGTCATTCATGCTAAATATTCCATTTGATTTCTCAACAGTTTACAACAGCTGTTTGCTATTATGGAGAGTAGGAATAACACAAATGTACCTGACTTCATCCTTATGGGATTGACTCTGAAGAGATCAGTTGGTTCTATCTATGCTATTTCTCTTGATATACCTGTCTATTGTGCTGGGGAATGCATGGAAAATACTTATAACTCACCTGGATCTCCAGCTTCACACCCCCATGTACTTTTTCCTCAGTCACCTGTCATTCCTTGACCTTGGTTATTCAACAGCCATCACTCCTAAAACCTTAAAGAACTGACTGACTTCCAACAAGTATATTTCATTTATAGGCTGTTTCACCCAAATGTCTTCCTGGTTGTCACTGAAGTTTTCTTTTTCTCTTGAATGGCCTATGACTGGTATGTAGCTATCTGCAGTCCTCTTAACTACCCAGTTGTTATGTCCACGAGTCTGTGCTGTGTCCTCATCACTGATTCTTACATGATAGGCATTACTGAATACATAGCCATTGTTCTTTTCATGAGCAGTTTGCATTTCTGCAAATCCACTTTTTCTGTGACTTAACTGCAATTTTAGCTCTGTCCTGCAATGACACTAGTGACACTGAAATCATGTTACTCATTCTCGCTAGTTTAAATATAATGGTGTCTCTTACCTCTGTGTCCTATGTGTCCATTCTGTCTGCTATCCTTAAAATTAATTCCACTTCAGGGAAGTGCAAAGCCTTCTATACTTGTGCCTCCCACCTCCTGGGAATCACCATCTTTCATGGCACTACAATTTTTACTTATTTAAAACTAAAGAAGTCCTACTCCTTGGGAAAGGATCAAGTGGCCTCTGTGTTTTATACTATGGTGATCCCCATGCTGAATCCACTCATTTTTCATCTTCAGAACAAAGAAGTGAAAAATACTGTCATTAGAGTCATACAGTAGAGAGAAGGCTCCAGGCAATTGAAATGAAAGTGATGCTGAAACTTTAAGTGCATCTTTTCTTTCTTTCCTATTTAGATATATACATGGTCTCTCTCTAAAATAAGTAGCACCTTTTAACTAGTTTGAATATCTGTTTAGGAATCCTCTATTTGAAAACACATGATCTGGAATATTAGCAATAACATGGTTCTCAAAATCTCCATAGTTACTGGAAGTCATGAAATAGTTGTTAAATCTGAGGTTTAAATGTATGTGTTTTTAAGACCAATTATTTTCTTAAAAATGTGACATTATCCTTCAAATTGTGTCACAGCAATCCCCAATGCATATTCCAATTTAAGAGAACTTTATTAAGGTGAGTATTTTTAGAAGTCGTTTATTCTAATGAGAAGAAATTCAGCACAGTCTCAAAGAATGCTACTTGGGACTGAAAACTCGAGTGTAGTTTCTAGATCTGTCAGCTTTTACCAGTATATCCCTCAGTAAATCACTGACAGTATAAATCTAGGCTCTTCAATTGTACAAGAAAAATAATTCTAAATCCATAGAGACACATTGAATATAAAATAAGATGATAAATAGAAAGAATTTAATGCTGTACTAATAAATATTGATCATTAGCATCAGAATGCTTACATTCTTTCAAAGTTTTTAATACACAATAGCTATTGTTATGAAAATGTTCACTGGTCCTTTATAACTATTTTTGGCTAATGTTATTCATAAGTAAACAAACAGCTAAAAAGGAACAAGAGACTGCAAATATATGTTCTTAAAGCAAAGTATAATATTGTGATAGAATTAAGTTATAGAAAAAGTATACGTTAACATTGAAGTAAAATTAGAAAATATTTTAAACTATGAAAGGAAATGGAAATATCATCACCACTTTTGAGACTTCTGTTCATGGTCCTCTAGACTAATCTTATGTATATGTATATATGTATATATATGTATATATGTATATAATATATATATATATATATATTACATATAACTTTTTGTCATATTTTTCTATTTAGCAGCTTTTATTTTCATTCACCATAAATTTTGGTAATTCCTATGCTATTAAAAATTGGGAGATGAATGCTTTCTTGGTATATGAGCAAAATCAAGAATCTCATCTTGTAATGCTTTAAGCCTTGAAGTTTTGTAATTTCATGAGGTTAAATATCTGCATGCAGTTATACCTCTTTTGTTGCTCCCTGCTAAACATTTAAAAACCATACCATTCTGAGATACGTCAACAAGCTCCAGTAATTACTATTTCTTTAGTTAATTTTAGTTTGATTAAAAGCATTTCCTTTTTTCCTGATTTCTATAAGTTTAGGTTCCTTAAAAGGATATAATTTTTGTTAAATTCTTTGTACATTTCTTTTAAGAATATTAATATTTTAAGAGGTGCTTAGATTACCTAATATTAATAGAGAAAAGTTGCCAAGGTAAGAATAGGTAATGAATCAAAAATTTGTGACATCCTATAAATTTTAGTCAAACAATTGTTAATATTTCCTTTGAAAATGTCTATACATAATCAAGAATTGCAGTTTTAATATTATTCAAAGGATAGTTAAGAAATTATGCTTTCTTTATTTTCCTATGTTTAATTATTTTCATTTAAACTTAATCAATGGTTATTAGGTATACATTTCCCTTCAATGATTTTTATTTTTTAATTTATATTAAGATGCTCTTTGTATAAATATGTTCATTTCCTTAAATGATTTTTGAAATATTAAAATAAAGTACATCTCTGATTTAGGATTAACTTTTTAATGAACTCTCACAAATTCATTGCTATTTATTAATTTATTCAAATAATTAAAATGTGTATTGTTTTCCTCTACATCCTGAATTTCCACGAAAATTTTAATATATATGTAGTATTCATATAAATTACTGTATTGAGATTTTATTTTGCTCTGAACTCAATATTGTCTGGAATCTATATTTAGAGCAATTCTTCTGTTTCTGTTAGCAATTAACTATGTTTTTGATAAGCATTTATTTTTTCTCTTGCTTCACAAGTTGTGTAATGAATATAGATTTGTGTGTTTTAAACATCATATATAAATAGGTAGTCATTGAATCAAAGGCTACATCAGTAATATTTTGAGGATTTTAAAATTCACAGTTGCCTTTCTTATCTCCATAAATTACCAATAGTTTTGCATAAATAAGTATACAAAATAAATTAAGGTATCTATTGGTGACTTTTAATTCTATAAAAACTTGTATTTTCAGCTAACAGATACATCAGATGTGAAGGATGACTGTAGGCAATCAGTTCAGGTATCCTGAATAGCAATCTCAGAAGTGTATCAACAGCATAAGTCCTAACTATGTTCGCTCATACATATAAGGTGTTTTTTTAAAATAAATTATTGAAGTATATCATTCATACATGAACACAAATAAACAATAAGTGTTTGGTAAACATTGTGAACTTACAAAACAAACATGCATAACATTATACAGGGCTCCCACACATCACCCCACCAAAAATACTTTGCATTGTTTTGAAACATTTGTTAACAAATTATGAAAGAGCATCATCAAATTATTACTACTGGGAAGCAGCTGTGGCTCAATCAGTAGGGCTCCCATTTACCATATGGGAGGCCCCGGGTTCGGTTCCTCGGGGCCTCCTGGTGAAGGCAAACCCGCCCGCATGGCGTGGTTAGCTGACCCAGCGAGCACAAGCAGCAAGGGGGGGATAAATGAATAAATAAATAAAATCTTTAAAAAAAAAATTATTACTACTAACTAGAGTCTGTTTCTTACTCCCCTATACTTTTTTTTTTAAAAGGATTTATTTATATAAGGCTTTGTGTTCTAATTAAAATTATTAAAAAAAAAAAACATGAATATAGGCATTCTTTTCCTGGTATGGCTGCTCAAGAAGTCATTGCATATCTAAGGGAGCTGCTATCTTTTAACTATCTCATGCCTAGTTTCCATTCTCAGGATACACTCACAGTATCCTGTTGGCTGAAACAAGTTTAGTCTGCACATCAGCTCCCTTTAAGCAACTTTCCTGATGTTCAGCAGAATACTTTCACTTACAATTCTTTTGTCCCAAATTAATAATGTAGCCATCAATAATGGCAAGAGACTCTGGGAAATATACTCTTAATTGGGTAATTGTATTGCCTACCAAATTAGAATAATTTTCAAAGGCAAAGAGAGAGAATGAATATTGCGTGGCAGCTAGCACTCTAATAAATGACAAAGAAATTACATTATTTTTGGTGTGTTAGAGTTAGGTCATACATTTAAATTTCCTCTCTAACAAACTGTTCAACTTCACCTTTTAATGTGTTGCACCATTAAATGTGTGTAGGAGTAGTATGTGGAGAAGGAAATTATATGGACATCTTAAAAAGTCTTCAAATTTAATGTGTGCACTTTTTAGCAGATAAGTTATAGGTACAAAAAATAAATAGCAATTCAGCTAAAAGTAATGATACTCAGATTTTTTTTTAATATTAAAGAAAGTTTACTCAAAAGCTACAAACATTTCAAAGCTACAAAATTTTCAACAATATAAGATTATGAGTGGAATACAAAACTGTTTACAAATTGAAAGGAATAAGGTTTCTTGAATTTTAAGTTTAGTTTAGATTTTGGAAAATGAAATAAAACTCAGTAAAAATTTCTATTTAGTACAAAATTTTAGTGGGCCTGTAGGTTATATAGCAGTCATTTGTTTCATAATCCTTAATAATGACAACTACAAACCAGCTTAAATAAGTAATAGTCAAATGGAGATTCACAATTGGATGGATCTTTTAATGCGATTAGGATGTCTGAGTGCTGCAATTCCCAGTTTTGGCTACAAATATTTTTTGCCCATTTTTTAAAATATATTTTTTATTTTTAAAGAAGCTTTAGTTTACATAAATGTTACATCAAAATTCAGAGGATTCTCATATTCTCTGTCCCTCCTCCTCCCACAATTTCCCCCATTAACAATATCTTTCATTAGTGTGGTATATTTGTTACAATTGATGAACACATATTGAAGTATTGCTACTAGCCATAGACGATAGTTTACATTATATTTTACACTATGCACTGACAACTTTATAGATTTTAAAAAAATGTATAATGGCCTGTATCTGTCATTGCAATGTCTTGCAGGACAATTCCAATGTCCCAAAACATGCCTCCATGTAACATCTTAGCTTCCCTCTCCCTCACCTCAGAACCTCTGATAACCACTGCCTTTATATCATTGTTACAAATTCTTCCATTGCTAGTTGCATTCCCCCCTTGTGTTTGTTCATTCCTTAATCTTGAGGATTTGGGGATGGTGCTGCCCACTCTGTTGTTTTAAAGGGAGCTTAGATTTCGTAGGGCAGATGGATGGAACTGTCTTGCTTGCAGTTGTAGATATGCTGTTTTTTGGGGAAAGGTATTGTCCATCATTCTTTTGTTAGTTGTCCTAGGCAAGTCCAATGAACTGGAGAATAGGTGTTGCAACTCTGCTGAGATTCAGGGCTCAATTGGCATATGAATAAACCAAAGATTTAAGTATCTGGGCCATATAGTTAATGAATATAGTATTAATTATAGGTTCAAATAAAAGGGGCAGAAGCGTCATGTGTAGTGAAATTATAAATAAGTCTAACTCTGTTGCACTGGAGAGCATATATACACAAAGTAAGGCTCACTTGTAGGGTGCCAAATTCCTGGAATAGTCGGCTGTGCCTGTAATCATACATAATACACAACAGATCTTACCATGATGAAGGACACATTGAATAAAATTTTTTTACTTAATTTTTATTTTTACTTTTATTATTATTTTTATTTCATTTATTATAATTACTATGATTTTATTTTCTTATTACTTTTATTTGTTTATACTTTTTGGTTTTGTTTTGGGGAAGGTTTTAGATCACAGAAGGGTCACAATTGTGGCAGTGGAGAATATCTGGTGTGGGGTGTTGGTGATGGTGGATGTGTGGGAGGGGTGAACCTGAGCCATGCCTCTATGACATATAAATATGTTTAAGTAGTCATGGGGTGTTGTCTCAGTGAATGGAGACCCACACAATAACCTCTGGATGTACACCTACAAATATTGAATTCCAATCCTGGGATATCCTGCTATATTCCCTAACAGAGTGGCAGGAATACCCCAAGTACATGTGCCTAGCAGAGGAAGACAGACCACTATGCCAGGTCCTTGATATTGATGATTGTATTATGAACGTTTTCTTATGAAATTGAAATTTAACCTATATTAAATATTGCCTAAGAGTTACATCCTGAAAGCTTCCTTCTTGTTCAAATGTGGTCTCTCTCTAAGCCAAACACAGCATATAAACACACTACCTTTCCTCACACCCCTGGGATAGGCATCCCTGGCACCAAGGGATTATTAACAAGTGCCAATAAGCAATGCATCTGGAAAAAGATCTTTACCAAAAGGGGAAATATTAAATATAAATGAGTTTTTATGGCTAAGAGATTTCAAAGTGAGTTGGGAGGTCATTCCAGAGGTTACATTTGTACATGTCTCAGCCAGATATCAGTGACTGACACAGTAAACATTGCCTCAAACAACAGGGCTCCTGAGGGCTCTAAAAACATTTAGACAGTTTTGCACATTTGAAAATTATGTTCCTTGTCATTTCATCATTGAGTAGTAGTATCTCTCTTTTTTTAAATTTATTTTATTTTCTTAAAAGATATTTAGATTACATAAATATTACACACAAAAAAACCTAGGGCTTCCCACATGCCCTACCTCCCATACCTCCCACAACTTCCAACATAAACACCCTTCATTAGCGTGGCACATTAATTTCAATTGATAAACACATCCTGGGGCTTTGCCATTAAGGATGGACCATAGTTCACATTGTAGACAACACTCTATCCCACACAGTTCTGCATGTTATATGATGATATAAAATGGCCTATATCTATTGTTGCAATGTCACTAAGGACATTTCCCAAGGGGCAATTCCCAAGTCCCGAAAAAAGGCCCTGTATAACAAATGCTTCTCCCTCTCCCTGCCCCTAGAGCCTCTGGCGGCCATTGGCTCCAAATCAATGTTGTAATTTTTTCCATTGCTTGAACTACAATATGTCTGTAGTAGAATACCAGTAAGTCCATTCTAGTCCATGGCTCTTCCTCCCATCCTGGGGAATCTGGGATGATGATGTCCACTCCACCTCCAATTGAGAGGGGGCTTATATCCCATTGGGAAGATGAATGGGATTATCATGCCTGCAGTTGCCGAAACTCTCCATTCCCTGCGATGGCCATTGTCCATCATTATCTCCCTGCCAGTTGTCCTGGGTGAGTCCAATGAGCTGTAGAGTAGGAGGTGCTGCTCCACCAAGGTTTCAGGCCCAGCTGGCACATGGACAGCACAAAGACTCAAGCCTCTGGATGTACACCTAAAAACTCCAGCACCAACTATAGGTTTGAATAGAAAGGACAGATGAGCCATGTGCAGGGAAGACATAATTGAGTCCAACTCTGAAACTCTCAGGAGCACAAACTCCAAAGTGGGGTCCACTGGAAAGGGACCAAACTTTGGAGCTATTGGCTCTGACAAAGGACCTGGGTTTCTTCAGAGTCCTCAGGAGCCCCACTATTTGGGGGTGATATCCACTTTGGAATTCTATGAGATCCTACTGAGATATGTGTAAGCATTACCTCTGGGATGACCTCCCAACTCATTTTGAAGTCTCTTAGCCATATAAACTCATTTGTCTTTACCTTTTCCTTCTTTCATTCAAGGTCTTTTTCCAGTCACATTGCCAGTTGGCACTTGGTAGCAATCCCTTGTTACCAGGGAGTCTCATCCCTGGGAGTCATGTCCCACACTGGGACAAAGGTAATGCATTCATATGCTGACTTTGGCTTAGAGAGAGGCCACATTTAAGCAACAAGGAGGCTCTCAGAAGGCAACCCTTAGGCACCCCATAACAATAGGTTAAGTTTCCACTTCAAGAGCAAAGACTCTAAGGTTAATCATTAATATCAAGGGCCTATCAGTGGATCATCCTCCTTCACCAGTCACTGCCACTGCACTAGGGGGACTGTTGCTCCTCCCTTAGAGAAAGTGGCAGAGGTCTCCAGGATGGGAATTCAGTGTTCTTTCATTTATTGAGTGATTCTCCACCCACTGTGACAATACCCTGTAAACATATGAATATTTTAATATACATTATATTTATGCTCATGTGAACTTCTTCCCATGGCCCCCCCATCCCTGATACCCCACACCAACAATCCTATCCACCCCAGTTTTAACCCTTCTATGATCCAAAGTTCTTCAAAGATGAAGCCATTTCAATAACTGAATACAATTAATAAGAAAATGAAATAATAATGAAAAGTTTAAATGTAAGAGATAAAATATATAAAATTTTTAAAAAACTAAAAATAAAATTAAATAAAAAGATTTGGGCATTTAAAAATGAAAAATATTAAAAAATATATTTTTTGACCTTCTGTCTTTCATCACTGGAATATCTGGTGTCCAGTCTGTACCGTGGCACCTTCTTCCTCTCATTCCCTAGTGCTTCACTATTTCTCATTTTGTTTTCAAAGAAGTTTTAGGTCACAGCAAAGTCACACAAAGGATACAGGAGAATCTCATATACCCAACCTCCTCCCGCTTTCTGCCTCCCCATATTAATACCTTTTTATTTGTGGATAGTAGCGTTGTTATAACTGATATACAAATAGTGAAACATAGCTACTAAACATTGTCAATGGCTTACACTCGGGGTACCTTTTAGACGGTACGCTTTTATAAATTTTGATGATATTTACCATGTCCTGTGTTCATCACTGTATGGTAATGAAGAGCATTTCCACTGACCACTAAATAACCCCTGTTTGACCAATTCTATTCACCCCAACCCAACCCCCCAGGGCCCACGACGACCTCCTGGCTTGACTCGTTGGATGACAAGATTCATAGTTACATGCAACAAGAGGTCTTGATACACTGGTTTGTCCTCCCCTATTAAGAACCGCCTTTGCTCTTGAGAGACTCCCGCCTGTCTATTTTTGAACAAATTGATCCTCCCAAAGATTGGAGTCCAGCTCCTCCCCACTAATTATGTGGGTCTCCACCCACTGATACAACACATTATGACAGAATGAACATTCACACACTCCTTAGAAGCCTGCTCCAGGTGTGCCCTGTCCCAAATGACCCCCCAACAAACACCCTAAATGAGTGACTCTTCCTTGTCATATTGCCATAAGAGCATTCCCACCTCTGTACTTTCAACCTCTTACCCAAAATCCCCAATGTTCACCTGCTCCCTCTCCCAACCCTCCCTCCAGTATTCTGGACCTTCTAACCCACCCTTCCCAATCTACCCACCTAACAACCATGCACCACCCAACCCAATAATATCACCACCCTCCTGTCTTATCCATTCAATACGCAACTACGCTGTGTCACTTTACCATAGATTACGTCCATATGGGTGATGGCTCACAACCTTCTCTTCTCTTTCTATTTCTTGTAAACCTAACATACAGGCAATAGCTCTCTGAGACTGCTCAAATTCCTTAATTCATATCAGTGAGGTCATGTATCATTCTTCCTTCGATGCTTGGCTTATTTCACTCAACATAAAGTTTTCAAGATTCATCCATGTTATCCCGTGTGTTAGCACTTTATTCCTTCTTACAGCTGAGTAATATTCCATTGTATGTATGTACCACATTTTATTCATTCATCTGTTGATGAGCCCTGGGTTGATTCCAACTTTTAGCAACAGTGAACAATGCTGCTATGAACACTGATGTGTATATATCTGTTCATGTCTTTGATTTAAATTCTTCTGGGTATATACCCAGCAGTGAAATCGCTGGATCATGTGGAGGTTCTATAGTTAGTTTTTTGAGGAACTGCCAAACTGTCCTCCATCGTGGCTGGAACATTGTACAATCCCATCAGCTGTGGATGAGGGTTCCCATTCCTCCATATCCTCTCCAACACTTATAGTCTGCTGTTTTTTTAATAGCCACTATTCTAATGGGTGTAAGGTGATATCTCATTGTCGTTTTGATTTGCATTTCCCTAATAGCTAGCGATTTCAAGCATCTTTTCATGTGCTTTTTGGCCATTTGTATTCAAAGTGTCATTTCATTTCACGTGCCATTTTGTAAATGGGTTGTTTGTATTTTTATTTTTGAGGTATAGGATTTCTTTATAATATGCTCGATATTAGGATCCTATCAGATATATGGTTGTCAAAAATTTTCTTCCTTTAGGTAGGCTGCTTTTTTAGTTTCTTGATAACATCATTGGGGTACAGAATTTTTTTATCTTGAGGTTATCCCATTTACCTATTTTTTCTTTTGCTGCTCATGTTTTGGTGTTGATCCATCTTGACTTGATTTTTGTATAAGGTGTGAGATGGTGTTCCTCTCTCATTCTTTTGGATATGAATATCCAGTTCTCCAATCACCATTTGTTGAAGAGTCCATTCCCTCCCAACTGAGTGGGCTTATTGGTCTTCACAAACATCAGATGACAATATATTTGAGGATCTATATAGAAACTTTCAATTCATGCCATTGGCCTGTATGTCTATCCTTGTGCCAATACCATGCAGTTTTGACCAGTGTAGCATTATAGGATGTTTTAAATTCAGGTAGTGTGATGCCTCCAACTTCATTTTTCTTTTTCAGTATGTCTTTGGTGATTCTTCCAAATAAATTTTGTAGTTAGTTTTTCCAATTCATTAAGCATACAGTGTTGATTTTTATTGGAATTGCATTGAATCTGTAGATTAGTTTGGGTAGGATAGACATCTTGATGATGTTTATTTCCTAGGCATGAACAGGGAATATTCTTCCATTTATTTAAGTCTTCTTTTATTTCTTTTAATAGTGTTTTGTAGTTTTCTGTATATAAGTCCTTTATATCTTTAGTTAAATTTATTCCTAGGTATTTGATACTTTTAGTTACTATTGTAAATGGTATTTTTTTCTTGATTTCGTCCTCAGATTGCTCATTATTGGTGTACAGAAATGCTACTCATTTTTGAGCATTGATCTTATATCCTGAGACTTCACTGGACTCATTTATAAGTTATAGAAACTTTGTTGAAAATTTCTCAGTGCTTTCTATGTATAGGATTATGTCATCTGCAAATAGTGAAATTTTTACTTCTTCCTTTACAATTTGGATGCATTTTATATCTTTTTCTTGCCTCATTGCCTGAGCAAGTACTTCTAAGACAATGTTAAATAGGAGTGGTGATATTGGGCATCCTTCTCTTGGTCCTGATCTTAGAGGGAAAGCTTTTAGGATTTTACCATTGAAGATGATGTTAGCCGTGGGTTTTACATATATACCCATTATCATGTTCAGAAAGTTTCCTTCTATTTCTATCTTTTGCAGTGTTTTTTTTTTTCAGGAAAAAGTACTGTATTTTGTCAAATGCTTTTCTGCATCTATGGAAATGATCATGTGATTTTTTTTCTTTCAATCTGTTTATGTGGTGTATTACATTGATTTTCTTACGATGAACCATCCTTGCACGCCCGGGATGAAACCCACTTGGTCATGGTGTATAATTCATTTGATATGTTGTTGAATGCAATTAGCAAATATTTTGTTGAGGATTTTAGCATCTAGGTTCATTAAAGAAATTGGTCTGTAATTTTCCTTTCTTGTGGTATCTTTGTTTGGCTTTGGTATTAGGGTAATTTTGGCATCATAGACTGAGTTAAGCAATGTTCCTTCTACTTCTTTCTTTTTGGAAAAGCTTAACCAGGATTGGTGTTAGCTGTTTCCAGAATGTTTGGTAGAACTTACCTTTGAAGCCATCTGGTCCTGGGCTCTTCTTAGTTGGGAGGTTTTTGATGACTGAGTCTATCTCTTTACTTGTAATTGGAATGTTGAATCCATCATTTTCTTCTTTCATCAATGTAGTTTGCTTGTGAGTTTCTAGGAATTTGTCCATTTCCTCTAAGTTATCATTCTTCTTGGCATATAATTTTTCAAAGTATCCTCTTATGATAGTCTTTATTTCCGTGGGGTCAGTAGTGATATCCCCTTCCTCTTTCCTTATTTTGTGTATTCGCATCTTCTCTCTCTTTTTCTTTGTTATTCCGGTTAAGGGTTTGTCAATTTTATTGATCTTCTCGAAGAACCAGCTTTAAAAAAAATTTTTTTACAGTGCTTTCTTATTTTCTATTTCATTTAGTTCTGCTCTAAGCTCTGTTATTTCCTACTTTCTACTTCCTTTGGGGTTAGTTTGTTGTTGTTTTTACAATTCCTCCAGGTGTGCAGTAATAGAAAAGAGAACCATCACATACAAGGGAAGCTAAATATGATTAAGTGCTGATTTCTCATCTGAAACCATGGAGGCAAGAAGACAATGGTATGTATAGTCGAGGTACTCAAAGAAAAAAACTTCCAGCCATGAATTCTCTATCAAGGAAAGCAGACTCTCTCTGTTCCTTGGGATGGTTATTGTCCATCATCATCTCCTTGTTAGTAGTCCTGTTGAGTCTGATGAACTGGACTGGTGGTGCTACTCTGTTCAGGGCCCAACTGGCACATGGACAGCACAAAGATTTAAGTCTCTTGGACATACACCTTTCAACTATATTACTGACTATAGGTTCAAATAGAAGGGGCAGAAGAGCCATGTGTAGGGAAAACACAACTGAGTCCAATTATGCCACACTGGGGACCATACATTCCCAAATAGTTCCCTCTGTTAGGGCACCAGACCCTTGAGTTCTCTGACCTGCCTATAGAGTCTGGATGTCTCCAGAGCCCTCAGGAGCCCTGCTATTCAGACAATATTTACTTTGGCAATTAATGAGATTCTGCTGAAACATACATAACCATAACCTTGAATGACCTCCCGACCTACTTTGAAGACTCTTAGCCATTTGAACTCATTTTTCTTTACCCTTTTGTCCTTTTGGTTGAGGCCTTTTTACAGTTGCACTGCTAGTTGGTTGTTGGCAGTAATCCCTTGCTGCCAAGGGGACTCATCCCCAAGATTCATGTCCCATGCTGGTCGGAAGATAATGGATTTATATGGTGAGTTTGGTTTAGAGAGAGGCCACATTTGATCAAGAAGGAGGCTCTCAGAAGGTAAATCTTAGTCACCCTATAATACTAGGTTAAGTTTCAATTTCAAAGGTTCATAAGTACAGACATCAATATCAAGGGCTCATAAATGGTCCATTCTACTTCACTAGTCACTGCCCCTGCCCTCAGGGGGTTCTTGCTGTCCCATTAGAGGATGTGTCAGAGCTCCTCAGGATGGGAATTTGATATTCCTTCAATTATTGTGTAAATCTCCACCCACTGTGAAAATGCCTCATGGACACTTGAACAAATTTGTATGCCTTATAGATATGCCCCAGGTGAATCTCCTCCCATATGTCCCCCATAACTGACACCCCACACCAACAATCCTCCACTGCCACAGTTATAACCCTTCTGTGATCCAAAACTTCTTCAAAAATGAAGCCAACAAAATAAACAAATACAATTAATAAAATAAAATAATAATGATAGTTTTAAAAATAACAAAGAACAAAAAATAAAATAATGAAATAATAAAATATAATTTAAAAATATAAAATTAAAGAAAAATTTTTTGACATTATGTCTTTCATCACTGTAAGATCTGTTGTCTTGTATGTACAGTGACATTTTCTTCTATTTATTCCCCAAGTGTCTTATCTTTTTTCATTTTGTCTTCAAAGATGCTTTAGATTACAGAAAAGTGATGTACAGAATAAAGGGGATTTCCTCTTTCCCTTATTAATAATATTTTACATGTGGATGGCTCATTTTTTACATTTGTACTAATATTGAAACATTGCTACTATGTGTTCTGCTAAGGAAGAGGCAGAAACTCAGAATGTTAAATAAAAAGAGAGCTTTATTTAGCTAAATGGATACTATTTGTAAGAATTTAGATTAAGCAATCACAATAATTTAGTAATAACAATATAACAAAGAGAAATGGGTTAATTAGGTAATGTAGAGGGAAGATGAAAGTGTATGTACACACTCACCAAAGACTAGCAATCCATATTCGACATTAAGAAACAGTGAAATAATCACAATTATTGATTACTCACAATATAATGCACTAAAACAATTAGATAGTACAAAGGAAAGATAGAGAATATATTTACAAACACTCACCAAACCGGGGGAAAACTCAACATCTGGACTTTCACAAGGCTGGGAAATCCTGTTTAACAGCTGACCAGAGTCCTGATTGGAAACACACCTGGGTAGAGTGTACTAGCAACAGCCCCTTCCAGGATATAATACAACACCAGGTCCTGGGTAAAATACAACACCAGGCAGAGTATCCTCTCCTGTGTGAGACTTCCATTTTTAAGGGACCCTGATTCTCAGAACTCTTACCAATCTTGCTATTTGGGCATGGGAAATTTCTGACATAGCTATCTGTGAGCCTGCAGGCATGACCTTCAAGCACATCCTCCCACCAACCAGACCCCAGTTAACATTCCTCGGTGCCGGTGGGAAGAAGATTCTAGGAACCTGCACATGATTTACTGTTGGTTCACAATTCTTAACCCACTCCTTACTTACATTTATATTTTTATATCACCATGGTCAATGATTTACATTATGGTTTACATTTTGGACCATACACTTTTATAATGTTTGAAAAAATTTAATATGGCTTGTATCTATCATTGTGAGATCATGTAGAATACTTCCATGTTCCCCAAAATGTCCCATGTTCCATGTATGCTATTCCTCGCTCTCCCTCCTCTTGGAAGGAAGAAAATTCATAGTTACTTGCAAAAACATTGAGGGCTTGTCATATTGGACTGTCTTCCCCTAGTAGACATTGCCTATGCTCTCAAAAGACTCCAACCCCTCTATTTGAGAACATAGTAGGACTCCCCAGCATGGGAGACCAACATCTCCTACTCATTATGTGGGTCTCCATCCACTGTTTCAACACACTATGACAAGATAATCATTCACACACTCCCTAGAAGCCTGCCCCTGGTGTGCCCTGTCCCGATGCCTCCCAAATCCAACTCGCTAAACTAGTAAGCTTTCCCTAACACATTTGCTAAAAGAAAATTTCCAACGTTGAAATTTCAAACAAATTCCCACAAATCCTGAGTTCATCTGACCTTCACTCCAGTTCTGTGGACAGTCCACTCCCCCCTCAACCCTACCCATCTCACAAACCAGCATCACCCAACCCAATAGCATCACTGCACCACTGTCATGCCCATGCATTGCCCAACTATACCCTTCCAACTTATCATAGATTTTGCCTGTACAGGCATTGGTTCTCAACCTTCTACTTTTCTGTCTCCTGTAAACCTATCTCCCATATACTAGTTCTGTGAATTTGCTCAATTCACTTAAGTCATGTAATTTTTGTCCTTCTGTTCCTGGCTTGCTTCACTCAACATAAGATCTTCAGGATTCATCCATGTTATCCCTTTTGTTAATACTGCAGATTTTCTTACAGCTGAATAATATTCCATTTTATGTATATACCACAATTTGTTTATCCACTCATCTGCTGATAGACATTTCAGTTGTTTCTAACTTTTGGCAATAGTGAATAATGCTGCTAAGATCATGGGTGTGCATATATCTGTTCATGTCCCTGCTATCAATTCTTCTGTGTATATACCCAAGAGTGGGATTGCTGGAACATATGGCAGTTTTAGAGTTAGCTTCCAATGGAACCAACAAACTGTCCTCCATAGTGGCTGCACCACTCTACATTTCCACCAGCAGTGGATAAGGGTTCCCGTACATCCACATCCTCTCCAACACTTATAGTACTCGGTTTTTAATAGCCGCCAGTCTAATAGGTGTAAAATTATATCTCATAGTAGTTTTGATTTGCATTGCCCTAATAGCTAGTGATGTTGAGCATCTTTCCATTTGCTTTTCAGCCATTTGTATTTCTTCTTTGGAGAAGTGTCTATTCAAATCACTTGCCCATTTTTTTTTTCATATTTTTAACAGCTTTAGTCAGATAAAATTCACATAGATTAAATTGTGTCCCCCAATTTAGACAGGTTCTTTTTATTTATTTATTTTTGATATATAAATATATATGCATATATGTGTATTTGCTTACAAAAATGTTATATATATATATATATATATATATATATATATATGCATATATTTTAAGAGGTGCTTAGATTACCCAAAATATTATACGGAACCCACTGGCATTCCCATGTTGCCCACCTCCCACACCTCCCACCACATCCCACACAAACATCTCCCACAGTGTGGCCCACCACCCTCAATGAACTTCTACATCCTGGAGCCTTGCCACCAACCATAGACCACAGTTCACACTGTAGACCACACTCTCTCCCACTCATTTCTGAGTGGTGTGTGCTGATTTAAAATGGCCTACATCTGTTGCCACAACAGTACTCAGGACAATCTCCAACTCCCAAAGAAGCCCCTGTATTTCAACCGCTCATCTCCTCCCTACCCCAAAAGTGTCAAGTGGCCACTGGCTCCACCTCATTGTTACAACTTCTTGCATTGCTAGAATCACCATATGTGAACAAGAGAATACCATCAAGTCCACTCTAGTCCATAGTTCTTCCCCCAATCCTGAGGGGACTGGGATGGTGATGTCCACTCCAACTTCAAGTGAGAGAGGGCTTATATCCCATGGATATGGTGGGTGGGATGATCCTGCCTGCCGATGCAGGCCCTCTCCATTTCCTGGGATGGCCATTGCCCATCGTTGTCTCCTCACCAGGTGACTTGGATGAGTCCATTGAGCTGTAGGGTAGGAGTTGCAGCTCCACCTAGATTTCATGAACACCTGGCACATAGGTAGGCAGGAGGCTCCAGTCTCTGGAAGTATACCTAAAAACTCCAGCATCACATATAGGTTTGAATAGAAGGGACTGGTGAACCATGTGCAGGGAGGACTTATTTGAGTCTAATTCTGTCACTCTCAGGAGCACAGATTCCAAAATAGAACCCTCTGATAAGGCATCAGTCTCTGGGGCTATCCCCCCTTATATAGGACCACGGTGTCTCCGGAGCCCTCAGGAACCCCACTGAGTGGGGTGATAGGCACTTAGATGTTCTATGAGCTCCTACTGAGGTGTGCACAAGAGTTACCTCTGGGATGACCTCCCAACTCTCTTTGAACTCTCTTAGCCACTTGAACTCATTTGTCTTTACATCTTTCCATTTGCTTTTCAGCCATTTGTATTTCTTCTTTGGAGAAGTGTCTATTCAAATCACTTGCCCATTTTTTAAACAAGTTGTTTGTCTTTTTATTTTATTTTTGAGGTGTAGGATTTTTTATATATGCTGGTTATTAGGTCACTATCAGATAAATGGTTATCAAATATTTTCTCCCTTTCAGTAGGCTACCTTTTCACTTTCTTGACAAACTCCTTTGAGGTGCAAAAGATTTTAATTTTGAGGAGGTCCCATTTATCTATTTTTCCTTTCATTACTCATGTTTTGTGTGTAAAGTTTGTGAAACCATTTCCTAAAACACGTTCCTGTAGATGCTTCCTTGCATTTTCTTCAATATCTTTATGATCTTGGAACTTATATTTAGATGTTTGATCCACCTTAAGATAATTTTTGTAAAGATGTGAGATGTTTTCCTTTTTCATTCTTTTGGATATGAATATCCAGGTCTCTAAGCACCACTTGTTGAAGATGCCATTTTCTCTCATATGAATGTTTTGTTGGCCTTGTTGAATATTCATTAACTGTATATCTGAGGTTCTTTATCAGAACTCTCAATTAAGTTCCATTGGTCAGTATGTCTATCCTTTTTTCCATTACCATGCATTTTTAACTACTGTAGCTTTATAGAATGTTTGAAAGTTAGTTACTCTGATTTAATTTTTATTTTTCAATATGTCTTTGGGTATTTGGGGCCCCATGCCCTTCCAAATAAATTTCATAGTAGCTTTTCCAATTCAGTAAAACATATTGTGGAAGATTTTACTGGGGTTGTGTTAAATTTGTAGATCAGTTTGGGCGGGATAGACATCTTAATGAAGTTTAATGTTCCTATTGATGAACAGGGAATATTCTTCCTTTTACTTATGTCTTCTTTTTTTTTTAATTAATTTATTTTTTATTGTGGGTAAAAATCAAAATTTTCACAATACTTTGATTTCCTTTAGCAGTGTTCTGCAGTTTTCTACATATAAGTCATTTACATCTTTAGTTAACTTTATTCTTCGTTATTTGTTTCCTTTAGTTATATTGTAAATGGGATTTTTTTCTTGATTTCCTCCTGAGTTTGCTCATTATTAGTGGGCAGAAATACTACTGACTTTTGCACATTGATTTTATAATTTGCCACTTTACTAAACTCATTTATAAGTTCTAGAAACTTTGTTGTAGATTTCTTCTGGCTTTCTATGTTTAGGATCATGTCATCTGCAAATAGTGAAAATTTTACTTCTTCCTTTCTAATTTGGATGCTTTTATATCTTATTCTTGCTGAAGTGCCTGAGCAAGTACTTCTAACACAATGTTAACTAAGAGTGGTGACAGTGGGCCTTTTTGTCTTGTTCCAATCTTAGAGGGAAAGCTTTTACAATTTCACCATTAAATATGATATTACCTTTTGGTTTTTCATATATACCTTTTATCATGTTGAGTAAGTTACCTTCACTTCCAAACTTTTGAATTGTATTTATCAAGAAAGTGTCCTGTATTTTGTCTAATACATTTTCTGCAACTTTAGAGATGATGATGTGATTTTTCTCTTTCTCTTTATGTGGTGTATTACATTGATTGATTTTCTTATGTTGAACAATTCTTGCACACAAAGGATGAAACCCACTTGTTAATGGTGAATAATTCATTTGATGTGTTGTTGAATAGGATTAACAATTATTTTCTTGGGTATTTTAGCATCTAGGTCCATTAGAGAGATTGGTGTATAGTTTTCCTTTCTTGTGGTGTCTTTGGCTTTGGTATTAAGGTGATCCTGGCATCATAGCATGAGTTGGGCAATGATCCATCCACTTTTATTTTTTGGAAGTGTTTAAGCAGATTTGGTGTTGGTTCTTTCTGGTATGTTTGGTAGAATTCAACCTATGAAGCCATCTGGTCCTGGACACTTCTTAGTTGGTAGGTTTTTGATGTCTAATTCAGTCTTGTTAGTTGTGATTGGCTTGTTGAGTTCATCAATTTTTTCTTTTGTCAATTTGGGTGCATGTGTGTTTCTAGGAATTTGTCCATTTCCTGTAAATTATCCATCTGGGCATACAATTTTTCAAAATATCCTCTTATGATACTCTTTATTTCTGTGCGGTCACTGGTGAGATCCCCTTCATCATTTCTTATTTTACGTATTTGCATCTTCTCTCTTTTTCCTTTGGTAGTCTAGCTAAGGGTTTATCAATTTTATTAATTTTCTTCAAGAACCAGCTTTCGGATTTTTAAAAATTTTTCTATTGTTTCCTTATTTTCAATTTCATTTAGCTGTGCTCTAATTGATATTTCCTTCTTTCTACTTGCTTTGAGCTTCGTTTGTTGTTCTTTTTCTAATTCCTCCAGGTGTGAAGTTAGTAATTTGATTTTAGCTCTTTCTTATTTTTTAATATAACAACTATGACTATGAATTTCCCTCACAGTACAGTTTTTGTTGCATCTCATAGGTTTTGGTATGCTGTGTTGTACATTTCTTTCATTTCAAAGTAGCTACTGATTTCTTTTGCAATTTTCTCCTTGACCCACTGACTGTCTAAGAGTGTGTTGTTTAACTTCCACATATTTGTGCCCAATCTGGTTCTCTGACCCTTACATATTTCCAGCTTCATTCCATTGTGGTCAAGGAAATTATTTTGCATAGTTTCAATCTTTCTGAATTTACTGAGAGTGGTTTTGTGTCCTATTATGTGGTCTATCTTGTAGAATGATCCATGTGCAGTTGAGAAGAATGTATATCCCGCTGTATTGGGGTGTAATGTTCTGTATATGTGTATATACAGACATATACAGTATGTATAGGCCCAGATTTTCTAATGTATTATTCAAGGTCTTTGTTTCTTTGTTGATACTCTGTCAATATGTTCTTTCTAATGGTGATATAGTTGTATTAAATTTCCCCACTATAATTGCAGAGACATCTATTTCTCCACTTAGGTTTTTCAATGTTTGCCTCATGTATTTTGAAGCACCTCAGTTAGGTGCATAAACGTTGATTATTGTTCTTTTTTCTTCACAGATTACGCATTTCATTAATATGTATTGTCGATCTTTGTCTCTTAGAATAGTTTTGCACTTAAAGTCTATTTTTTTCTGTTTTTAGTGCAGCTACTCCTGCACATTTTTCTTATTGTTTGCATGTAAAGTTGTTTTCCAACCATTGGCTTTCACCCACCTTGTGTCCCTGGGTCTAAGGTGAGTTTCTTGTAGACAGTATATAGATGGGTCATATTTCCTTATCCATTCTGCCAGTCTGTGTCTCTTGACTGGAGAGTTTAATTATTAACATTCAATGTTATTACTATAAAGGAATTACTTACATAAGCCACATTTTCTTTAGGTTTATGTATGGCATATGTTATTTTTATTTATTTATTTTTATGTTTTAGCTGTTCTTACTGTCTTCTACAATTCTCTCTCTCCTCTTTTTTTTCCTTTCAACCTGCAGAACTCCTTTTAGTATTTCTTGATGGGCAGGTTTCTTATTGACAAACTTTCTTAATTTCTGTTTATCTGTGAATATTTTGAACTCTCATTTTTGAATGCCAGTTTTGCTAGATAGAGAATTCTTGGCTGGAAGTTTTTTTTTTTTTTTTTTTAGCTCCTTAACTATGTCAACCACTGCCTTTTGGTCTCCATGGTTTCAGATGATAAATCCAGCATTTAGTCTTGTCGAGCTTCCCTTGTATGTGATGGATCACTTTTTTCTTGATGCTTTCAGTGCTCTCACTTTGTCTTGAGCATTGGACAATTAGACAAGTATATGTCTTGTAGTAGACCTGTTCAGATTTATACTGCTTGGGGTGCACTGAGCTTCCTGAACATGTATGTACATGTCCTTCAATAGTTGGGACATTTTCAAACATTATTTCCTCTAACACATATTTTGCCTCCTTTACCTTCTCTTCTGCCTCTGGATGCCTATAATGTGTATGTTTGTGTGTTTTGTCCTGTCATTCAAATCCCTGTGTCCCTATTGATTTTTTTCTAACTTTTTATCTATCTTTTCTACTATCTGCTTGATTTCAGCTGTACTGTCTTTCACATTCCTGAATCTTTCCTCTGCATGTTCAAACCTGCTGTTATGTACTTCCATTGTATTTTTCATTTCTTGCATTGTGCCATACAGCACCATCATATCCTTTATCTTTTTATTTATGTTTACAATTTCTTCAGTATGTTCTCCCAGTATCTTCTTAATATCCTTATCTCTTCCTTCAATTCATTAAATTGATTAATAATATTTGTTTGGACATCTCTCATTAGTTGCTTCATGTTCTGCATCTCCTCCTGTTTTTTAGTTTTCTCATTGGACAGGGCCATGTCTTCCTGTTTCTTAGTATGACTTTTAATTTTTTAGGTGTCTAAGCATCTTTTATCTTGATGTGTTTATTTATTTTATTAGCTTATTTTTCTTCTCTAAGGTTTTATTTTGTTGTTGTTTTTGTGTTTGTGGTAAGATTTCACTTTGTTCCTTTGTTCCTCTATTTATATTTCCTTGCTGTTTTCTATGTTCCCTCTAAAAAGAAACTCAGGAACAGAGAAAAGGAAAGAAAAAAGAATAGAAAAGAATAGTACTAGTAGTAATAATAAAAGGTAGAAGAGGAACTGTACAAGATCTAGGAAAAGAAATAATTAACATGTGTAAGAAGTAGAGAAGAATATGAATAAAAAGGTGCAATGTAAACCATGAAATTAAAAACAAAATAGAGAAAAATATATAGAATGAAATAAAAGGCTGGAATGATGAGAATAGAGGAGAAGAAAAAAGAAAATGAAAAATAAAAGAAAGAAAACAAAGAAAAGAGTTAGAGTGAAATATAAACAAGAAAATTTGAAGGCCAAACAAAAAGTGGTGGATTGAAAGAACATCAACAGAAAATGGAAGATAGAAAAATGAAGGAAGGAAAAGACATATCATAGGTAGAAATACATCAGTATAAGAATAAAAAGAGAAACAAAGAAATGGTAAACAAACAGCAACTAATAAAAATAAAAAATAAAAAAGGGAGAGAAAAAGAAAAAATAATAAAAATAATAAAATCAATCTTCCTTCTTAGACCCCTAAGGAGCTTCTCAGGCTGCTGGTGTTCATCAATTACCCTGCAGCCTGCCATTATACAGGTTTTGAAATGGGTTTTAGCAAGTTAAATGGAGGGGGGAAGGAAACTCCTTTTAAAAAAATAAGAGAACCCAGAAAAGCTAATAAAAAAGAGTATCTATATGTTCCCTGTCATAAAGTATGAGCTGGTTGACTGATAACCTAGTGGATCACTTCTCTAAGAAGCACTGGGAATTGAACCAGAGACCTCGTTTATGCAAGTCAGGAATTCCTCTAATGATATAAACTGTCTTCTTAGGTTAGTTAGCCCTTCAGAAGGCTATCCACACCTTTTCCCTCGGGCAAGGTGGATTCCTAGTAGTTTGCCAGATCCCTGCTTATTAACCTTTCTGTCTCTGCCCTCTTTCTATTCTAAGTCCACTATTCCCTGGGTGGTTGGGCATGAGATCCTTCCTGAGGAGGTACCCTCTCCCCTCTCTCCATCAGATTAAGGTGACTTCCAAGATCCAAAGTGGGCTGAGCTGGCCAAACTCACCACAAAGGAAGTACTCTCTAACCTTCCAGAAGTCTCTTCCTCCCAGGGAATGCCCTCTCACACTGTATTCAAAGCAGCAGGACTGAGGCTCCACCCAGGTTATTTATCCTGAGGGTGAGGTATATGTACATTTATCAGCCACAGGGGAAAGCAGCTCAGAGTTTTCTTTGACATCTTTATCTTTACAGTACTCTCCAAAATGACTCAGAACACCTTCCCATTCTCTTTCTCTATATATCCAAATCAGCTCCTCTACATAGGTCTCTGTATTCTCTCTATTCCCTTTTTTTTTTTTTTTTGTGAGAGGGTCAGATTGCCCATCCAGCCTAGCACCATTTACCTGGAACTCATCATTGTAGTTTTGACTTGCATTTCGCTAATCATAAGAGATGTTTAATATTTTTTCATGTGTTTTATCAGCATTTGTATTTCATCTTGGACAATTGTCTATTCAAGATTTTTGCCCATTTTTCATTTGGGTATTTTGACTTTTTATAGTTGAGTTGTAGTATTTCTTTATATATTATTGATATTAAACCTTTATCAGATATGTGATTGCCAAATGTTTTCTCCCATTGAGTTGCCTGCCTCTTCAGCCATTTGACAAAGATTTTTTTTAATTTTGAGGAGGTCCATTTATCTATTTTTTCTTTTATTGCTCTGACTTTGGGTAAAAGGGTTCAGAAACTACTGCTTACCAAAATATCTTGAAAATGTTTTCTTACATTTTCTTCTATATATTTTTAATAATATACATTTTTTAAAGATACTTAGATTACATAAGTGTTACATAAAACTATGGGAGATTCCCATATGCCCCATTCCCTACACCTCCCACATTTTCCCACATTAACAACATCCTTCATTAGGGTGATACATTTGTTACATTTGATTAACTTATTTTAAGAACATTGCCATTAAGTATGGTTTATAGTATACATTGTAGTTTACACTCTCTCCTGCACAATTTTGTAAGTTATGGCAAGATATACAATGGCATATATCTTTCCTTGCAATGTTATTCATGACAATACCTAAGTCCCCAAAATGCCCCCATATTACACCTATTTTTCCCTCTCTGTCCCCTGAGAACCTCCAGTGGCCACTGCATCCACATCAATGATAACAGTTTTTCCATTGCTAAAATAACAATATCTATAGTAGAATAACAGTAAGTCTACTCAAGTCCATCATTCACTTCCCACTCCTGAGGATTCTAGGATGGTGATACCCACTCTGTATCCAATTGAGAGGGGACTTGGATCCCATGGAGCAAATGGATTGGACTATCTTGGTTGCAGTTGCAGACTCTGTCTGTTCCTTGTGGTGGTCATTGTCTATAATGATCTTCTTGTTAGTTGTCCTGGATGAGTCCAATGAACTGAAGAGTAGGTGATGTAACTCTCTTGAGAATCAGGGCCTAAGTAGCAAAAGGAAACCCCAAAGATTTAAGTCTTTTGGACTCTCACCTATCCACTCTAGTACTAATTATAAGTTCAAATAGAAGAGGCAGAAAAGCCATGTGTAGGGAAACCACAAATGAGTACAACTCTGTCACACTGGATGGTATAAATTCTAAAGTAGGGTCTACTGGCAGGGCCCTGAACTCCTGAGCTATCTGCTCTGCTTATAGTGTATGGGTATCTCTAGAGCCCTCAGGAGCCCTGCTATTTGAAGCAATATTTACTTTGGCAGTCAATGAGATCTTGCTGAGATGTGCATAAGCATAACTTCTGGAATGACCTCCTGACTCATTTTGAAGTCTCTTAGCCATATAAACTCATTTGTCTTTACCCTTTCCCGCTTTTGCTGGAGGTCTTTTTCCAGTTGCATTCCTAGTTGGTGCTTGGTAGTAATCTCTCAATGCCAGTAAGGATCATCTCCAGGAGTCATATCCCATGCTGGTGGGAAGGTAATGAATTTATATGCTGAGTTCAGCTTAGAGAGAGGCCACATTTGAGCAACAAAGAGGGTCTCAGGACATAATTCTTAGGGATCCTATAATATTAGCCTAAGTTTCTATTTCAAAATTAAAGTTTAATAAGTACACACTCCCTAGAAGCCTGCCTTAGGTGTGCCCTTTCCCACATGACTCCTCATCCAACACCTTAAACCAGTAACAATCCCTTGCCATATTTACCAAAAGAACATTCCCAACATTGTAGTTTCAACCACATACCTGCAAATCCCCATAGTTCACCTGCTCCTTCCCCCAACCCTTACCCAGTTCTATGGACAGACTAATCTCCCTCCCCACCCTAACCTCCTCACAGACAAGCACTACCCAACCCAATATCCTGACAGCACCACTGTTATGCTCATCCACTACACAACTACCCTCTTCCAACTTATCATAGATTTTGCCCATATGGGCATTGATTCATAACCTTCTTCTCCCTTTCTGTCTCATGTAAACCTATCTTCCTGATGCTACCTTTGTGAGTCTACACAATTTGCTTATTTCATATCAGGATGGACATGTAATATTTGTCCCTTTATTTTACCAGTGTTTGTCTCATGTACCCTGGGGCATCCTGGTTAGGTTCATATACATTTATGATTGTTATTTCTTCCTGGTAAATTGCCTTATTTGTTAATATATAATGTCTTTCCTTGTGTCTGATATGTTTGCTTTTAAATTATATTTCATCTTATATGAGTGTAGCTGTTCCACATTTTATTTTTTTGGTTATTGCATACATGGAATGCCTTTTTCCAGCCTTTTACTTTCAATCTATTGGTATCGTTGGTTCTAAAGTGATTCTCTTGTAGACAGTATATAGATGGCTCACATTTTCTTAACCATTCCACCAGCCTATGTCTTTTGATTAGGGAGTTTAATCCCTAATAAAGGGAGTTCTATAGGTTTTAATGGAAAAACAAAACAAAACAAAACACAAAACAATAGGAGAGAGAAGGTTAGAGCAGATTGTAGAAAGGAAAATTATTAGTAAGAATAGCTAAAAAGGTAAAAAGATAAATAAAAACAACATATTATACATATATGTAAACCTAAAAAAATATGGTTAATGTAAGTAATGCCTTGACAGTAATAACATTGAATGTTAATGGATTAAACTCTCCAATCGAGAGACACAGATTCACAAAATACTTAAGGGAATATGAGCCACCTCTGTGCTTTCTACAAGAAACTCACCTGAGATCCAGGGATGCAAGAAGGTTGCAAGTGAATGGTTGGAAAATCATTTCACATACAAACAATAACCAAAAGAGGGTGGGAGTAGCTATAACATTGGAACAAATAGACTTTAAATGTAAATCTATTGTAAGATACAAAGAAGGACCCTATATATTAATAAACAGGGTAATCTATGAAGAAAAAAGAACAATCATAATCATTTATGTACATAACCAGGGTGCCCCAAAATACATGAGGCAAACATTGGAAAAAACAAGATATTCCTTAATTGCCTTTGTGATTTCTTCTTTGACCCATTGTTTCTTTAACAATGTACTCTTTAATTTTCACATAGTGAATTTTCCAGGAATTTTTCTGTTATTGATTTTAGCATCATTTCAGTGTTGTCAGAGAAGATTCATTTTATTTCAATCTTGTTAAATTTATTAAGTCTTGAATTGTGATCTAGTGTATGGTCTATTTTAAAAAATGACCTAGGTGCACTAAAGAATAACGTGTATTCTGATCATTTTGGTTAAATTGTTCTACACATATCCTTTAGCTTTAAGTTGTTTATAGTATCACTCATGTCTTACATTTCCTTATCAATCTTCTATCTAGATGTTCTATCCATTATTAAATGTTGCATATTGAAATCTATTACTAGATCGTGGAACCATCTCTTTCTCCTTTGAAATGTGCTAATATTTGCTTCATTATTGTGTGTGCCTGCTGTTTCAGTACACATATATTTATAACTGTTATGTCTTCTTGTTGACATGACCACTTCATCGGTGTGTTGTCTACAGTTTGTCCTGTTTAATACTTTGGTCCTGAAGACTATGTAATCTGATATTAGTATAGCTACTACAATTCTTTTTTGGTTACAATAGGCATGGAATATTTTTTCCATCCTTTCACTTTCAACCAACTTGTGCCTTTGAATTTCAGTTGAATCTATTTTATTAAACATATAGTTTTAACCATTGTGCCAATCTCTGTCTTTTGATGGAGAGTTTATTCCATTTCTATTTAAAGTATTTACTAATAATGCAGAACTTTCTTCCACCATTTTAACTATTTGCACGTCATAAGTTTTATACTGTTTTTGTTAGTTTTTAATTTATTCTCTTAATTCTTCATTAATGTCTACTTTCATATTTTTTAAAAAAACAATTTATTGAAGTATATCATTAATGCATGAACATACATAAACTATAACTGTTCAGTAAACATCATGAACTTTCAAAACAAACGTGCATAACATCATACAGGGCTCCCACACATCACCCCCCCAAAAAAAAAAAAAAAAACACCTTGCATTGTTGTGAAACATTTATTAACAAATCATGAAAAAGCATCATCAAAGTACCACTACTAGTATAGTCCGTATCTTCCTCCTCATATATTTTTTAAGGATTTATTTATTTATTTATTTATTTATTTATTTATTTATTTATTTACTTTTTACCAATTTTTACCCCACCACCACCATTTTTGCTGTTTCTGTGTCCATTCCCTGAGCAAGACTCTGTGTCCATTACCTACCCTCTCTTCTCATCCTTCTCCTCTGTGTTCACTGGAATTTGATCCTCAGAATCTTCAAAGTGGGAGAGAAGCTTCTATCCCCTGCGCCATCTTAGTTCCTGGGTTTTGGTGCGTATCATCTTAGCTCTCCCTTGTGTCACTCCCCTGTTCTGTCATCATCTTGCTGCGTGACTTTTGGAGCCTAACGATGCACCTGTACATGGGGCCTGTGGCTCATTCGCAGATGGGGTCTGACGGCTCACCCAATTGCGGGGCCTGGTGGCACACCTGCACAGGGGGCCTGGTGGCCCATGCGCCTTCTATATTTTTCTTTTATTTTTACTGGGAGGTCCTGGTGATCAAACCCATGTCCCTCCACATGGTAGAGAGATACTCAACCATCCGAACCACATCTGTCCCCCTGCTATATCTCTTAAGGTTGACCAAAGATATCCAAAGTTACAGTCTTTTCCCATACAGGATGGTATTACAACAAATCAGGTTTAATTTACACCAGCATTCTAAGAACCAGACCTAGGGAGAAAAACTAGGTCTGGAGACACATGCATGGTATCTAATATAATGGATAGCCTACCATGATTTTCATAAAATCAGGCCAGCAAGAATATTCACATCATATCTTTTTAAATATTTTCCATTGCAGTACTTTGAGTCCCTTATCATTTTCATTCATTTAATTTTTCAGATACTATTGGCTTAAAAAAAAAGATCCTACATATATATAAATCTTTGGTTTCATACCAACACAACTTCAATAAAATATGCATTGTTCCTGTACATCAACATTCTCTCACTTCATTATTATACTTATTACAAAATATATCTTTGCACATTAATATCCTAAATCATAGAATTTCCATTACTTTTTCAGCACACATTTTTTAGAGCCTGAACAAATAGGAAGTGGAATTACATTTAAAAAAAAACACACACACACATAATAAAATATAATACTGGAGTTTCTAATTACCTTTACCAGAAGTCTTTACTCCATTCTGCTGCTTCAATCCACTGTCTCATGTCCTTTTTTTCTATCTGAAGAGCTCCTTGTATTATTATTGTAGGACAAATCTAGCAGTGTTGATCTAACAGGTTTTGTTGATATGGGAATGTATTAATTCTGCCCTCACTTGTAAGACACCTTGCCAGAAATAAAATTATTGGTTGAAATTGTTTTCTTTCAACACTTATATGTTTCATCCCACTGCCTTCATTCCACCATGATTTTTGTTAAGAAACCAGCACTTAATTTTACAATAACTGCCTTTTACATAACATGTTGCTTTTCTCTCCCTACTTTCAGAACTCACTCCTTTTGTTTGCATACTATAGTTCTATGACATTATTTCAGGAGTGGTTCTGCTCAAGTTTATCTTGCTTTTTCCTACTATTCATGAATATTTGTATATGTCTTTCATTAGATTACATAAGTTTTCTGCCATAATTTCTTTTAGTGTTTCTCATGACCCATTCTCTCTTTTTTCTTCCCAAAATCATATTAAGACACTAAGGTTCTGTGCACTTTTTCTCATAGTCTTTTTTCTTTCTCCAGTACAGCCTGGATCATTTCAGTCTTGCTGTCTTTGATTTCATTGATTCTTTCTTCTTTATATCCAACCTATAATCTACTTCTCTAATGATTTTTGAAGTTTTTCTTCTTCCTTTATATGAACCATAATTTCTTGCATCTTTATTTCATAAGCTTTTTTTTTGGGGGGGGGGTTGGATTATTATTATTATTTGTTGTTGTTGTTGTTACCAGGAGGTCCCGGGGATCGAACCCAGGTCCCTCCATATGGGAGACGGACGCCCAACCAGTTGAGCCACATCTGACCTCCTATTTCATAAGCTTTTATTTTATTTTTTCTTTATTTTTAAAGAAGTTTAGATTACAGAAAAGTTACATCAAAAATAAGGGGATTCCCATATACCACACCACCTTCCCTTCTCTTATTTTCCCCTATATATAACATCTTTCATTAATGTGGTACACTTGTTACAATTGATGAACAAATATTGAAACACTGTTACTAAACATAGTTTATAGTTTACATTTTGGTTTTCACTTTGCACCATACTATTTTATGTTTTGACAAAATGTATACTGGCTTGTGGCCATCATTACAAGATCATGCAGAACAATTCCAATGTCCCCAAACTGCCCCATGTTCCACCAATTCTTCCCTCCCCCTCCACTCAGAATCACTGGTGACCACTATCTTTATATCAGTGCTGGAAGTTCTTTCATTACTAGAAAAATAGTAAGTCTACTTTGGTCCATGGCTGCATTACCCCCTTATGTTGGTTCATTCCTCTATTTTGAGGATTTTGAATTGGTGATGCTCACTCTGCTTCTGATTGAGAGGGGCTAAAATATCGTATAAGCTTTTGCTTAACAATGTACATTTTACTATTTTAATTTCTTAACTATGGTATTAAGTCATGATTTGTATGTTTCTAAAGTTTGTATCCAGATATTCATCTGACAACTATTTCTTTGAATGTCAGGAGCTAATAAAAAATCATTAAAAAAAAACATGTTTCACTGTTTTTTAAAATTGCCTCTGTATTGTCTGCTGCTTTCCTTCACAATCTAGCTTTCCTATTAAGATCAACCCGAAGTGATAGTATGGAACCTTTATTTTCTAAGAAATTTCCCTTTTCATTAGAATTAGATTGCCTCCCCTACCACTATGAAATAGAAATTAACCCCTTCAGAGTGCTTTCTTGAAGTTCTAAAGCCAGGAGTCTTTTGTCCCAGGCCACATTGAATTGATTGTCTTTTCAACTGCTTTAACTGTCTTCATCCAGTTTCTGCCTGCATGGCTAGTTCTGGGAAGAATAAGACAGTAATGGGTGTCCTGTGTCAGGCCTTCAGGAAACAATATATGTGCACTCCAGTAGTATATAGAGGTTGCTTTTCTCCCCTTAAAACAGAGAGAAGGACCCACAATGACAGTTCAGATTGGCTCCACAATGTGCCAGGGAAGGGTTATGGTAGATGCCAGCTGGTGCTACCAGTTTTAAGTTCTATTTTCTTGATTCAAGACTCTGTTACTGCAATAATTTAATTGATTTCTGGAGTTTGGTGAAGATAGTTGGGCTTTTTCATGTATTTTTTCCCTTTTTATGTATTGCTGTCAATTTGGTTGCCTAGAACCCATCATCATAATAAAAAAGAACACATGAAATTTTATTTCCTAGAGAACATACTAGTAATACAATGAAATGAAACAGGGTAAAAAAATCCAACACAAAGATCAAATTTTAATATTAATATGATACCATCCAAAATGAAGCCAAAAGTGAAGAATCAATTCCAAAATATCTATATTCATTTTCATTGCTTCATGAGAGTTTTAAACCCTTCAATCAATTGTGTATATTATGAGTAAATCTCAAGTTAATATCTCCTAAGTACCACAATAATGATGTAACTTTAATAATTTTACTTCTTTGTTCAAAAAGTAGCTATCCAGAATGATACAATTGCATGTGTATCATCTCCTTGCAAATGTTTCACAAAAGTTCAGTACTCTCATGATGAATTTCAGTAAAAATGAAGCAATGTATCATTTTGGAATATGTAAGGCATCAAATTCTATCATTTACTCCACAACAAATTAAAGAAATTTCTTTCAAACATATTGTGACTTCAGTCACAATCCAGGTTTTGGATTTGTGTAAATAAATTTGGGCAATAATTAAAAAAAAAAAAGTGAAGAATCAGATTTTCAAAAATATATATGAAATGAAAATTGCACATAAATAATGATTTTTAAATGTCAGTGAACTAAGCACTCTGATTAAGTGTCCCATAGCCGACTTTATTAAAAATTAAGACCCAATCATATGACATCTATATTTAATAGATCAAGTGGAAATATAGTGGAGCTGGTAGCTCCAGGAATCAGACCATCCAGCAAAACAACAATTAAACAGGTATGAAATGTTAGAAACTCCTAGTTTGAAACTCTGGAGGCAAGAAGAAAATTTTAAAGCATCCAGGCAAGTGCAGGAGGAAGAAGCTGATAAATTACAATAAAGAGCAGCAGATTGCTCACTTAATGTGATGGCTACTGGTGCCTATCCCTCTCTGTCATGGTAGGCCACATTGCAGTCCAGCTGCTGGATACCTCACTGTTTCAGCCTGTCCTGCCAAGGGTGGCAGCTGACATTTTTTCAACCTGGCCTAGAGATGGGCAGAAATGATGGGTACTTAAAGACTCTGAGACTCCTGTGCTTTTGGGGTAGCTCGTTAAAGGGCTGTATTGTTTGGACAGGTCAGGGAAGCTCAGCTTTGAGGAGTCAGCATAGAAGCTCTTGGCCCCTCTCTGAGGATCTTTGGAGGTGGTCTTAAATCCATTCATGGATCCTGGGCCCTGTTTTGGCTGGATGAGGATGACATTTTTTCAATTGAAACTATCTCATAGAATTAACCATCATTCTTTATACAAATATTATACAAATAGAAAGAAAGAAACAAATGTATTTAGCCAACACAAACTTGAGTGCAATATGTTTCATTATTTTAGTTTATTGGCTTTTATTAAAATAAGAGAAACATGTTAGACAAATATAAAAATCAGTGCTGAGATGGGGAAAGATTTTATAATCACATTACAGCTGAAAACATACTTCCTTTTTATACAACCACGTGAAATGAATTCCTGTTAATATTTCATTAACAATAAAGAAATCAATTTTCATGTAGATTCATGGAGGAAATACTGTTTATACTGCAAAATTTTCAGATGAATTCACTAAAGTAACAAGGTACAGCTGTGTTTCTATACAAATTTGGGTTTCTATACAGAGTTGTGTTTCTATACAGAGGTAATGAATAATCAGAAATAGATATCTGGATTTGATTAAAAGGGGAAAATATTAGATTGTATAACAGGTAAGAAAATATTTTTAAAAAAATTATCTGTAGAAATACACTACACTGAAACAGAAGAAAATACATGAACTTTATTTAATACAATATTTAAAACATGCCATTATCAATTGTAATGAATGTTTCATAACAATACACACTTTTGGTGGTGCGTGGTATATAAGAATCCTGTATTTTATATATGGTTGTTCTGTAAACCCACATTTCCAATAAAGAAAAACTTAAAAATTATGAATAGTAAAAGATGTAAAATGATATCCCTATAAATGAAAGAAAATAAATAAACCTGTGTAAAATAGTACTTTTAGAAAATTAGACCTCTGTATTACAGAGATATGAAGGATAGCATAGAATAACAGTAGAGGCCATTTTTCTGAAAACTACAACATTCATAAGCAGAGCTTCAAAATGTAAAAAAATAAAAATCATCAAAGAGTAGAATATTATTAATAAATTACATTGAATAACTTTTAGAGATAAATGTCTAATTTTGTTGAAATATAAGACAAATAAGTCATGTTTCCTTTTTGTTTCATACACCTGATCTGCCAATTTTTAAAAATATTAGAAGTGTTATATGAGAATTCAACAATAAAATGAAAAAATGATTAATCATAAAAAGTTTTGTGAATTATTATTTCTTCAGCTATTATTTATATTATTTGAAAGCACACTTAATATCTATAAAAAATTATTGCAATGCTGGAAATCAAGACTTCCTTATGGTTATTTTCCCAGGAGTAAGCAGATCTTATTTAGGTGGCATCTGTATCATAAACCCCAAATTGACCAACTTTGACATGAAGTGATGCTGGCTTTTAATCACCAAAGAAGCTTTTCTCAGTCACAGAATTTTGATGAATTGAAGAATTGTAAATGCAAAGCTTTATCTAATACATAAAATATAATTTTCTAATTTTTTGATCCATATAAAAAATTTACTCTGGAAATTGTACAGTATAAAAAGCATTTCTTCCATGGATCTACATGAAAATTGGTTTAATTATTGTTACCCAATGAAAGATTCACAGGAATTCATTTCACATGGTTGCCTACAGAAGACATAAGCTTTTGACCATTAATATAATTATAAAATCTTTGTCATCTCAGCACTGATTTTTATATTTGTCTAACATGTTTCTCTTATTACAATAAAAACCAAGAAACTAAAATAATAAAACATTGCATTCAAGTTTGTGGTGGCTAAATACATTATTTTTTTCATTTTTTTGTGTAATAAAATTGGAATAATGAAACATGGTTAATCTTATGATAGTGTCATTGGGAAAAATGTGCTGTCCCATTCTTGGTGGTTAATAATCTTGCCATTCAGCCACAGAGCAATTAATTATTTATCAAAAAATGACCTACATTTTTACCCAGTTATAAATTAGTGTCATAAGAGAATACCAAAATGCTGCTCAGCATTATGTGGTTTCTAAGGTAAAGGCAATTATCTGTTACAAACCTAACATGGATGCATTAGTTCTAAACCTTTATCCTTGGCAAGATGCCAAGCATTCTTCCTTGGAAATTGTTCCCAGAGAAGACCAAATGTGGCTTTATGAGTAATCATAAATATAAGAGATGCCCTGGCATTATCAGGATGAAAGGCAAGGGATACACTGCACTGCTTGTGTTCACAGTAGCTCTTGCTATACCTGGGAAAAATGATTTCCAGGTGAACTTTCTATTTTAGCAGGACTGGAAACAAAGTTTTATGTTGATTTATTTTACCTTTCTTTCGTTCTCTCTCTTTCTTTCTATAATACATGCATAGAAATTAAACATTAGTTATCTCAAAAGAAAAGAAATCATATCACAGAAATTTCATTCTCCTTAAATTTTTAGATATTTTACTTGTGAGAAAAACTTGAGGCTGACAAATTTCTAGACATAAAATGCTGGAAGAAATTTTTCACCAAGTTTGGCTCATAGTAAGTATTTATCTCAAATTTAGGGCATTTTAGTTTATCTCAAAAATTGGAATATTATTAGAGGGTTATGCAAAGATATTTACATATAATGTAAGCATAACCTAAGTAATGTCATATTTTGTAGAAATGCAAATATGGAATTGATGGAATCAAGCCATCAAGCAATGAATATATATTGATAATAAAATTTGGGGATGAATTTTGGTTATACAATCTGTTAAAAAAACTATCTTCTGAAAATTCATAGTAATGTGTTCTCTATAATTTTAATGCATCTAAGGTTTTAATTTCTGATCTGTCATTTGTATTAAATAATATTGGATATAAAAGAACAGTAAAGAAAGAATTAAAACTCTCTATCAATGTTTTACATATGTAGATTTTTTTTCTGAAATTAAATGTAAGTAGAAATATACTGTTATGAGCATGATCTGTAGACTTAACCAACCGTGGTAGAATCACAGTAACAAAAATACTTAATCATTCAGATTCTGGATAAGTTACTGAATTTTCCATGCCCTTTTTCTCATCTAAAAATGTGTACAACAGTGATAACTACTATATAATATTTTAATATTAATAAATACAGGGAGTTTCATAAAAGTGTCAAATCATTCTAATTATGCAATATATATGAATTTCCATTATAAAATATCCAAAGATGATTTATACCAAATTTACATTTAGCAAGCAAATTAAATATTTTTCAGTCATACTTTGACAATTACTCTTTATTAAGAATTTTTAAAATCACTAAGCTAATTTTATTTTAAATGCCAATCATTCCTATTTAAAAAAAAAAAAAAAACTATTTTGTACTCATTCATGCTAAGTTTCACATTTGATTTCTCAATAGTTTACAATAGTTGATCACTATGGGAAGTAAGAATGACACAAATGTTCCTGATTTCATCCTTCTGGGATTGACAGAATCTGAAGATATTCCACAATTCCTCTTTATATTATTTTTCCTGATATACATGATTACCTGGCTGGGGAATGCAGGTATGATATTAATAATTCACCTGGATCTCCAGCTTCACACTCCCATGTACTTTTTCCTCAGACACCTGTCATTCCTTGACCTCAGTTACTCAACGGTCATCACACCTAAAACCTTAGAGAACTTACTGACTTCCACTAAGTATATTTCATTTATGGGCTGTTTTACTCAGATGTTTTTTTTCATCTTCTTGGTTGTCACTGAAACTTTCTTTCTCTCTTCTATGGCCTATGACCGCTATGTAGCCATCTGCAATCCTCTTCACTACCAGGTTGCTATGTCCAGACAACTCTGTTATGCACTTATCACTGTGTCCTACATGATTGGCTTTACAGAATCATTAACTATTGTTATTTGCATTAGCAGTTTGCATTTCTGTAAATCGAATGTAATCTATCACTTTTTCTGTGACACAACCCCAATTTTAGCCCTGTCCTGCACTGACACTCATGATACTGAAATCCTGGTAATGAGTTTCGCAGGTTTAAACCTAGTGGGGTCTCTTATCACAATCACTGTTTCCTATGTGTTCATTCTGTTTAATATCCTGAAAATTAATTCCACTTCAGGAAAGCACAAAGCTTTCTCTACTTGTGCCTCCCACCTCCTGGGTGTAACTATCTTTTATGCCACTACAATTTTTACTTATTTAAAACCTAAGAAGTCCTACTCTTTGGGAAGTGATCAAGTGGCCTCTGTGTTTTATACTATAGTGGTCCCCATGCTGAATCCACTCATTTATAGTCTTAGGAACAAAGAGGTGAAAAATGCTCTTCTTAGAATCATGCAGAATATAGAGGGTTCCAGGAAATTTTAATGACAGGGAAGCTGAACATTTAAGTGCCTTGTTTCTTTCTTTTCTATTTGGGTATTTTAAAAAAAAATAAAGTAGCATCATTTAATTAGTTTGAATTTCTGTTGAGCCTTCCTCTATTAAACCACACATAATCTGGAGTATTTATAAAATATGTTTTAGACATCTACATAGTAATTGGAAGCCATGAAATATGTGTTAAGCCTTTAATTTAAATGTATGTGTTTTAAGAGCAACTCAGTGCAACAACAACTAGAAATATGTAGTGTTACCTTTCAAATTGTATCATAACAACCCCCATGCTTAATTCAGTTTCATAGATTTTTATTATGAAAAGCACTTTTCTTAGTCATTTATTCTGTAGAAAAAAAAATAGGATAATATTAAAGAGTGCTAATTTGGCCTGAAAATCCTGAGTTTAGATACTAGATCTGTCAGCTTTTTCCCTTCATAAGTCACTGAAAGTATAAATATGGTCTCCTCAACTGTATAAGAAAAAAATTCTAAATCCTACAGTTACCTTAAAGATTAAATCAGATTGTGAATGGAAATTATTTAATGTAGTACTAGTAAATTCTACCCAGGATCATCAGGATGCTTATATTCTTGCAAAATTTTCAAAACACAAGAGATTTTGTGTAGAAATAAGAATATTATTGTGATAGAAATAAGTTACATAAAAAAGTGTATGTTCACATTGAAGAAAATTTGGTGTACATTTTAAATTATTACCGAAAATATAAATGTCTTAATTTTTTAGTTTTGTTCCCATCTTCTAGACAGATCTTGTGTTTATGTATGTATATATTACATGTATATATAAATTTTTTTTATCATTTTAAATTTCTGCTTTGCAGCTTTTCTTTTCCACTCATCACTATAACCTTTGATAATTCCTTTGTAATTTCAACTTGAGAGATGAATTTTTTTTTTTTTTTTTTTTTTTTGGTACATGACCAAAATCAAGAATCTCATCTTGCAATGCTTTAACCCCTGAAGTTTTGTATATTCATCAAGTTAAATACCACATGTAGTTATACGTATTTTGCTTCTACCTGCTAACCATTTGTAAACCCTATCTTTCTGTCATGTATCAACTATATGCAATAATCTCTATGTCTTTGTTTAATTTTAGTTTGATTAAAAATCATTTCATTTTACCAGGTTTCTATATGTTTATGTTCCCTAAAAAGTTATAGTTTTTGAATTAAAATAGTAGCTCATTTGTTTTAGGAACTTTAATAGAGAAAATTTGCAAAGCTAAGAATTACATATCAATCCAAATTTTGAGACATCCCATAAATTTTTTTCAGGTAACTTGCTAATATTTCCTTTTAAAAATGCCTCTACATAATCTAGATTTTCAGTTTTAATTTTTTCTTCTATTCAATGTATATTTAAGAAAGTCAGTTTTCTTAATTTTCCTATGTTTGATTATTTTTTATTTAAACTTAAGTAAAGGTTGTTAGATATATTTTCCCTTGAAGTGAATTTATTATTTTAATTTATTTTAAGGTTTTCTTTGTAGAATTATAATTGCCCAATTTCTTGAATGATTTTGAAATATTAATAAAAGTACAAAACTTTTTATATATGAAAATATTGATAATCTCACTGACTCATTATTGTTTATTAATTTATTCAAGCCATAAACATGTAAATTATTTTCCTTTACATTCTGCATTCACATAAAATTTTAATTTGTCATATATAATATCCATTTAAATTATTAAATAAGATTTATTTTTGCTCTGATCTATGTTATCTAAAATATAAGTTTACTGTAATTCCTCCTTTTTTGTTTGCAATTAGCTGTATTTTGCTAATGATTTATTTTTTAAATAACATACTTTTTAAACTAATTTCTCATCTAAAACATATAGTTTGTCTTCATTTATGAAGACTTTACATTTTCTGATGTTTTTTATAAATTGGGCTGGCCTTATGTTTATTTATGTACATTTCTATTATTTAGAAAATGCATGTTGTTGGTTTTTCTTATTTACTATGGTCAACAGATTCTTTAGTTTTTTAGACAGTAGTAACTTCAGATATTACTTTTGTTTTAATTAAATTGAGTCTACCTTGTTCTCTTATAATATATTCTAGAAATCATATATGGTTGCTAAATAAATGTAATATAACCACTGGACAATGTGAACACACAATAAGCTATTGACATTTTCCTTCTATTTTCACTATGTGTGTCAGTGTATATCATGTTTAAAGAAAGAACTGGTCTGAAATATTTTTAAAACAAAATTCTTTTGTGTATGGTGGCATGTCAAAATTCTAAGTATTGTAAAGGTAAATGTTGAACTACTTAAAAATTATTTAAAAGTCTGAAATAGAGTATGATAAAAATGAACAATAATATTTGTTTGCAAAGGATTTATATACTATTATAATAGTAAAAACAGATTATATTTAATAAGAACCTATTGAGTTCCAGACAATATTCAAAGGGCTTTAGATTTATAATTAACATACTTTATCTTTATAAGATATGTCTCAGATGCTTGCTAATATTTTAAATTTAGTCTCAGGTAATGAAAAGCTATCCTCTTCCTTATTCAGGAAAAGAATTAAGAGTCATACTGCCATTATCTTCACATCACAGACATCAATCAAGTCCATCAGAATATCACATTAATTCCCTTTGCATAACACACTTGGAAAGTCACTTTTTCTCAACATCTCCTCTGCCACCACTTTCGCCAAAAAAAAACAAAACAACAACACCAAAAAACATTATCCTAAGCTTTAAATTTTTCCACAGCCTTTTAGATTGTTTCCCTATTTTCCTCCTTGTACTCCATGAGTCTAATCTCAATGAAGAGGCCAGAGAGATACTGTTAAACATAAGTTGTCTTTTTCCTTTTTTTAAAATAATTAAAAAAAAATTTTGAAAGATAATTAGATTACATAAATATTACAAAAAAATATAGGGATTCCCATATGGCCCACTTCCCACACCTCCCACACCCTCTCACATAAACATCCTTCATTAGTGTGGCACATTCACTGCAATTGATAAATGCATCCTGGGGCTTTGTCATTAAGCATGGACCATAGTTCACATTGAAGTCTACACTCTCTCCCACACAGTTCTGCATGTTATGTGATGATATAAAATGGCCTATATCTGTCATTGCAGTGTCATTCAGGATGATTCCCAAGTCCCAAAAAAGCCCCTATATTACAATTGTTTTTCCCTCTCCCTGCCCCCAGAGCCTCCAGTGGGCACTGGCTCCACATCAGTGTTGTAATTTCTTCCATTTATAGAATTATAATATGTCTATAGTGGAATACCAGTAAGTGCACCCTAGTCCATAGTTCTTTTCCCAGTCCTGTGGATTCTGGGAAGGCGATGTTCTTTCCACCTCTAATTGAGAGGGGGCTTATATCCCATGGGGAAGATGGATGGGACTATCTGGCTTGCAGTTGCATACTCTCTGTTCCTTGGGATGGTTGTCCATCATTACCTCCTTGTTAGGTGTGCTGAGTGAGTCTAATGAGCTGTAGAGTAGGTGTTGCAACTCCCCTGAGGTTCTGGGCACAGCTGGTACATGGACAGCCCAAAGACTCAAGTCTCTTGGATGTACACCTACAAACTCCAGCACAAAGAATAGGTTTAAATGGAAGGGACAGATAAGCCATGTGCAGGGAAGACATAATTGAGTCCAACTCTGTCACTCTCAGGGGCACAAACTCTAAAATAAGGCCCACTGACAAGGCACCAAACTCTGGAGCTCTTCACCCTGAACATAGGACCTGGGTGTCTCCAGAGGTATCAGGAGCCCCACTATTTGGGGGTACTATCCACTTTGATAGTTTATGAGATCCTGCTGAGATTTTCATAAATGTTATTTCTTGAATGACTTCCCGACTCACTTTGAAGTCTCTTGGCTATATACACTCATTTGTCTTTACCTATTCCCCCTTTTATTTGAGGTATCTTTCCAATTGCATTACTAGTTGGTGCTTGGTAGTGATCCTTTGGTGCCAGGGAGGCTCATCCCTGGGAGTAATGTCCCACACTTGGGGGAAGGTAATGCATTTATATGCTGAGTTTGGCTTAGAGAGAGGCCACATTTGAGCAACAGGGAGGATTTCAGAAGGCAACTCTTAGGCACCTCATAACAATAGGCTGTTTCAATTTGAAGAGCAAAAGTTCATAAGCATAGTCATCAATATCAAGGGCCCATCAGTGGATCATCCTCCTTAGTCAGTCATTGCCCCTGAACTTGGAGGACTGTTGCTGCTCCATTAGAGAATGTGGCAGAGCTCTCCAGGATGGGAATTCAATATTCTCTCAATTATTGTTTGAGTCTCCACCCACTATGACAATGCCCTGTGAACATTTGAACATCTTTATATACCTTATATGTATGCCCAGGTGAACTTCCTCCCATGTATCCCCCATCACTGACAACCTACACCAATGATCCTCCCCAGCCCCAGTTGTAACCCTTCTGTGATCCAAAGCTTCTTCAAAAATGAAACCATTAAAATAGCCAAATACAAGTAATAGGAAAATGAAATAATAATGGTAACTTTAAATATAAGAAATCAAATACATAAAAATTTAAAAACTAAAAATAAAATAAAATTAGAAGATTGAAATATTAAAAATAATGAAACATTTAAAAACTTATTTTGACATTTTGCCTTTCATCACTGTAATATCTGGTGTTCTGTCTGTACAGTGGCATTTTCTTCCATTTATTCCCCAGTGTATTACTAATTTTCATTTTGTTTTCAAAGAAGTTTTAGGTCACAGTAAAATCCCATGAAGAATACAGAGGACTCTCATATACCCAACATCCTCCCCTTTTCCTCCTTCCCATATTAATACTTTTTTTATATGTGGATGGTAACTTTGTTATAACTGATATACAAATAGTGAAACATAGCCTCTAAACATGATCAATGGTTTACATTATACTTTCCATTTTAGACTGTACACTTTTATAAATTTTGAGGATATTTAACATGGTCTGTGCCCATCATTGTAAGAGCATGTCGAAAAATTCTATTGCCCACTAAATACACCCTGTTCAATCTATTCTACTCCTCCCTCCCCCTCCCCTTGGGACCCACAGTGACGCCCTGGCTTCACTCCTTGGATGACAAGATTCATAATTACATGCAACAACACTGAGGTCTTGACACACTAGTTTGTCCTCCCCTATTATGAACTACCCATGTTCTTGAGATACTCCTGTCTTTCTATTTGTGAACAAATTGTTCGTCTCAAGAATGGGAGTCCAATTCTTTCCCACTCATATGAGTCTCCACCCACTGATATAACACATTATGACAAAATTATCAGTCACACACTCCCTAGAAGCCTACTCCAGATGCGTCCTGTCCCATATCTCCCCCACCCCAATCCAACCCCCTAAGCCAGTAATCCTTCCTTGTTTTATTGACATAAAAGCATTCCCAACTTTGTACTTTCAACCACATACCCAAAAATCCCCAGTGTTCACCTGGTCCCTGTCCCAACTTTTCCCCCAGTTCCCTGGACCTTCCAACCCACCCTCCCCAATTTACCCACATGTCAAACCTGCACCACCCAACCCAATAATATCACTCCCTGTTTTCTGCCTTTTATTCCTTGAGTCTAATCTTAATGAAGAGGCCAGAGTGATATAGTTAAACATAAGTTGTCTTATATCACTTTTCTTTGCAAAACTTACAAGTGTTCCCATCACCTTTAGATTACAAATAAATTTGTTTTACAAAAATCTACAGATCCAGTATGATCCTGTTCCTACTCCTTACTGTTATGAACTCATCCTTTATCATTTTGTCTATCATGCTCAATTAGGAATGGCCACACAGACCTCCTCACCCTTCCCTATACATATTATTTAGATGCTGCCTGGAATATTTCCAAGTTTTCTTCTTCCTGAAATCCTCCTCCCCCAGATAACTGCATGAGCCTTTCTTTTTTCATTTTCTTACTCTTAAGATCATTCCTTATATGCTATTTAAAAATACACCAGTTTCATCTCACACCAGTGTCTCATTTGTTTTCTATAGAACTTACCCAACCTTAAATTCTATATATTGTATTTATGTCTTCTTTTTCTTCTTTGTTATCTTACACATTTAAAGTTTGGGAACACAAGATTTTTGTCAATTATGTTCAATACTATCACCAAGAACTAGAAGAATGCCTAAATAAATATTTTTGAATGGCTGAATTGGCCTATGATGAAACGAGGACACAGAAGGTTAATAGCTTAATTTATGTTCAAGCAACAGGTTTAAGGACAAGATCACATTAGAACCCAGATAGACTGACATTGGACTCACATGACCATATAACATCACTTTATCATATAACACTTTTTTCTACAAATATGTACTTCTCTTTTCAGATTTGAAAACATACCATATATTAGTTTATTATATTAAAAACCATGAACAAATACAGGGATGAGAAGGGAATGTTGTTTGTGACATCACTAGAGCTTCAAATAGAAGACAGTGTGATTTGGGAGATAGCTGGAAAATATACCCAAATATACAATTATAGTCCTGTTTAAACAAAGAAAACCATGTGCAGGAAATAGTGTCTATCAGGTGATATGATTGGGCTGGAGATTTAACTTGTATTAGTCAGATAAAGGCTGGTTGGTGTAAGAAGGAACTTCAGAAACAGTGTGGCTCAACAAAGGGAAAGTATGGTCTTTGGGTGCAACAGTGCAGACTCTAGCTAACTAGGCTTTATGGGTGGTTCTTTTCCTCATGGTATTCCTGGGGCTTAGATTTATTTAATGTTATTGTTCTGCTATGTCCCAAGAGATAGTCCATTTTTGTTGGGTTGAATAGGTTTTACATAGCATTCTGTTAACTTTCCCATTTGAGGGAAAGGAGAGATTTTTACATTTGGAAAATTATTTCATATATTTTTCTCATTTGGATGGTTTTTAAGTAAAAATATAATTTCTTTTAGAGACATAGGACTATGTTACACATTTCTTCTGATTTTAGGTGAAATATACTATTTAAAATTGTACATTTCAATTGTTATCAAAAAATTAGACCAATAAAATGATGGAGATTCAATTATTCTTTTGCAATTTGTTATTTTTCATAAATTTTACTTTTATATATGGTTTAAACCCAATTTGTCAACCTAGTTTGGATTTAGGCAATGAGTTTTAAAACAACTAAAAGTTAACAAATCAAATATTTGATATATTTACCTTCATTTCTACATTTTAGGATCACTTATGTATGTTTACATACACCAGTGTTTATATTACCATATTTCTGTGTCTGTAATTTTTAAAGCACAAATCTGCTGGCACAAAGTTTTTTTTTTTTTTTTTTCTGTCTTTCTCTTTGCCTGTGTGTGTCTTAATTTTCCTAACAAGCCTTTTTTATGTTCTTATATATGAAAGTAATTTTCAGTCGTTATTGTAATTGAATTCTGGATTTTTAAAAAATCTACCAGTACTTTAAATAAAACTTTCCATTATTTTCTGGTTAAGGTCATTATTGATGGAAAGTCTCTTATAATAATTATGTTTTTTCTTCTATAGTTGATATGTATTTTCCCATGAGTGCCTTCATAATTGTACACTTATGCTGTTTTTCATCAGAGTCTGATGAATCCAAATGTGTTTTATGGTCAGTTGACTGTTTTTCTATATATCCCTCATGAGGGTTCACTGACATTTGTGGCCCTGTGATTTGATGTCTTTCCTTATTTTTTAAAAAAAGATTTATTTTATTTATTTATTTATCCCCCCCCTTGCTGCTTGTGATTACCATCTGCTTTCTGTGTCTATATGCTGCACATTGCCTCTGTGTCTGCTTGTCTCCCTTCGTTGCATCTTTTTGCTGTACTAGCTGTCCATGGGCATGGGCTGTCAGCTCTCTATGGGCACAGACACAGGCCATCAGCTCTCCATGTGTGCAAGCCAGCTTGCCTTCACCAGGAGGCCCCAGGAATCAAACCAAGGGCCTCCTATATAGTAGACAGGAACCCAACCACTTGAGCCACATCCACTTCCCATCTTTCCTTATTTTTTGAAGTGACTGGCCATAATTGCTTTAAATATTTCTTCTGGCCCATTCCTTCATGATTCTTGTTGCTCAGTGTTAAATACATGCACATAAAACTGTTTGATATTGTTCTGCAGCTCTTAGGTAATTTATTCCCCTTTTTTTTCTTTAAATTTTGCCTGTTTGTGAAATTCCTACTTGATTATCCTCATTTACTCACTAATTTTTCAGTTATATGGACTCTACTGATGAACATCTGAAAGGTTTATTCTTTTCTAATATTGATTTTCTCAGTGTGTGCTTTTAATATTTTTTCTAGCATTTCATTGGAAATTATCTATTGTTAGTATACATGAATATTAATATATTGTCTAGTAACTATAAAGCTGCATAACAGAATTGCTAAATCTTGTTATAACTAACTCATTTCTTGACTCACCATTCACTAATATATATATTAGTAAACTATTATGCCTGGGGCATACAATTTTTTGAACAAACAAAATCATGCCTTTTAACAATTGTAGTTTCAATATAGTACTAGATATAGATATTAATCAAAATTTCATAACAGTAAGTATTAAATGATGATTGTTTTAAGTGTTGACACAGTGTGTTGTGATGTGAGAATACAAGTCAAAGAATTCATCCTTGATGGAAAGATAATAGAACTCAGAGATGAAGAGTGAAAAGTTTTAACTTGAGTGTTAAATATACCAGTTTAACACATTGACCTGATGAATAGAAAATTGTAGATATTGTTCATTTGGTTTCTACTTTACTAGGAAAAGGGGGGGAGGGTAGTGCATTTTAATGTTGATTAATTTGATTGCAATTTGTCTAATTTGTGGACTGAATTACTAGTCAGACATTGATAGGCTTAAGTGAGAACATCCTTGATCTTAGCACTAAACATTTTATTTTCCATAAAAAATATTTTTTAACTTCAAAGAGTAACTAAACTGATAAACCAGGTTGAATTCATAGCTAAAATATTGCTTTGACAATTTAAACAAGTTATTTGAATGGAAGGAGACTTGAAATGATCCTGTAATGTTGCAAAATTTTTAATATTTGTAAGAGATGGGTATAGATGGTTATATTATCAAAAGATAATAAGGAAATATAATTAAGATGTTGTATTAGTCAACCAAAGGGGTGTGATGCAAAATACCAGAAATATATTGGCTTTTATAAAGTATATTTATTTGGGGTAGAAGCTTACAGTTACCAAACCATAAAGCAGCATAAGTTACTTCCCTCACCAAAGTCTGTCACTGCGTGTTGGAGCAAGATGGCTGCTGACATCTGCAAGAGTTTGGCTTCCTGAGTTCTTCTCTTTCCAGGGCTCACTTTTCTCCATGCTCAGGTGCTCTGCTTTCTCCACAAGGCCAGCTGGATAATATCAGGCAAACCGCTCATCTGTCTTCCCTGGGCTTCTGTCATGTATATTGAATCTTCTTTCTGCTCTTCTGTGTCCTTAATTCCCAGGCTCCAGCATCCAAAACTCCATACTTCCTTCTCTGTCTTCTCTGCAGTGCAGTTCCTCTGTGAATCCCCACCCACCAAGAGGACAAGGATGCGATGTCCTACTGATGTGGTCCAAACAAAGCCTTAATCATTATTTAATCAAGTAGAAGGGAAACCTCTGGATCCAGTATAATATAATATACCTGTAGTGACAGACCAGGTTACAAACATAATCCATTATCCATTTTTGGATTTCATAAGTGATATCAAACTGCAACAGATTTTATTTCAGATAACTGGATTTCTATAAGACAACATGATATTAAAGTTACACTCATTATTTTGTTTCTGAAAATTTTTTTCAAAAGGACTTTTGAGTATAGATTTAATTCTCACTATGTTATCAAAGATGTGTTTGTTCCAATAGACATATGAGTTCTCTTTGCATAATTGATTAAAAAATGATGTACTGAAAATTACTGTATTAAATCTTAAATTCAGTCTTAAGAATTAACTTTTTATTACCTTGTTTTCATGTGATTGTTATGGGGGACATCTAACATTCCTGGGGGAAAAAGTGAATATTATTGAAATAAAAGTAAATATCCAATAATAATAGCCATTCAAATAAACAAATCTTAGTACAAAAATAAACAAAGCAGAATTAGTAAGGCTGAGGCAGTTGTGCATTCAGCTAATGGGAGATCATTTCTTGGGGATTTGCCCACTGGATGTAAACTTTGGGAAATGATGATAAATGAAAGTTCATTTTAAAAAGATAAAGGTACAGATAGCAAATGGGTAAAAATCTTCATCAAACATACAAAAACAATACTAAAACATCCAGAAAGAGCTAACACCGATTCTGCTTAAGCTCTTCCAAAAAAATAGAAGTAGAAGGAATACTGCCTAATTCATTTTATGATGCCAACAATACCCTAATACCAAAACCAAACAAAGATACCACAAGAAAGTAAAATTACAGACTAATTTCTCTAATGAACATAGATGCTAAAATCCTCAGCAAAATATTGGTAATCACATTTAACAACATATGAAAAGGATTATACACCATGACCAAGTGGGTTTCATCCCGGGTATACAAGGATGGTTCAATATAAGAAAATCAATCAATGTAATACATCACATAAACAGCACGAAAGAAAAAAATCACATGATCAACTCTATAGATTCAGAAAAAGCATTAGGCAAAATACAGCACTCTTTCCTCATAAAAACATTGCAAAAGATAGGAATAGAAGGAAACTTTCTGAATATGATAAAGGGTCTATATGAAAAAACCAAAGCTAACATCATCTTCAATGGTGAAATCCTAAAAGCCTTCCCTCTGAAATCGGGAACAAGACAAGGATGCCCACTATCACCGCTCCTATTTAACATTGTCTTAGAAGTACTTGCTCAAGCACTGAGGCAAAAAAAGGATATAAAACACATCCACATTGGAAAAGAAGAAGAAAAAATTACAATATTTGCAGACAACATTATCCTATAAGCAGAAAGCCCTGAAAAATCTACAACAAAGCTTCTAGAACTTATAAAGGAGCTCAGTAATGTCACAGGTATAAGATCAATGTTCAAAAACGAGTAGCATTTCTGTAAACCAATAATGAGCAATCTGAGGAGGAAATTTAAAAAAAAATACTATTTACAATAGTAACTAAAAGAATAAAATACCTAGGAATAAATAACTAAAGATGTAAAGTACTTATATCCAGAAAACTACACAACACTGTTAAAGGAAAGCAAAGAAGACTTAAATAAATGGAAAAATATTCCCTGTTCATGGAGAGGAAGACTAAACAGCTTCAAGATATCTATACTACCCAAACTAATCTACAGATTTAATGCAATCCCAATAAAAATCAACACTGCATTTTTTTTAAGGAACTGGAAAAACTAACCACAAAATATATTTGGAAAGGTAAGAGGCCCCAAATTGCCAAAAACACATTGAAAAAAGCAAAATGAAGTTGGAGGTATCACATTACCTGACTTTAAAACATACTACAAAGCTACAGTGATCAAAACTGCATGGTATTGGCACAAAGATAGACCTACTTACCAATGGAAATGAATTGAAAGTTCTGATATAGATCCTCACGTATACAGTCATCTGATATTCAACAAGACCACCAAGCCCACTCAGTTGGAAGAGAATGGCCTCTTTAACAAGCTTGGAGAACTGGATATCCATATCCAAAAGAATGAGAGAAGAATACCATCTCACACCTTATACAAAAATCAACTCAAGATGGATCAAAGATCTAAATATAAGAGCCAAAACTATAAAGACCTTGGAAGATAGTGTAGGGAAGCATCTACAGGACCATGTAATAGGAAATGGTTTCATGAACTTCACACACAAAGCACGAGCAGCAAGAGGAAAAAATAGATAAATGGGATCTCCTCAAAATTAAAAATTTCTGCACCTCAAAAGACATTATTAATAAAATAAAAAGGCAGCCTACCCAATGGGAGAAAATATTTGCCAACCATATATGTGATAGGAGCCTAATTTCCTGCATATATAAAAAAATCCTACACCTCAAAAATAAAAAGACAAACAACCCATTTAAAAAATGTACAAAAGGCCTGAAATGGCACTTCTCCAAGGAAGAAATACATATGGCTAAAAAGCACATGAAAAAATGCTCAACATCACTAGATATTAGGGAAATGCAAATCAAAACCACAATGAGATACCATCTTACACCCATCAGCATGGTACCTATTAAAAAAACAGCAGACTCTGAGTGTTTGAGAGGATGTGGAGGAATACGAACCCTCATCCACTGCTGGTGGGATTGTGTAATGGTCCAGCCACTGTGGAGGACAGTTTGGCAGTTCCTCAGCAAACTAACAATAGATCTTCCATAAGATCCAGTGATTCCACTGCTGTGTATATACCCAAAGAATTGAAAGCAAAGAAACAAACAGATATATGCACACCAACGTTCATAGTGGCATTGTTCACAATTTCCAAAAGTTGGAATCAGCCCCTGTGCCCTTCAACAGATGACTAGATAAACAAAATGTGGTACATACATACAATGGGATATTACTCAGCTGTAAGAAGGAATAAAGTGTTAACACATGGAATAACATGGATGAATCTTGAAGATCTTATGTTGAGTGAAGCAAACCAGGCATTGAAGAATGAACAGTATATGATCTCACTGATTTGAATTGAGGAAAATGAGCAGTCTCTGAGAGCCATTGTCTGGAAGACAGGTTAACAAGGGAGAGAAAGAGAAGAGTAGGTTGTGAGCCATGAAAAGCCATTCTGAAAAGGAAGAATGAAGTTGGAGGACCCACACTTCCCAATCTTAAAACTTATTACAAAGCCACAGGGAAAAACAAAACAAAACAGTACCTTATTGGCCCAAGCACAGACATAGAGCAATGGAATTGATTTGAGAGATCATAAATAAACATTCAAATTTAAAGACAACTGACTATTGTCAATTTCCCAATCAAACAGTGTCTTCAGCAAATAGTGTTGGGAAAACCGATCTTCATGTGCAAAAGAAAAACATCAGGAAGACATCTAGCTAACACCATATTTAAAAATCAACTAAAATTTGACTTAAATATAAAAACTAGAACTATCAAGAACCAAGAAGGAAAAGTAGGGAAGTATCTTCAAGATCTTGTGACAGGCAATGGTTTCTAAGATTTTAAAACCACAGCACAAGCAACAACAGAAGAAAAAAAAAAAATATATATATATATAAATGGGACCTCATCAAAGTTAAAAACTTTTGTGCCTCAATGTACTTTACCATGAAAATAATATGTCAGCCTAAACAGTGGGAGAACATATTTGGAAACTGAATCTCTGATAATGGTTTAATATCCAGAATACATAAAAGAACTTAACAACAAAAATCAACCAAATTAAAAAAATAGGCAAAAGACTTAAATGCACATCTCTCCAAAGACAATACACAAATGGCTAATGAGTAGATGAACGGATGTTCAACATCACTAGCTTTCAGGGAAATGGAAATTAAAACCACAATGAGATATCATTTCACACCCAATAGAATGGCTATTACAAAAACACAATATTAGAAATGTTGGAGAAGATGCAAAGAAGTAAGAAAACTCATTCAATGTTGGTGGCATTTTAAAAGTGTGCAGTCACTGTGGAAGACAGTATTGTGGTTCCTCAGAAAGCTAAGTACAGAACTACCATATGTCACAGCAATCCAACTACTAGGTATATACCCAAAATAATTGAAAGCAGGGATGTGAATAGAAATCTGCACACTGAAGTTCATAACAGCATTATTCACAATTGCCAAAAGATGGAAGCAACCCCAGTGTCTATCAACTTATTAATGAATAATTAGGATGTGGTATATACATACAAGAACTGAAATATTATTCAGTTGTAAAGCAAAGTATTGATATATGCAAAAACATAAATGAACCTTAAAGACATCATATTGGGTGAACTAAATCAGATGCCAAAGGTCACATATTGTATGATCTCGCTGATGTGAAACAATTAGAATTAGCAAACTCATAATCATCTAGAATAAAGGTTACTCAAGGGTGAGGCTAGGAAATGGGAAGCTAAGGCTTAAAATATATAAGTTCCTCTTTGAAATGATGGAATTTTTTTGGTGATGGGTGGTGGTGATGGGAGCACAATACTGTGACCTCAATTAACAGCAATTATATATCTATATATCTATATATCTATCTGAATTTGAGTAATAGGGGAAAAGTTTAGATTGTATATGTGGTAAGAGAATAATAGTTTTTTGAAAATTCTGTGGAAATACATTACACTGTGAAAAAGCAGATAAATCATGAACTTCAGTTAATAGTACAATTTTAAAAATATGCCATTAACAATTGTAACTAATGTTTCATAACAATACACATTTTTGGTGATGGGGTAAAGTATGGGACTCCTGTATTTTATGCATGATTGTTCCCACAGTTTCTCCAATAAAGAAAAACATTTTTAAAAAGATGAATAGTAAAAGCATGTAAAAACATATCCCTTTAAGTATAAGCATATAAATAAACCTGTGTAAAGTAGTACTATTAGAAAAAGTAGACCTCCGTATTCCAGAGATATGAAGGATAGTATAGAATAACAGTAAAGGCAATTTAACAAAACAATATAAAATTTTTAAATAGTTTCAATTCACGTGAAAAATGGTGATCATTAAAAAGAGGAAAAGAATTTTATTATTAGATGACATTGAATAACTGTTAGAGATAAAGTTCTTATTTTGTTGAAATATAGGACAGATAAATAAGGTTTCCTTTCTGTTTCTTACTCCTGATATTCTGCCATTTTTAAAAAACTCTTAGTGGTATTATATTAGAATCTCAACAATAAAGATTCATCAAAATTAATTAGTCATATCAAGTTTTTTCAATTATTTTTCCTTCAACTATTTCATATTATTTAAAAGTACATTTAATATCTATAAAAATTATCTCAATGGTGGGAAGAAAAACTTTCTCATAATTATTTTGCTTTGGAGGTTATTTTGCATAGGAGGTTATTTTGTACCTATTTAGGTGGCATTGATATAGAACCCCAAAATGACCTCTTGTGACATAAATTGATTCTGACTTTTGTCAAATAAACATCTCGGTATCACTGAATTTTTGATGAATTGGAGAGTTGTACATACAAAACTTTAGCTAATATATAAAATATTATTTTATAATTCTTTGTTCCATACAAGAAACTCATTATAGAAATTCTGCTATATAAACAGTATTTTTTCTATGAGTTGTTTCAAACTCTACATGAAAATTGATTTTAATTATTATTAATTAATGAAAGATTCACAGGAATTCATTTCACATGGTTGTATAAAGAGGAAGTAATATTTGGCCTTTAATATAATGATAAAACCTTTATTCAATGCAGCACTGATTTTTACATTTTTCCAACATGTTTCTCTTAATATAAAAAATGCCAATAAACTACAATTATAAAATAAATTGTACAAAAGTGTGTGGTGGCTAAATACATTGCATTTACTGTATCAATTAATTAATTGACTCTCCCAAACCTGATTGGAGAAACATCATCAAGCTTTCCTTTGAGGCCTCAAAAATGCCCATTAACAACCTCGTTCACACTCCTAGAAAGAAGTTAGTTATGCTTCACCAGTCAAAGTAAAATGCATGAAACTGTGGGTTTTACAAATGTTTGTTGTAAAAGAAGTCAAGGTGTAAGTATTAAAAATATTTAATAATAAAATCAATATATTATTGAAAATTCAGCAAGTTAGAATTATATAAAAACATAAGTATACATATAAATGGGTTTTATATATACAAAGGAAAATACTTTGAGACAAATGTATGTAAAATTTATAACAATATTTATGAAAGATTTTCATTTTTTCTTTCATTTTTTTGTGTCATAATAGTCATATAATGAACAATTATTAATCCTATGATGGTGTCATTGGACAAAATGTGTTATTCCATTCTTGGTGCTTAATGATCTGGCCTTTCAGCCACAGAGCATTTAAGTATTTCTGTAGAAATCATCTCTTTTAACCCATTCATAAATTAGAGCATCACAAGAGAATACCCAAAACACTGCTTAACATTATGGAACCTCTAGGGTGAAGGCAATTCTCTATTACAAATCTAATATGGATGCATTAGTCCTTTAACCTTTATCCTGGGCATGATGCCAAACAATCTTCTTTGGAAATTGTTCCCGAGATGACCAAATGTTGCATTATTAGCAATCTTCAATGTAAGATTTGTCCTGGCAATATCAGGATGAAAAGCAAGGGATCAGTGATCTGCTTGTGTTCACAGTAGCTCCTGGTACACTTGGGAGACATAATTTCCAGGTGAAATTTCTATTAGAGCAGGACCTGGACAAATATTTTAGGTAGCTTTGTTTTACCTCTCTCTTTCTCTCTCTCATTCTTGCTCTCACTCTCTCTATAAATATATGCATAAAAATTATACATTAGTTATCTCAAAGAAGAGAAATGTAATGTTCCAGACACCTTAAATGGTTTAAATATTTTATTTGGGAGAAAAACTTTAGGTTGACAAAGTTCTAGACAGATAATGTTGTAGGAATTTTTCACCAACTTCAACTCATGGTAAATATTTATGCCAAGTTTAGGGCATTTTAGTTTATTTTAAAAAACTGGAATATTATTAGAATATTATGCACAAACATTTAAATATCATGTAGGGATTATCTAAGCAGTGACAGGATTTCTAGAAATGGAAATATAGAATTTAAAGAATTAATATCAGAGTCATCAAGCAATGGACATTTATTGAAACTATAATATTTTGAAGAAGCTTACAAATCTCTTAAAAATCTATCTTCTGAAAATTAATAATATATTGTGCTCTGTAATGTAAATGCACCTGAGGTTTAATATCTGATCTGTCATTTGTACTAATTAATATTGGCAATAACAGAAGAGTGAATGAATTAAAAATCTATATCATTGTTTATGACATAACTAAATTTTTTCTTTTCTAAAATTAAGTACAAGTAGGAATATAATATTATGATCATGATCTCTGGACTCAACCAATTTTGGTAGAATCACCATACCAAAAACTTAATGATTGTGATGCTGGATAAGTTACTTAAATATCCATGCCTTTTGTCTCACCTAAAAAAATGTGTAAAATAGTAATCCTATGATATAATATTTTAATAATAAATGTCTTAATGTAGGGAATCTTGATAAGAGTATAAAATCATTCTATTATGCAATATATATTAATTTCATTATAAAATATCCAAAGATGATTTATACCAAATTTATATTTGACAAACAAACTAAGACTTTTTTCAGTCATAGTTTGAAAATTACACTTCATTTTGAATTTCTAAAATACTAAGCTAATTTTATTTTAAACTCCAGTTCATTTCGATTTTTAAAAGCTTGGTTTTGAAGTCATTCATGCTAAGTTTCACATTTAATTTCTCAATAGTTTACAGTAGTTGATCACTGTGGAAATAGGAATTATACAAATGGACTTGATTTCACTCTATTGGGATTCACAGAATCTGAAGAAATCCTACAACTTCTCTCTATATTATTTGTCCTAATATAAATGTTTACTATGCTGGGGAATGCAGCATATGATCAATATGATATTGATCATTCACCTGGATCTTCAGCTTCACAACCCAATGAAATTTTCCTCAGTCACCTGTCATTCCTTGACCTCGGTTACTCAACAGTCATCGTACTTAACACCTTAGAGAACATATTGACTTCCAACAAATATATTTCATTCATTGACTACTTCACCCAGATGTTTTTCTTTGCCTTCTTGGCTGTCACTGAATTTTTCTTTCTCTCTTCCATGGTCTATGATCACTATGTAGCTATCTTCAACCTCTCCACTACCAGGTTGTTATATCCAGGTGACTCTGTTATGCCTTTATCACTGTGTCTTACATGATTACATGATTGGCTTTATTCAATCATTAGCTATTCTTATTTGCATCAGCATTTTGCATTTTTGTAAATCCCATGTAGGTTATCACTTTTTTCTGTGACCCAACCCCAGTTTTCGCCCTGTCCTGCACTGACAGTCATGGTACTGAAAGCATAGTAATCATTTTTGCTTTGAAAAACTTAATGGGGTCTCTTAACACAATCACTGTTTCCTATGTGTCAATTCTGTCTAATATTCTGAAAATTAATTATACCTCAGGAAAGCACAAAGCCTTCTCTACTTGTGGCTCCTACCTTGTGGGAGTAACAATCTTTTACAGCACCATGATTTTTACTTATTTAAAATCAAAGGACTCCTACTCCTTGGAAAGGGATCAACTGACCTCTGTGTTTTATGCTATGGTGTTCCCCATGCTGAATCCACTCACTTATTGTCTTAGAAACAAAGAAATAAAAAGTGCTCTCATTAGAGTTTTGCAGAAGAGAGAAGCCTCCAAGCAATTTTAAAGACAGGGATGCTGAACAATTAAGTGCATTGTTTCTTTCTTTCCTATTTGGGTATTTACTTGTTAAATGAGTAGCATCCTTTAATTAGTTTGAATTTCTGTTATGCATTCCTCTATTTGACCACACTTGATCTGGAACATTTCCAAAATATGATTCTGAAATATATATAGTAATTGAAAGCCATGAAATATGTGTTAAAACTCTAGTTTAAATGTATGTATTTTTAAGGGCAACAACAACAAAAATGTAGTGTTGCCTTTCAAATTGTATCATAAAGTTACACAAGCCTTTTCCAATTTCAGGGAATTTTCTTATGAAATGCATTTTCATTAGTTATATATTCTGTGTAGGAAAATATGGCATATTATTAAAAAGTGCTGCACTGGACTGAAAATCCAGAATTTATATTCCAGATCTTCCAGATTTTTACCTATATATCTCTTCATAAGTCACTGAAAGTGTAAGTCTAGTATCCACAACTGTACAAGAAAAAGTTCTAAATACAGTTACCTTAAAGCTTAAATCAGGTTATGAATGGAAATTATTTAATGTTGTACTAATATATTTTGAAAATAATCATTAGAATGCTTATATTCCAGAAATTTTTCAATACACAATAACTTTTGTATGAAAATTCTCACTGGTGTTTTATAAATATTTTTGGCTAATCTTATTCATAAACAAATAGCTAAAAAAGAAAAAGAGAACTTCAATATTTAGTCTTAGAAAAAAGTATATTATTGTGAAAGAATTAAGTTATAGAAAAAAATGTAACTTCACATTGAAAAAATTGGTATACATTTTAAATTTTACAGAAAATAGAAATATCTTAATTTTTAAGATTTTGTTCATGTGTCTAAACAAATCTTATGGTTATACATGTATATATAACATATATATATATATATGTAATTTTTGTTATTTTTAATTTCTATTTTCAGCTTTTCTTTTCCACTCCTCTCTATAATCTTTGCCAATTTCCTTATTTCATTTGGAAGAAGAATATCCTTTTGGTACATTAGCAAAATCAAGAAACTCATCTTGCAATGCTTTAAGCCCTGAAGTTTTGTATATTCATGAGGTTAAAGGTCACATGTAGTTATACCTGTTCTGTTTCTTCCTGCTAACCATTTGAAAACTCTTTCTGTCACACATCAACTAGATTCAATAATGACTATCTCATTGTTTAATTTTGGTATGAACAAAAATAATTTCATTTTTCCTGGTTTCTGTATGTTTATGTTCTTTAAAAAGATGTAATTTTTGAATTAAAATATTGGTTATTTTGTTTTAATAACCTTAATATAGAAAAGTTGCAAAGCTATGAATGATTATCAATCCAGATTTTGTGACATACCATAAATGTTATTCAGGTAACTTGCTAATATTTCCTTTTAAAAATGCCTCTACACAATCTGAATTTGCAGTTTTAAGTTTCTCTTCCATTCAAAGTATAGTTAAGAAAGTATGTTTTCTTCATTTTCCTGTTTGATTATTTTTATTTAAACTTCAATAATGGTTATTACATATATTTTCCATTCAAGTGATTTGTATTATTTTAATTTATATTAATGTTTTCAAGACAGGGCAAGATAGCATCAGTTTAAGTGTGTGCTCACCATCACTCTCACAAAAGATGGCAGACTGGGGACAAGATGCTGCCCAGGTGCACAGTTTTGGGAGCACAGAAAGTGGGAGCATTTGGGGCATCAATCTGGAGGGAGTTGGACAGGGACATAGATTGCTTAAGATAAAACCAGAACATAAAACGACAACAACAAGGAAATAGAACAATAAGAACAAAGTATCAAAGAAAAAACTTATCATACACACAAAACCAGCAGCTAAATAAAACTCTAGAGTTGAGGGAAGGTAATCAACTGAATAAACCCATCAAGATAAAAAGATGATGAGAGGGCAACAAAAAAATTACAAACCATACTAAGAAACAGGAAGACATGGCTCAGTCCAAGGAACAAACTAAAAACCAGGAAGAGATGCAGAAGATTGAAGAACTAATCAAAGCTTTCCAAAAAATAACATGGACCTACTTAATGAGGTGAAGGAAGAGATAAAGGATATTAAGAAGACATTGGGATAACATACTGAAGAAATTGTAAACATACCCAAAAAAGTAATGGATATGATGTAGATGAATGGCACAAGCAAAGAAATCAAAAACACATGAGAAGCACATAACAGCAGATTTGAAGAGGCACAAAGAATTAGCAATGGGGAAGACAGTACATCTGAAATCAAACAGATAGATAAAAAGATAGAAAAAATCCAGCAGGGACTTAGGGATTTGAATGACAACATAAAACACACAAACATATGCATTATAGGTATCCTAGAAGTAGAAGAGAAGTTAAAGGGGACAGAAAGAGTGTTGGAGGGAATAATGGCTGAAAATTTCCCAACTTCACTGAAGGAAATGGATGTACATGCCTAGGAAGCACAGCACACTCCACACAGTATAAATAAATCCCAAACAGACCTCCTCCAAAACATATACTTGTCAAAATGTCAAACACTCAGGACAAAGAGAAAATACTGAAGGCAGCAAGAGAAATAGAACCATCACATACAAGGGAAGCTCAATAAGATTAAGTGCTGATTTCTCATCTGAAATCATGGTGGCAAGAAGGTAGTGGTATGACATAGTCAAGGTGCTAAAAGAAAAAAAGTTTCCAGTGAAGAATTCTCTATCCAGCAAATCTGGCATTCAAAAATGATGTGGAGTTCAAAATATTCACATATAAACAGAAGTTAAGAGAGTATGCCAATAAGAATCCTGCCCGTCAAGAAATTCTAAAAGGAGTTCTGCAAGTTGAAAGGAAGAAACAGGAGAGAGAGGATTGGAGGAGAGTGTAAGAACAACTAAAAAGAGAAAAAGAGAAATAAAAACCACATATGACAAACATAAACCCAAAGAAAATATGGCTAATGTAAGTAATTCCTTGAGAATAATAACACTGAATGTTAGTGGATTAAACTCACTAGTCAAGAGACACAGCCTGGGAGAATGGATAGGGAAATAAGACCCATCTATATGGTGTCTACAAGAATCCCACCTTAGACCCAGGGACTCAAGGAGGGTGAAAGTGAATGGCTGGAAACCAATTTCACAAGCAAACAATGACAAAAAAGAGTGGGAGTAGCCATACAAATATTGGAAAAAATAGATTTTAAATGAAAAACTATTGTAAGAGACAAAGATTGACACTATATTAGTAAAATGGGAAAACTTTCAAGAAGAAAGAACAATCATAAACATTTATGCACTAATCAGAGTGCCTCAAAATGCATGAGACAAACAGTGGAGAAAACTAAGTGGAGAAATAGATGCCCCTACAATTATAGTGGGGGTCTTAAATACACCATTTTCACCACTAGACAGAACATGTTGACAGAAAATCAATAAAGAAACAAAGACTCTAAATAATACATTAGAGGTTCTGGACCTAATAGACACATACAGAACACTACTCCCAAATACAGCAGGATATACATTCTTATCAAGTGCACATGGCTCATTCTCGAAGATAGACCACAAGCTAGGCCAGAGAAAAATTCTCAATGAGTTCAGAAAGATTGAAATTATACAGAGTAATTTCTCTGACAACAATGGTAAGAATCTGGAAATCAGTAAGGGCCAGAGGACCAGATTAGGCATAAAGAGATGAAAGTTAAATAACACTCTCTTAGACAAATAGTGGGTCAAGGAGGAAATTTCAAAAGAAATCAGTAACTTCCCTGAAATGAAAGAAAATGACAGCACAATATATCAAAGCTATGTGATGCAGACAAAGCTGTACTGAGAGGGAAATTCATAGCCATAAATGTGTGTGTGTGTGTGTGTGTGTGGGTGTGTGTGTGTATTAAAAACAAGAAAGAGCTAAAATTGAATACCAAACTGCCCACCTGTAGGAATTAGAAAATGAACAAGAAATAAACCCAAAAGGAAGTAGAAAGAAGGAAATAACAAAGATTAGAGCAGAACTAAATGAAATAGAAAATAAAAAAGCACTAGATAAAATGAGCAAAACCAAAAGCTTGTTCTTTGAGAAGATCAATGAAACTGACAAACCCTTAGCTAGACTAACAAAGAGAAAAGGGAAAAGATACAAATACACAAAATAAAAAATAAGGAAGGGGATATCACCACCAACCCCACAGAAATAAAGAGTATCATAAAAGGAAACTTTGAAAAATTATACACCAACAAGAATGATAATTTAGAGGAAACAGACAAATTCGTAGAAACACACAAGCAGCTTATTTTGATGAAAGAAGAAATCGATGAACTGAACAGATCAAACACAAGTAAAGAGATAGAATCAGTCATCAAAAACCTCCCAAATAAGAAAAACACAGGACCAGACAGCTTCACAGGTGAATTTTACGAAACATTCTGGAAAGAACTAACAATAATCCTGGTTAATCTATTCCAAAATTAGAAGTAGAAGTAATAATGTCTAACTCATTTTATGATGCCTACCTTATCTGTGATGGTTAGGCTAATGTGTCAACTCGGCCAGGTAATTGTGTCCAGGTGTTTGGTCCAGCAAGCACTGAGCTAAGTGTAATACAAGAGCATTTATGGGCTTCGATCACCAGTGAGTTTACTGTGTGGATGGCTGATTACATCTGAATCAATCAAGGAGATTGCATCATCACTGCATGATATTTTTATCCAATCAGTTAAATGCCTTAAAAAGGGAAGTGATTTCAAAATTCAGAGAGAATTTCCCCGCTCATTGTTGAATAGGCAACTTCTCCCGGAAACTCATCAAGGACCTTTCATCAGACTTTCATCAGAGTCCCTGGTTTGCAGCCTGCCTGCGGAACCTGGACTTGTGCATCCCCATGGTCATGTGAGATACTCCTTTAACATCGCATATTAATGACAGATATCTCCTGTTGATTCTGTTTGCCAAGAGAACCCTGACTAATACAGCTTGGTAGTGGGAGTGGTTCTTGAGGAACAGAATCTTAAACATGGGATGTCTGAGGTGGTTCTGGGAGTTTTGTAATTGGCCCTCTACTCTAATTGGACTCAGGGGTACTAATGACTCCCTTTCCAATAGTGAAGAGGTTGCTAACAGTCCATGGCATGAGCTGACAATAGAGATATGCAAAATAACATCACTGGATTCCCCTACTTCCATGCTTAAAAGAAGCAAGGATCTGGGTGAGAGTGTTTTCAACACCTTAAGAGAATGTTGTGGAGTCAAAAATTACAATGATGTTGGCTGGCTCCTCGTAGATACTCTGGATACAGTCACAAAAGAAAGAGATGAGCTAAAATCTTCAAATTTGAAACGTAAATGCTGCATGAATGATATGAAAGTTTCTATGTATGCCTTGAAAGAAAATTTTGTATCCTGTAGCCACAGACTGAGATATCTGAGAATGAAACCCAGACTTTCATTGTACAAGTAGCAGAATTACAGAAGAAACTAAAATCTCAACCTCACAGGGTTTTTGCAATTAAAGTAAAGGCATTGATTGGAAAGGAGTGGAACCCCAAGGATTGGAATGGAGACATATGGGATGATGATAATATTCGTTGGGACATTGGAACCCTAAATTCTGCTGAGACTTTACCAGATAAACCTGCGATGGCCTGCCCTGTGCAGACCACACCTTGGTCAACCTTGTATCATCCAGCCTCCAGCCTGCCCCAGGAAGTCCGGACTTCCTTCCAGCCCTGATGTGGGTACAAGCCAAATGGAAACCTGCAAGATATTTCTAATCCTTCTCCTTAACCACACCCCCAAACCCTCTTGTCTTTGAGACCCATTACTAGACTAAAATCACAACAAACCCCCAAAGGTGAAATACAAAGTGTGACCCATGAGGAAGTATGCTATAATCTGAAAGAACTGCATGAGATTTCCAACTTATATAGACAGAAATCAGGGGAATATGTGTGGAAAGGGGTACTAACGGTATGGGATATTGGTGGAAGGAATATAAAGTTGGATCAAGCTGAATTTATTGATATGGGCCCACTAAGTAGAAATTCTGGATTCAACCCTGTAGCTCAGGGGGGGAGAAAGGGTTCTAATAGTTTGTTTGGGTGGCTGACTGAAGCATGGACCAAAAGATGACTTAGCATGTCTGATATTGAGATGCCTGATTTGCCATGGTATACAGTAGACAAGAGGATTCAAAGACTTAGAGAGATTGGAATGCTAGAATGGATTTACCATTTGAGCCCTTCCCACCCAACCCAGGAATGTCCAGAGGACACACTTTTAACCAGGACTGTGAGGAATAAACTTATAAGATTAACTCCATCTTTTCTGAAGAGCTCTGTGGTTGCTCTTCTCTGCAGTCCAGATATTACTGTACAGGGGGCTGTAATGGAATTGGAATCCTTAAACATTATGGGGATGATCGGATCTCGGTCTGGTAAAAGTCAAGTATAGGCAGTTAATCGCCAAAGGCAAGGTGGGCTTTGCTACCGCAATGAAAGACAGATTCAAAACAGCACACAGTATTGTCTGAGTCACATGGAGTTATGGCATTGGCTAATAGATCATGGGATACCTAGAAGTGAAATACATGGGCAGTCTACTAAATTTCTTCTGGATCTGTATAAGCAGAAGAGTTCTAGGTCAAGTGAACAAAATCCTAACTCAAATTACAGATGCAGAGAATCACGGTCCCTAATCAATTCCCAGACTTGAGACAGTTTACAGATGTAGAGCACCTTGAATGAGGAGAAGGCCAGGTCCCTTTGGGGAAGGATCCTGTTAAACTGCCAAAAATTTATACTGTTCATCTTCCTCCCACCTTTCCCCAGGGAGACCTAAGGTCTTTTGCCAGAGTAGCTGTGCATTGGGGAAAAGGAAATGATCAAACATGTCGGGGATTATTAGACACTGGCTCAGAAGTGACATTAATTCCAGGAGACCCAAAACATCACTGTGGTCCACCAGTCCGAGTAGGGGATTATGGAGGTCAGATGATTGATGAAGTTTTAACTCAGGTCCATCTCACAGTGGGTCCAGTGGGTCCCCAGACCCATTCTGTGGTTATTTCTCCAGTTCCAGAATGCATACTTGGAGTAGACATACTCAGTAACTGGCAGAATCCCCACATTGGATCCCAGCCTTGTGGAATGAGGGTTATTATGGTTGGAAAGGCCAAGTGGAAGCCTCTAGAACTGTCCCTGCCTAACAAAATAGTAAATCAAAGAAAATATTGGATTCCTGGAGGTATTGCAGAGATTAGTGCCACCACCAAGGATTTGAAGGATTCAGGAGTGGTGATTCCCACCACATCCCCATTCAACTCTCCTATTTGGCCTGTGCAGAAAACAGATGGATCTTGGAGGATGGCAGTAGATTATCAGAAACTTAACCAAGTTGTGACTCCAATTGCAGCTGCTGTCCCAGATGTGGTATCATTACTTGAGCAAATCAACACTTCCCCTGGTACCTGGTATGCAGCTGTTGATCTGGCAAATGCTTTTCTCTCAATTGCCATAGTAAGAACCACCGGAAACAGTTTGCTTTCAGCTGGCAAGGCCAGCAGTATACCTTCACTGTCCTGCCTCAGGGGTATATCAACTCTCCAACCCTATGTCATAATATTGTCCGCAGGGACCTTGATTGTCTCTCCCTCCCACCATACATCACACTGGTCCATTATATTGATGATATCATGTTGATAGGACCTACTGAGCAAGAAGTAGCAAAGACTCTAGATTTATTGGTAAGGCATTTGCATGAGAAAGGATGGGAGATAAATCCAACAAAAATACAAAGTCCTTCCACCTCAGTGAAATTTCTAGGTATCCAGTGGTGTGGGGCCTGTCGAGATATCCCTTCTAAAGTAAAGGATAAGCTGTTGCACCTGGCCCCTCCTATGAACAAAATAGAGGCACAAAGCTTAGTTGGCCTCTTTGGATTTTGGAGACAACACATTCCTCATTTGGGTGTGCTACTCTGGCCCATTTACCGAATGACGAGAAAAATTGCTAGTTTTGATTGGGGACTGAAACAAGAGGAAGCCCTGCAAAATGTCCAGGCTGTTTGGCAAGCTGCACTACCTCTTGGACCATATCATCCAGCAGATCCAATAGTGCAGGAAGTTTCAGTGGCAAATAGAGATGCTGTCTGGAGCCTTTGGCAGGCCCCTATAGGGAAATCACAACGCAGACACTTAGGATTTTGGAACAAAGGCTTGTCATCCTCTGCAGATAACTACTCCCCTTTTGAGAAACAGCTTTTGGCTTGCTACTGGGCCTTAGTAGAGACTGAACACTTAACCGTGGACCATCAAGTTACCATGAGACCTGAGTTGCCTATCATGAGCTGGGTATTGTCTTACCCACCAAACCATAAAGTTGGGCGTGCACAGCAGCACTCCATAATAAAGTGGAAGTGGTATATACGAGATAGGGCTCGAGCAGGTCCTGAAGGCACAAGTAACTTACATGAGGAAGTGGCCCAAATGCCCATGGTCACCACCCCTGCCGTGTTACCGTCTCTTTCCCAGCCCACATCTTTGGCCTCTTGGGGAGTCCCTTACAATCAGTTGACTGAGGATGAGAAAACTCGGGCCTGGTTTACAGATGGTTCTGCACAATATGCAGGTACCACCCGAAAGTGGACAGCTGCGGCACTGCAGCCCTTTTCTGGGACATCCTTGAAGGATAGCGGTGAGGGCAAATCCTCCCAGTGGGCAGAGCTTTGAGCAGTGCATCTTTCTGAGTGGGCAAAAAACATGAACATATTTGTGTCCCACATGAATGCTCACCAGAGGGTGACTTAAGCAGAGGAAGAGTTTAATAATCAAGTGGATAAAATGACCAGCTCTGTTGTTAACACTCAGCCTCTTTCCCCAGCCATTCCTGTCATTGCCCAATGGGCTTATGAACAAAGTGGCCATGGAGGTAGGGATGGAGGTTACACATGGGCTCAGCAACATGGACTTCTCCTCAGGCTGACTTGGCTACAGCCACTGCTGAATGCCCAATATGCCAGCAGCAGAGACCCACACTCAGCTCCTGGTATGGCACCATTCTCGAGGTGTCCAGCCTGCTACCTGGTGTCAGGTTGACTACATTGGGCCACTTCTGCCATGAAAGGGGCTATGATTTGTTTTAACTGTAATAGACACATACTCTGGCTATGGGTTTACATTTCCGGTACACAATGCTTCTTCCAAAACTACCATACAAAGACTTACCTAATGTCTTGTCTACTGCCATGGCATTCCACACTGCATTGTTTTTTATCAAGAAACCCATTTCACAGCAAATGGTGTGTGGGAATGGGCACATGCCCATGGAATTCACTTGTCTTACCATGTTCCCCATCACCCTGAAGCAGCTGGATTAATAGAACTGTGGAATGGCCTTTGGAAGACTCAATTATGGCACCAACTACATGGCAATATCTTGCAGGCCTGAGCCAGTGTTGTCTAGGAGGCTGTATATGCTCTGAATCGGCGTCCTCTCTATGGTGCTGTTTCTCCCATAACCAGGATTCATGGGCCCAGGAATCAAGGGGCAGAAATGGGAGTGACACGACTCACTATTACCCCAAAGTGACCCACTAGGAAAATTTTTGCTTCCTGTCCCTGCAACCTTGAGCTCTGCTGGTCTATAGGTTTTAGTCCCAAAAGGAGGAGTGCTGCCATGAGGGAACATAACAGTGATTCCATTGAACTGGAAGTTAAGACTGCCACCTGGCCACTTTGGGCTCCTCTTACCTGTGAATCAACAAGCAAAGAAGAGAATTACTGTACTGGCTGAGGTGATTGATCCTGACTATCAAGGAGAAATAGGACTACATCTACATAATGGGTGTATAGAGGAGTTTGCCTGGAATGTAGGAGATCCTCTAGAGTGTCTCCTAGTACTGCCATGCCCTGTGATTAAAGTCAATGGAAAATTGCAACAAACCAATTCAAGCAGGAGTAACAATGGCCCAGAATCTTCAGGAATGAAAGTTTTGGTCACCCACCAGTCAAAAAACCTTGGCCAGCTGAAGTGCTTGCTGAAGGTAATGGGAACATGGAATGGGTAGTGGAAGAATGTAGTGATAAATATGAACTTTGACCACATGACCAGTTACAGAAACGAGGACTGTAATAGCATGAACCCTTCTTTTTTTCATTATGAGTATGATTGTAAATGTACACAAAACAAATTTCTTGTTTTCTTTCCCAAACTTTTCCCCTATCATATGAAAATTTGTATTAAGTCCACATCATAATATTTAAGGATGTCAAGTTTAAGTGTGAATATTACCCAAGGACTTGCACCCTATTCTATGGGGAATTATTGCATTTCCGGTTGTATGCAGGAGAGTTGAACATTATTAGGCAGTAATATATATGTATGCTTGTCTGTTATTGTTTTTACTTAGAGACTAAGTATGGTTTAGGGTAATGTGTATGACTGCTGAGTTGACAAGGGGTGGACTGTGATGGTTAGGCTAATGTGTCAACTCAGCCAGGTAATTGTATCCTGGTGTTTGGTCCAGCAAGCACTGAGCTAATTGTAATACAAGAGCTTCAATCACCAGTGAGTTTACTGCGTGGATGGCTGATTACATCTGCATCAATCAGGTAGATTGCATCATCAATGGGTGATGCTTTTATCTAATAAGTTAAATGCCTTAAAAAGGGGAGTGATTTCAACATTCAGAGAGAATTTCCCAGCTCGTTGTTGAACAGGCAACTTCTCCCAGAAACTCATCAAGGACCTTTCATCAGACTTTCATCAGAGTCCTTGGTTTGCAGCCTGCCTGCAGAACCTGGACTTGTGCATCCCCATGGTTGCATGACAGACTCTTTTAAAATTTCATATTATTGTTAGATATCTCCTCTTGATTCTGTTTCCTGAGAGAACTCTGACATACACTATCCAAATACCAATACCAAAAGAAGATAAAGCAAGAAAGGAAAATTACAGACCAATCTCTCTGTTGAACATACATGCTAAAATCCTCAACAAAATACTTGCTAATTATATTCAATAGCTCATGAAATGAATTATACACGTGACAAGTGGGTTTCATCCTGGGTATGCAATGATGGTTCAAAATAAGAAAATCAATCAATGTAATACACCACATAAACAGATCAAAAGGAAAAAAAACAATGATCATCTTTATAGATGCATAAATGCATTTGACAAAATACAGCACCCTTTCCTGATAAAAACACTGCAAAAGATAGGAATAGAAGGAAACTTTCTGAACATGATAAAGAGCATATATGAAAAACCCACAGCTCTCATCATATTCAATGGTGAAATCCTAAAAGCTTTCCCTCTAAGATCAGGAACAAGACAAATATGCCCACTATCACCACTCCTATTTAACATTGTCTTAGAAGTTCTTGCTCGAGCACTGAGGCAAGAAAAAGATATAAAAGGCATCCAAATTGGAAAGGAAGAAGAAAATTTTCACTATTTGCAGACGACATGATCCTATACATAGAAAACCCTGAGAAAATTAAAACGAACTTCTAGAGCTTATAAATGATTTCAGTGAAGCTGCAGACTATAAGATCAATGCTCAAAAATAACTGGCTTTCCTGTACAGCAATAATGAGCAAGCTGATGAGGAAATCAAGAAAAAAAAATACCATTTACAATAGTAACAACAAAAAAATCAAATACCTAGGAATAAATTTAATTAAAGATGTAAATGACTTATACACAGAAAACTACACAACACTGTTAAAGGGAATCAGAGAAGACTTAACTAAGTGGAAGAATATTCCCTGTTCTTGGATAGGAAGACTAAACATCATTAAGATGTCTATCCTACCCAAACTAATAAACAGATTCAATGCAATACCAATAAATATCAATACATCATTTTTTAATCAATTAGAAAAACTAACTATGAAATTTATTTGGAAGGACAAGAGGTCCCGAATAGTAAAGACATATAGAAAAAGAAAAATGAATTTGGAGGAATCACACTACTTGACTTTAAAGCATACTACAAAGCTACAGTGATCAAAACTGCATGGGATTGGCACAGGATAGACATACTGACCAAAGGAGGTGAATTGAGAGCTCTGATGTACATCCTCACATGTACAGTCATCTGATATTTAACAAGGCTACCAAGCCCACTCAACTGGGAGAAAATGGCCTCTTCAACAAATGGTGCTTGTAGAACTGGATATCCATATCCGAAAGAATGAGAGAGGAACACCATCTCACAGCTTATACAAAAATCAAATCAAGATGGATCAAAGCTCTAAATATAAGAGCCAAGACCATAAAAAACCTTGAAAGATAATTTAGGGAAGCACTTATAGGACCTTGTAATAGGAAATGACTTCATGAACTTCACACCCAAAGCATGAGCACCAAAAGAAAAATTAGATAAATGGGACCTCCTAAAATTAAAACCTTTTGCACCTCAAAAGAGTTTGTTAAGAAAGTGAAAAGACAGCATACCCAATGGGAGAAAATATTTGGTAAACATATCTGATAGCAGCCTAATATCGAGCATATATAAAGAAAGCCTATATCTTGAAAATAAAAAGTCATATAAGCCTTTTAAAAAATGAGCAAGCAATTTGAACAGACACTTCTCCAAAAGAGAAATATAAATGGCTAAATAGTACATGAAAAGATGCTCAATATCACCAGCTACTGGGAAATACAAATCAAAATTACAATGAGATACCATCTTACACCCATTAGACTGGCAGCCATTTAAAAAATAGAGGACTGCAAGGTGTTGGAGAGGACGTGGAAGAATGGGAACCCTCATCCACTTCTGGTGGGAATGTAGAATGGTCCAGACATTGTAGAGGACAGTTTGGTGGTTCCTCAAAAAAGTAAATATAGATCTGCCATATAACCCAGCAATTCCACTACTGGGTATATACCCAGAAAAACTGAAAGCAAGTTCATGAACAGATATAGGCACAGCAATGTTCATAGAAGCATTATTCACTATTGCCAAAAGTTGGAATCAACCCAAATGCTCATCAACAGATGAATGTGTAATTAAAATGTGGTATATATACATACAATGGAACATTACTCAGCTGTAAGAAGGAATACAGTACTAATACATAGGATAACATGGATGAATCTAGAGAATGTTATGTTGACTGAAGCAAGCCAGGCATTGAAGGACAAATATTACATGAACTCACTGATATGAATTAAGCAAATTAAGCTGACTCAGAGAGCTAGTCTGGAAGATAGGTTTACAGGAAATAGGAAGGGAGAAGAAGTTGTGAACCAATGCCCATATAGGTGAAATCTATGATTAGGTGGAAGTGAGTAGATGTGCAGTGAAAAGATATGACAGGTGTGTATGGATAACATTGAGTTGGGTGGTGGAAACTTGACCAGGGGTGTAGGGTGGGGAGTATGGGTTGAATGGTCCAAAGGAACTGGGAGGAAGGTTGGGGGGGTGGGGAATAGGTGGACACTGGCGACAGGTGGGTACATGAGTGAAACTACAATTTTGAGAAAACTCTTTTGGTAATATGACAAGGAAGGATTACTGGTTTGGGGTGTGGAATGGGGGGGGGCATTTGTGACAGGATGCACCTGGGACAGTCTTCTAGAGAATGTGCGAGTGATCACATTGTCATAATGTCCTGTATTGGTGGAGGGACACCTACATGATGAGTGAGAAGGAGTTGAACTCCCATGCCTGGGAAGCCCAATATATTCTTAAATGGAGGGGGGGGGGATGTTCTCAAGAGCATGGACAGTTCCTGATATGGGAGGGCAGCCTAGTGTGTCCAGCCCTCAGTGTTGTTGCAAGTATCTAAGAATCTTTTCCGTCAAGGAGTGAAGCCTGGTGGTGTCCATTGACCCTCAGGGGAGGGGTAGGGAGGAATAGAAGAGATTGAAGAGGGAGTATTTGGGGGCAATGGAAGTGTTCTGCATGATCATGCAATGATGGATACAGGCCATGTTAAGTTTCATCAAAAAATTATAGAGAAGTATGGTCTAGAATGTGGACTGTAATGTTAACCATTGACCATGGTTGGTAGCTGTGTTTCAATATTTGTACATCAGTTATAACGAAAGTTCCATCCACATGTTAAAAGATTATTAATAGGAAAGGGGGATAAGGGTGAGGATGCTGGGCATATGGGAGTCCCCTATATTCTGTATGCAACCTTACTGTGTCCTAAAACTTCTTTGAAGACAATATGAAAAATGAAAGTAAGACACTAGGAAAGAAATGGAGGGAAATGCCACTGTACATACAGAACAACTGATATTATGGTGATGAAAGGAAAAACATAAAAAATATTATTTTATTTTATTTTATTTTTTAATGTTTTTCATTTTTTAAATACCTCAGTCTTTTTTACTTTATTTTAGTTTTAGTTTCTCTAAATTATTATGTATTTTGTCTCTTATGTTTAAACCTATTATTATTTTTTTATTTTCCTATTTATTGAATTTGGCAATATACTTGGCATCATTTTGGGGGAGGATTTGGATCACAGAAGGGTTGCAGCTGTTGCAGGGGAAGATCAATGGGGTAGGGTGTTGGTGATGGGGTATGCATGGGAGGAAATTCACCTAGGCATATATATAAGATATATGAATATGTTCAAATGTTGATGGAGCTTTGACATGGTGGGTGGAGATTCACACAACAACTGAAAGATTATTGAATTCCCACCCTGGAAAGCAATTCCACACCCTCTGATGGAAGAGCAGCAATCCCTCAAGTGCAGGGGCAATGACTAGTGAAGAAGGATGGTCCATTGATGGGTCCTTGATATTGATGACTATGCTTCTGAGCCTTTTGCTCTTGAATTTGCAACTTAGCATAGTGTTGGAGAGTGCCTTAGACTTGCCTCCTGAGAGTCTCCTTGTTGCTCAGATGTGGCCTCTTTCGGGGCCAAACTCAGAATATAAATGCATTACCTTCCCCTCAGCATGGGACATGACTCCCTGGAATAAGCTTCCCTGGCTCTGAGGGATTACTACCAAGCACCAGCTGTTGTTACAACTGGAAAAAGACCTTGAATAAAAGAGGTAAAATGTAAAGACAAATGACTGTCTATGGCTAAGAGACTCCAAAGTGACTTGGGAGGTCATCAGGGAATTAACACTTATGCATGTCTCAACAAGCTCTCATAGACAGCCAAGGTAGATACTACCCCAAATAGTGGGGATCCTGAAGTCTCTGGGGACAACCAGGAACTATGTTCATGGCAGATAGCTCCAGAGTTTGGTGTCTTGCCAGTGGCTATACTTTGGAGTTTGTGCTCCCAAGTGTGACAGAGTGAGACCCAGATGTGACTTCTCTATACATGACTCTTCTGTTCCTTTTATTTGAAGTTGGTGTTTGAGTTGGTAGCTGTACATCGAAGAGACTTTCATCTCTGGACTATCCACATGCCAGCTGGGCTCTGAAATTCAACAGAGTTGCAATACCTACTCTCCAGTTCACTGGACTCACCCAGGACAACTAACAAGGAAATGATGATGGACAAAGATCATCCCAAGGAACTGAGAGAGTCTACAACTGCAAGCAAGACAGTACCATCCATCTGTCCCATGAGATCAAAGCCTCCTCTTAATTAGAGGTGGAGTGGGCAGCACCATCCCAGAGTCCTCAGGATTGTGGAGTGAACTATGGACTAGAGTGGACTACTAAGGACTTGTTTTGATTCTAGCAATGGAAGAAACTATATTATTCATGTGGAAGCAGTGGCCAGTGGATGTTCTTAGGGCAAGGAGAGGAAAATACAGGTGAAATGTGGGGGCATTTTGGGGACTTGGGAATTTTCCTGAATGGACTGCAATGACAGATATGGGCCATTGCATATCTTGCCATAATCTGTAGAATTGTGGAGGAAAGAGTGAAAACTACAATGCTAACTATAATCTATGCTTAATGGCAATGATCTAAAATGTTTTCATCAATTGTAATGAATGATCTTGTTAATGTGGGAAAATGTGGAAGGTGTGGGGAGAGGGGCATATGGGAATCCCTTATATTTTTGTGTAACATTTATGTAATCTAAATACCTTTTTTTGAAAAAGCAAAAATAAAAAATATATTTAAATAAACTTTTCTTTGTAGAATTATGGTTGTTCATTTTCTTGAAAGATTTTTGAAATATTAATATAAGGTTCAGAACTTTTAGGATGGAAAATATGATGAATTCTCACTAGTTCATAACTGTTTATGAATTCATAAAACAAATAAAACATTATTTTTCTCTACCTCCTGTTTTTCCATAAAATTTTGTTATTATATATAATATACATATAAATTACTGCATTTTTTCCCTGATCTCTATGTTGTCTAGAACTTAAACTTATTGCAAATTCTCCTTTTGTTTAGAACTAGCTATATCTTTGTTAAAGATTTATTTTTAATAATATACTTTCAAAACTATTCTCTCATCTCCTACATGTATTGAGTCTTTATGGATCTACACTCTCTCCCACGCAGTTCTCTCTTGTAGTATCTTAAATATTGCATACCACTGCTTTCTTGCCTTCATTGTTTCTGATGTGAAATCAACCCTTAATCTTATTGGATGTTCCTTATATGTTAGGAATTGCTTTTCTCTTGCTGCTTTCAGAATTTTCTCTTTGCCTTTGGCATTTGACATTCTGATTAGTTGTGTCTCATGGTTGGTCTATTGAGATTTATTTGGATGCGAGTATGTTGTGATTCTTGGATATGGATATCTATGTTCTTCAATAGAGTTGGGAAATTTTCTACAATTATTTCTTCAAATATTCCTTCTCCCCTTTTTTCCTTCTCTTCTCCTTCTGGGACACCCATCACCCACTTGTTTGCTGTCATTTACTTCCTGGGACCTTTTACAATTTTTTTCCATTTTATTTCATGTGTTCTTTTGTAAATTTGCTTTCAGAAACCGTGTGTTCAAACTCATGAATCCTTTCTTCTGCCACCTAGAATCTACTGTATATGACTCCAGTGTATTTTTAATTTCATGTATTGCACCTTTCTTTCCCATAAGATCTGCTATTTTTCTAGGTATGCTTTCAAATTCTTATTCATGCTCATCCAATGTCTTCTTAATATCTTTCATCTCTTTAGCCACTTAATTGAATCCATTAAGAAGATTTGTTTGAACAGATGTGATTGGTTGTCTCCACTCCTTTATGTCATCTAGAGGCTTATCTTGTTCCTTTAACTGGGCCATATCTTCCTGTTCTTGGTATGGATTTTAGTTTTTTGTTGGTGTCTTGGTGTCTGCCTTACTATATGTATTCATTCTGGCTGCAGGTTCTCAATTTAGTTTAGGGATTTCTTACCCTTTCTCCTTTGCTGGTTGTGTAGTAGAAGCCAAGGATGTACTTGGTACTATAGGCTGTAGAGGCTCCAGCTGCTTGCATTTCCCCAGGGACCAGTGAATCTTCTCCCATCTTTCTCCTTTGTCAGGGTAGGGACAGAGCCACAACTGTGTGTGTAGTAATCCAAGACTTCTAGGCCAAGACCATCTGTAATTTACCAGAATGATTGATGAAGCTTCACACCCCTTCCTCCCCTGTCTCTAACAGGGATGGTGCTGCAGGTGTGGGCAGCAATCTATGCCATGTGAGTCCAAAATGTCCCCAGTTGCCCAGGTAGACTGAAGTAGCACAGGCTCCCCCTCTCCCTACCAAGGGTGGGGAAGGACCCTATGGAATGCCCAACAATCCAATTCATGTTGTCCAAATGTGCCTGCAGTTGTCCTGAGAGGCTGAGGGAGTACTGTCCCTTCTGTCCTTTAGGGAGTGGGAACAGAACCATTTACACCCAACAGTTCACACTGTGTAGGCTGTAAGTGCCTGCATTTGCACAGAAAGTCTGAAGAAACCCCACCCCCTTCCTATCCTTTGGGGTTGGAGGGGTGGAGATGGAATTGAAGGTACTCAGCAAACCAGGTTGTGTGGGCTGAAAGTGCCTGGAGTTGTGCTGAGAGGCTGAGAAAATTCATTCCCTCTCCTATTTTTTTGAGGTGCAAGGATGGAGACCCAGGCATCCAACTACTCAGTCTGTTCCATCCAAATGTATCTGCAGTTACCCAGAGAGGATGGTGTGGGTTCTGCCAGCTCCTTCCTGCAAGAGGTGATGCTAAGGCCTAGGCTAGGGCTGCAGTCTGAAATGGGTGGAAGAAGCTTGTCCTTACCATCACTACTATTTTCAATCAGCGTGGCTTCCCCTCATACCAGGGTCAGAGTCAAAATGATGGTTACTGGCCTCTGTCCAACTTTTGCATGTTCAAACTTTAGCTATTCTTAGTGTTATACTTTAGCTAGCCTAATTTACTAATCAGTAGCTGAAGTTGGTGTTCAACCATCACTTCCTCCCCTGATTTTGAGAACTGGAGCTTCCAACTCCAGACACAAAATAGCTTCTGAGGTGGCTTGTTCCACCAGAGTAGGATGAGTACTGGTCTCTGGTGTGGGGCCGTAGTTTTGCAGAAAGGCTGGCCAGGACGCCAAACCTTCCTCATTGCTGGAGGTGGGGCTGGGGCTTAAGCTAGAGATGTAATCCGATCTGAACAGAAAAAAGTTGGTCCCTACCAGCACTATGATTTTCAGTAAACCCCACTTTCCCACTTGCTTGGGGCAGAATTAAATTGGCAGTTACTAGCCTCGTTCTGGCTTAGAAAGTTTCAAACTTTAGTTGTTCTTAGAATTATATTTTAGCTGGCCAAATTTATTTATCAGTAGCTGAAGTTGGTGCCCAATCTACTCTTCCTCCTCTGTTTTGGGGAAATAGAGCTTCTAATTCCAGTCACAGAATATGTCTGGAGGCAGCTGTGCCACCAGTGAAGGATGGGCACTGGCCTCTGCAGTGTGGACTGCTGTATTCAGGAACCTTCTCTGCAGATGAGCAGTCTCCTCCTTTCATTCTTTCAAGGATGTTGAGGATGCTTTTCTGGTCTTCCAGAGCCCCCAAACAGGTGCTTTAGATAGCTCTGGGTTATTATAAAATGCCCTGTAGCATGAGCTGATTCTAGGAGCTCCTTACTGTGCCATCATCTTGCTGGTTGTTCAGATATTGATATCTTTTGCAACTTCCTCCTTGACCCACTGATGGTTGAAGAGTGTATTGTTAAGTTCCATAACTTTATGCTCATTCTTTTTTTTTTACCCGTTATTAATTTCCAGCTTAATTCCTTTGTGGTCAGATAAATTACATTGTATAATTTCAATCATTTTAAATTCAATGAGACTTGTTTTGTGATCTAGCTTTAGGGAACTCCTGGAGAATGATCCATATGCACTTAGGAACAATATAAATTCTGCTGTATTTGGGTATAATATTCTGCATATGTCTATTAGGTTTAGAACATTTAATGTATTATTCAAGGTCTCTGTTTCTTTATTAACACTGTTGAGATGTGCTCTCTAATAGTGGAAATTATGTATTAAAATCCCCTCTTTAATTATAAAGGCATCTATTTCTCCCCTTAATTTTTCCATTGTTTGCTTCATGTATTTTAGTGCACCCTGGTTAGGTACATAAATATTTATGAGTGTTCTTTCTTCTTGATGATTACCAGTTTTACTAATATATAGTGTCCCTATTTGTCTCTTACAATAGTTTTGCATTTAAAGTCTATTTTATCCAATATTATGATAGCTATTCCCAACCATTTTTGGTTGTTATTTGTCTGTAAAATCTTTTTTAAACCTTACACTTGGAGCTTTTTTGTTTCTCTGGGTCTGAGATGATTTTCTTGTAGACAGCAAATAGATGAGTTATATTTCCTTATCCATTCTGCTAATATGTGTCTTTTGATTGGAATGTTTGAACCATTACCATTCACATTATTATTCCCAAAGCATTACTTACATTAACCATTTTTTCTTTAGAAATTATATATGGTATATTATGATTTTATTTCTCTTTGTATCTCTTTAGTTATTTTTACTAATCTTCCTTTCTACACTCTCCTTCAGCCATTTTACTCCTCTTTTTTTTTCCTTTCAAACTGCATCACTTCCTTCAGAATTTCTTGAAGGCCCAGCTTTGCTGGATACAGAATAATTTTTTTCCTTTTAGCACCTTAACTATATCATGTAACTGCCTTCTCACCTCCGTTGCTTCAAATGATTTACCAGTGCTTCATCTTATCAAACTTCCCATTATAGATAATGGATCTCTTTTCTCTTGCTGCTTTCAGAATTCTATCTTTGTCTTCAGCATTTGGCAATTTGATAAGTATGTATCTCAGGATAGGCCTGTTAGAATTTTACTGTTTGGAGTACACTGCACTTCCTGGTCATGTACATCCATGTCTCTCAAAAGATTCAGGAAATTTTTCTCCATTACTTCCTCTCACACTCCTCTTGCACCCTTTCACTCCTCTTCTCCCTCTGGGATGCCAATAATCTTTATGTTTGTGTGTTTCATGTTGTCATTCAATTTTCTTAGTCCCTGCTGAATTTATTCTATCTTTTTATGTATCTCTTCAACTATCTGTGTGATTTTATATAGTCTATCTTTGACATCACTAATTCTTTCCTCTGCCTTTTCAACTCTGCTGTTATGTGCTGCCAATGTATTTTTAATTTCTTGCATTATGCATTTTATCATCATCAGATCTGTTATCTTTGTATGTATGATTACCATTTCATCAGTATGTTTCCCCAGTGTCTTCTTAATGACCTTTATCTCTTCTTTTACTTCATTAAATTTCTTTATGATATTTGTTAGGACATATTTGATTAGTTGTTCCACATTCTGCATCTCCTCTTGTTTTTTGTTTCATTCATTAGACTAGACCATGTCTTCCAGTTTCTTAGTATGGCTTGTAATTTTTTGCTGGTGTCTAAGCATCTGTTTATATTGATGGACTTATTCCAGTGGTTATCTTCATTTTCTACTCTAAAGTTTTATTTCTTTTTTTGTTGTTGTTGTTAAGGAGGAATCTTTGACACTTGATTTCACTTATTCTATATTTTTGTAGTTTTCATGTTCCCCACAAAATATAGTAAGATTATAGAAAAGGAAAGAAAAAAGAAGTGAAAATAAATTTTTAAAAATAGATGGAAAGGAAACATAAAGAAATTATGAATAAAAAAATTATTAAAATTATAAAAAAATAAAAAGGAATACAAATTTAAAAGGTGGAATAAATAAAGAAACAGGGAAAAGTCAAATAAAATAGAAGACTGGAAAGATGAGATGAGAAGAAAGAAAATGAAGATGAAATAAGAGAAGGTAAAATGAAAGATAAGCAAAAGAAGAGGAAAAATTGAAAGGCAAGAAACAAATTAACTAAGGAGAAAAGAGAGAAAAAAGAAGGAAATGAAAAAAGAAACCAAGAAATAAAACAGAAAAAAACTTGCCACTAGCAGCTTTCTCAGAGTTAGAATGCTGAAAAGTTAATCACCCTGCAGCCCATCTTCACAGGTAAGGGATATGGGTGTACAGAAAAAAATGAGGAATAAAAAATAAATAAATCATTTAACCAAAATAAGCCAAGAGAGAAGAATCAGAATTTCAAAACTTAAATAAAATGAAAATAGCACATCAATAATGATTTTTAATAAAAGTGGAGTTAACATACAAATTAAAAGACTCAGTAATTAATTTTTTAAAAACTAAGACTCAGCCAATATAGTCTATAATATATAGTTGAATAGTATACAGATGTAAAAGTTTATACTTGTAAATATAAGCATATAAATACTCCTGTGCAATGCAGTATTATTAAAAATACACTTAGTATTGGGTAGGATAATTTCACAGAGGATAAAGAAGAGAGAGCTTAAATAATATGATAAATGAACTAGACCTAACATTCATCTACAGAGCATTTCACCCCTAAATAGCAGGATATACATTCTTTTAAAGCACTCATGTATTTTTCTCCAGGATAGATGATATATTGTGTCACAAGAAAAGACTCAATAAATTAAAAAATATTGAAATTATACAAAATTCTTTCTCTGATTACAATGGAATGAAACTGGAAATCAATACTGGATGAGAAAAGGGAAAATTCATAAATATACAGATATTAAACAACACATTGTTAACTAATCAGGGGGTCAAAGAAGAAATTGCAAGAGAATTTAACAAATATCTTAAGACAAATTAAAAAGAGAACACAACATATCAAAACCTATGGGACATTGAAAAGTCAGTGCTCAGAGGGAAATTTATAGCCTTTGATACTTACATTAATAAAGAAGAAAGAGCAGAAATTGAAGATCTAAATACACACCTGGAGCAACTAGAAAAAGAAAAGTAAACTAACTTCAAATCAAACTGAAGGAAAGAAATAGTAAAGATTAGAGCAGAAATAACTAAAATTTAGCACAACAAAACAATAGAATCAACAAAACCAAAAGTTTCCTTGAAATATCAAGCATATGGAGAAACTGAGAAAGATGGAAGTAAAGAAGATGAAAATGAACAAAAGCAAAAATGAGAGGGGGTACATTACCACTAACATTGTGGAAATAATAGAGATCATAAGAGGATACTATGATCAACTGTATGCCAAAAAGTAGACAATGTAGATGACATGGGCAAATTCCTAGAAAAACACAAACCATGTACACTTCCCAAGAAGAAAAAGAAGACCTCAACAAACTAATCACAAGTGAAAAGATTTGAAACAATCATCAAAAACCTCCCAAAGATGAAAGGCACAGGACCAGATGGTTTTACAGGTGAATTCTACCAATCATTCAAAGATGATCTAATACGAATCTTGCTCAAGCTCTTCCAAAAAATTAAACAAGAAAGACCACTACCAAACTCATTCTCTGAAGCTAACATCCCCCTAATGCCAAAACCAGATAAAGATACGACAAAAAAAGAAAAGAAAAGAAAAGAAAATTACAGACCAATGTGTCCAATGAATATAGATGTAAAAGTATTCTACAAAATGTTTGCAAGCTGAATCCAAAAGAACATGAAAAGAGTTATTCATCATGATCAAGTTGGGTTTTATCCCAGGTGTACAGGGGTTGTTCTACACAAGAAAATCAATTAGTGCAAAAAAACCCACTGATAAATTGAAGAAAAATCACATGAACCTCTCAAATGATGCAAAGAAAGCATTTGACAGAATACAGCACACTTCCTTGGTAGATAAACTCCAAAAGAAAGGAATAAAAGGAAACTTTCTAAATATGGTAACGTGAGTGTGTGAAAAGCCTACAGCTAACATTGTACTCAATTATGAAAAACTGAAAAAATTCCCACTGAGGTTGAGAACAGGATAGAGGTGCCCACTGTCAACACTGTTATTCAGTGTTGCGCTGGAAGTTCTAGTTAGAGCAATTAGGCTAAATAAAGAATTAAACTGTACCCAAATAGGAAAAGAAGAAGTAAAACTTGCACCATTCACTGATAATATGATCCTATAACTGAAAATCCTGAAAAGTCCACAAAAAAGTTACTAGAACTAATAGATGAGTTCAGCAAAGTGGCAGGATACAAGATTAATATGCAAAAATTAATAGTACTTCTATACATTATTGATGGACAATCTGAGGAGGAAATCAGAAAAAAAATCTATTTATAATAGCAACTAAAACAATAAAAAAATTTAGGAATAAACTTAACCCAGGACATAAAGGACCTGCATTCAGGAAAATACAAAATATTGCTAAAAGAAACCAGAGAAGACTTAAATGAAAATATATACCATGTTCATGGATTGGAAGACTAAATATCATTAAAATGCCAATTCTACCCAAACTGATTTACATATTCAATGCAGTCCTAATAAAAATCCCAACAGCCTTTTTTACAGACATGGAAAGCCAATTATCAAATTTATTTGGAATGATAAGGTGCCCCAAATAGCCAAAAATGTCTTTAAAATGAACAAAGTTGGAAGACTCTCACTTCCTTACTTGAAAGCATATTGCTTAGCTATATTGGTAAAAACAGCATGGTACCAGTATAAAGACAGACAGATTGATGGGTAGAATCAAATGGAGAACTCACATCTACAGTCAAGTGATTTTTGACAAGGCTATCAAGTCCTCCTAGCTGGGCCACAACAAATGGTAATGGGAGAACTGGATAGTCGTATCCTAAAGAGAGAAAGAGAACTCCAGTCTCACATCTTATACAAAAAATAACTCAAAATGGATCAAGGACCTAAATATAAAGGCAACCACCATAGGACTCCTACAGGAAGGTATGGGGGAGCACCTTCAAGACCTAGGGATGGGCAGTAGTTTCTTAGGCCTTACAAGCAAAGTACAAGCAAGAAAAGAAAAAAAAAATAGATAAATGAAACTCCTCAACATTGAACACATTTGCACCTCACCTCAGAGGACTTTGTCAGGGGTTAAGGGCACAGCTGACTCAATGGGAGAAAATATGTGGCAATGACATAACTGATAAGGGTTTGATGTCCATGATATATAATATGATCATAAAACTCAACAATAAAAAGACAAATTACCCAATTGAAAAATAGGCAAAATACTTGAAGGCACAGTTGTCCAAAGAAGAAGTACAGATGGTGCAGAAACACATGAGAAAGTGTTCAATACCACTAGTGATAGGGGAGGTGCAGGTAAGGGCTACAGTGGGATGTCATTTCATACCTATTAGACTAGTCACTATCAAAAAGTCAGAAAATTGTAAATGATTGATATGATGTGGAGAGATGGGGACTGATTCACTGTTGGTGAGAATGTGGAATGATGCAGCCACTGTGGAGGGCTGTTTGGCAGTTCCTGAGGAAATTGAATGTAGACTTGCCATGTTACCTGGCAATACCATTACAGGGTTTATGCCTAGGGGAAATAGGAGCACCGATGCAGATAGACATCTCCACACTGATGTTCATAGTGGTGACATGCACAATTGCCAATGGTTGGAGACAGCCCAAGCATCCATCAACTGATGAATGGCTAGGCAAATTTTTGTGTTTACACATGATGGAATGTGGAATATTATGTAACTGTAGTAGGAGATGAAGTCATGAGGCATTTGATAACATGAATGAAACTAGAGGACATTATGTTGAGTGGGGCAAGCCAGACACAGAGGGAAAAATGCTGTGGATTGCATTATTGTGAAATAAATATATTATGTAACCTCATAGATTTAGTGATTAGAGAGTGGAAGGCTGAAGGTTAATCTGGGCAGAATTGGTAAAAAGTTTGTTCAGAACTCTTTAGAAGTGAATAGAAATTGTGAAAACACATCATGGTGTGTGTAACTGGCAGGGCTATTGTATGGGTGTGACAGTGGTTGGGGGTGGGATACTGAGATCAAGTATATCTCTAGATGGAAGTATAAAAAAATGTAACATGGGACTGAATAACATTGTGAAACCTCATGTAAAATATGAATATGGGTGGTATTGCATATATGACTTTTACAAAATATAAATACAAATATACTAAAAAGAAGGTAACAGAATAGCAGCTATGTACAGCAAGGGAAGCATAGAGAGATTGAGAGGTGATGAGTTTTGTTTGTTTTTTGTTTATTGTTATTATTATATTATTGTTGGAATAATTAAATTTGTCTGAAAATGATTGAAGTGATGAATTAACTACTATGTGATTATATCAAATACCATTGATTGAATATTTCGGATGGATTTATTCTTTATTAATATGTATCAATAAAATTGATTTGTTAAAGAAAATTAGTCCCCTATATTTCAGAGATATGAAAGTATAAAATGACGATAGATCAATTGTCCAGAAAATTATAAAATTCATTAACAGTATTTCAAACCATGTGAAACAAAATTTAAAATAATTAAATGGAGGAATAGAAATTTTAAAAAATGACATTGAATCATTGCCACTGACAAAGTTCTAATTTTGTTGAAACACAGCCCAAACCAGTTATCTTTCCTTTGTGTGTCTCATACCAGATCACTTGCAAAAAATATATTATTATTAATGACAGTATATTGGAATCCCAGCAATAAAGACTCAAAAAAATGTTAATCATATGATGAATTTTATCAATTATTATTCTTTCAACTTTATCTTATATTATTTGAAAGTGCACTTAATAACTATACAAAATTTATTTCAATTCCAGGAAAAAAAAGTCCCTTATAGAGAGTTTACAGGGAATAAGGAGACCCTATAGAGATGGCATTGCCATAGAAAATCTCCATTGTCTCTTTTTTTGTCTTAAAGCCCAAAGTCATCTATAGTAAAATCAATCTATGCATGCTTTCTGATCTCCAAATTAACTTTTCTCAATATTACTGTTTTGTTTTTTTTTTAAAGCAAGTATCATGAATTGAACCCGGGACCTCATACAGATGAAGCAGGCACTCAAACACTGAGCTACAGCTGCTCCTCATCGAATATTTGATGAAGAGAAAAGGTGTGATTCCAAAAGTTTACCAAATACATAATATATTATTTTGTAAATACTTGATGTATACCATAAATGACTTTCCAGACATTCTTGAGTGTAAACAATTTTTCTCCTATGAGCTGCTTCTAAATCTACCTGAAAATTGATTTTAGTATTATTTAAGGCAATATTTGCAAGAAAGCATTTCACATCTTTATAAAGAAATGAAGTGAGCTTTTGGCTATTAAATTAATTATAAAATATTTACTCATTTCAGCAGTTATTTTTACATTCTTCTCTCATTTTATTTGAATATCTTAAATATCTTTGAATATCATTCAGAAGAGGGAGGGCTCCAGCAATTGAAATGGCAGTGAAGCTGAATATTAAAGGAGTAATGCATCTTTATTTTTTTTTTCCTGTTCATAATTTATTTGGTCTGTCTCTAGATAGAGTAACATTCTTTAATTAATTTGCATTTCTTTGGAGCCATCTTCTTTTGTCTGTATGTGATCTGGACCATTTACAAGAATATGTTTTTAAAATCTACGTAATAATTATAAGCCATAAAATAAGTGTTTAAACTCTGGTTTAAGTATAAGTGTTTTAAAGGTAAGTGTTTTTAAAGGTGCAGAAATTATTTTGGTTTTGTCTTTCAAATTGTATTATAGAATTCCTCATGCATGCTCCAATTTCAGAGAATTTTATTATGGAGAACACTTTAAAAAGTCCTGCCTTTTATTCTTTAAATAAAAAATATAGCATAGTAGTAGACATTTTCACAGCCTTGAAACTGTAATGTTTTACCCTAATAAGTTCCCATTATAAAAGCCAACCCATTTCTGGTATTTTTGCATTGGCTGCCTTTAGCATACTAAAACATTATTTCAGAATTATCTTGTGAACATAAACTATGTTATTTATGGATGTTAAGTTCTTTGAATATTGTATGGCACTCAGTAGGTACTCAGTAAATGATATCTATTTTATGCAATTATTATATAGCATCTTTTGAAAACAAAAGCTATTTTTATATTTTGTTATCCTCTATTCCAGTGTTATTTTCTTTATCATTAGGTAAGAGTTCAACTTTTACAATACACATACAATACCATCATAAACTAAAGAATTTTATCTTAAAAATCCTTCAAACTAAATCTTACATAAAATATGATTTATACTGAATAATTAGAGATGAGAGAAAAAATATAGTCTAGCATTGTCATACCATAAAATTTTATACTACATTTATTTAATAACATCAAAAATGCTTTATAGAATATATTATAAAAAAAATGGGTAATCTGAATTTAAATAAAATGTAAGCATTTCCCAAACATAGCCCTCTCTCACATGGCAGGATCAAAAATGGTTGCTTCATTTTCCTGTGTCTGTCTATATGTCTCTCTCTCTGTGTTTCTAATCTATCAGATCCAGCAAGAGGGAAGAGACTCAACAGTTTTTTGATTAGTTACTTATTTGATCTCTTTAGTTTAGTTATTGGTCTACTGAGATGTTCTATTTCTTCTTGACCCACTGTAGGTAGTCTGTGTGCTTATAGAAATTTGTTTATTTCTTCTAGATTAGGGTATAGTTGTTCATAGCATCCTCTTATCCTCTTTTTTTGTTTCTTCAATACTGATGGTAATATCCCTCCTTTCATTTCTGATTTTAATTGAGTCTTCTTTCCTTTTTTGTTTGTTTGTCTACCTAAAATTTTATCTTTACAAAGAAACAACTTCTGGAATTATTGATCGACCCTCTCTATTGTGTTTTATTCTCTATTTCATTTTTCTCCCCTATGATATTTTTCATTTAATTCCAACAGCTTTATTTGGTTTCATTTTGATCTATTTCTGGTACCTAGTAACAAAAATTGTGAGGTTAGGTCACATATTTGTCATCTTTATTCATTTTTTGTAATAATTCTGAGGTAAATTTCCATCTCACTACTGCTTTTGCTAAATCATGTAAGTTTTCTTTTGTTTTGTGTTTTTTCATGAGACTCAAGCTATTTCCTAATTGCTTCTGTGATTTCTTATTTGACTCATTCATTGTGTAAACCTTATTTTTAAATTTCCACATATTAGGGAATTTTCTAATTATCCCACTGTTATTGATTTTTTCAAATTCTATAGAAAGTGCTTATTAAATGAAATGCAAGGCTCCAACTTACTTTTCCAATCTTAATTTTTGTTATCTAGAGGTTGCCCCTTTTAACTCTTTACTTCTTTAATACTTAAAAATTTACTTATACTAAAACCCTGTCTCTGTCAACTTTAAAAAATGAACATTGACTCTTTGGTATAAAATATAAAGATTTAGGTATTAATACAATACTTTCCCTCCCTATCTTCCCTTATTTTTTTAAATATCCATTTAAAAAAATTTTAAAGATACTTAGATTACAAAAATGTTACATAAAATATATAGAGGATTCTCATATGCCCTGCTCCCTACCCCTCCCACATTTTTCCACATTACAATATCCTTCATTAGTGTGGTACATTTGTTACAATTGATGAGTACATTTTGGAGCATTTCCACTAAGCAGAGATTACAGTTTACATTGTAGTTTATACTCTCTCCCACATTTTGTAGGTTATGATAAGCTGTATAATGGTCTGTATCTGTCATTGCAATGTCATTCAGGATGATTCTCAAGTACTAAAATGCTCCCATATTACACCTCTTTTTCCCTCTCCCTCCCTTCAGAAATGCCACTGGCCACTGTCTCTTCATCAATGATAAAATTTCCTCCATTGCTAGAATCACATTAAGTCTATAGTAGAATAACAGTAAATCTACTGTAGTCCATCATTCCAGAGTTATAAGAAAAAATTCATAGTATGATTCTAATCCTGTTAAGTTTATTAAGATTTGTTTTTTGATATAGCATATGGTGTATTCTGGAGAATAATCACTGTGTACTGGAGAAGAATTAGTATTTGTCTTCTTTTGCATGAAATTTTCTATATATGTCTGTTAGGTCTAGTTTGTTTATTGCATCATGCTAGTTGTGGTAGTTTGGAATCGATATACCGGAAAAAATAATATTCTTGAAGGAAGTCCATTCCTGTTGCTGTGATCCTTTTGTCATTGGGACCTTTTGAATAGGTTACTTCCAATAAGGGGCCTTTGATTGCGTTATTTCAATTAAGGCATGGCACAGGGTGAGTCTTAAAATTCTCTTAGTGGAGTCTTCCATAAATGGAGTGAATATATATAGAGAGCTACAGAAGCAGGAAACTGAAGGCAAGCAAGCCTGGACTAGAAGGAAGAGCACAGTGGAGGCCACCATGTGCTTTGCCATGTTAAAGAGGAATCCAAGATTACTAGTGCCTGGTCTTTGGGGAGAAAGCAATGCCTGATGGTAATTCAATACTGACATTTTTCTCAAACACAGAACTGTAAACTTGGTAACCAATAAATCCTCATTGTAAAAATCATTGTCAACTCATTTCTGGTGTATTGCTTTCACCAGCTTAGCAGACTAAATCAGATATTGGTTTCAGGAGAATGAGGTGCTGCTGGTGCAAATACCAAAAAACATGGGAATCATTTTATAAATAGGCAAGGAGTGGACTCTGTAAAAATTTTGGGCTCTCTCTGCCTAGAGAGGCCCCGACCAAATTTTGGTGTGTATTTCAATTTTTCCCTTCCATTTCTCAGCAAGCTATGTTCTTTCCCCCATTTCCCAAATAAATTCTTTTTACTAGTTGTAGCCATTGGGCAATTTGATGTAATTACAAATTCCAAAAATATAATTGGATCATGATTGTAAACTGATCTGTTAATCTGGGCATGATTAAATTATGATTAGGGTGTTGGCTGGGCCACATCAGTAGGGTGTTGAGCCCCACCCCTTGGTGGGTGGGGTAAGAAAATATAAAAGGCATCACAAAGGACAGAGCTGCAGCAGTTTTTGAGAAGCAGTTTAAATGTTGGAGTTTTGATGTTGGAGAGAAGGCCCCAGGAGAAGAGAAGTGAGCCGTTTGCCTGATAGTCTGCAGCTGACCTTGTGGAGGAACCAGAGGAGTTAAGCCCAGAGAGAAATGGAGCCCCAGGAAGAGAGGAACCCAAGAAGCCTGAACCCTGGCAAACGTCGGCAGCTGTCTTGCTCCAATACATGGTGATGGACTTTGGTGAGAGAAGAAACTTAATGCTTTATGGTCTGGTATCTGTGGACTTCTACCACAAATAAATACCCTTTACAAAGACCAACCCATTTTTCGTATTTCACTTTAGCAACCCTTTGGCTGACTAATACAGAATTTGGTACCAGGAGTCGGGTAGTGCTTTTGCATATACCAAAATGCTGGAATGATTTTATAAATGGGCAAGGGGTATTTTTTGGAAATCCTTGTGAAATGCTTGATGGAAAAGGCCTAGATCACTTTGAAGAGACTGTTGATAGTAATATGGACACTAAATAGACTTTCTATGATGCCTTAGAAGTAAATGATGAAACTATTAATGGAAACTAGTGGAAAGGTGATCCATGTTTTAAAGTTGCAGAGAACTTAGCAAGATTAACTCCTGGTGTTATATGGAAGAAAGAATTTGAAAATTGCAAACTAGAGCATTTAACTGAAGAACTTTCCAAGGTAAGCTCAGAGAATGTGGCTTGGCTTCACGTGCAGCTTTTAGAAAAATACTAGATGAGCGAAATACATTAAGGACTGAATTTTTGGGCACAAAGAAAACAGAAACTGATTCCAGAACTTCCAAGTTTCTGGAAATCAAATTCCTAGATGAAAATGCCCTATTTGAAGACTTTACTAAACTTGGAACTTATAAATCAGAATTGAAGATGCAGTTATCTCGGAAAGACTTGTGGAAAGTCTTACTGTCTGGTGGCTTGGATCCCTGCTTCTTGCATGCTAAACCAACAAAGTTTTTGAGAGAGCTGTATGATCAAAATCACTGTCAGCTTGGAAAAAAGAGTACATGGAAAGAAAAGACTGAAGGAGAAACAGCTTTAAGAAGAAAACCGTGGAAGCAGAGATCTGGGATTAAGAAATCTCCTTGGGCAAAGAAAGGATCCCCACCCATATGTACAGAGAGGGTGAGTTTTCCCCAGCAGTTGAAGAGGGTGGATGTCCCCACCCAATGTTCTGGGAGAGTTTTGTCATTCCAGGGTACAGGGAGAGTGGAGCACATTCCTCAAAGATTAGGGCTGTTAAGGTCAACATCCCATAGGTCTGAGAGGGGTGTACCTGCCCCCATGGATTAGAGAAGTTCAGCTGGTCAACCCATTGCTCTGAGAAGGTTGAGCCTGTATGCCAAATGTTAGCAGGAATGTTGTCTTCACCTCACTGTACTGGGGAGGGGGGGCAAAGACTCTAACCCAAAGATTGGGTAAGGTGTGGCAATCACTCCAACACTCTTGGAGGGTGTGGTCTGGAGCTTGTTCGACACCCAGATGCCTGATGAGTGTGGAAACAAGAAAATGGCCATTGGGCAAGCCTGTGGAAAGGGTGGGTTCCCATGTGACCCCAAGGAGAAGAAACCATCATCTTAAGAATGACTCTCAGACTTTGAAATCAAATGGAGGATGCCCTGCAGGTATATTGAACTGTAGAGGATCCATGACTCATGTTTAACATCCCTGTTTCTTCTTATGATATTGAAAATGTTTATCCTTTGTCTTTCCATTTGTGTATTGGAAGCAGTTAAATGGTTTTGTAAGTTTCAGAAGTCTACAGCAGACGGGATTTTGACTGAAGACAAAGTGTATATCTTTAAAATGATTATGATATGATTTTGTACTTGAATTGTTACTGATCTAAGATGTTTTGAATATTGTAATGTATTTTTTAGAATTCATAAGGTGGAGTGTAATCATTGGGCAATCTGATGTAATTACAAATTCCAAAAATATAATTGGATCATGCTTGTAAACTGATCTGTTAATCTGGGCATGATTAAGTTATGATTAGGGCATTGACTGGGGCTCACTAGGGTGTTGAGCCCCACCCCTTGGTGGGTGGGGTAAGAAAATATAAAAGACATCACAAAAAACAGAGCTGCAGCAGTTTTTGAGAAGCAGTTTAGATGTTGGAGTTTTGATGTTGGAGAGAAGGCCCCAGGAGAAGAGAAGTGAGCCGTTTGCCTGATAGTCTGCAGCTGACCTTGTGGAGGAACCAGAGGAGCTAAGCCCAGAGAGAAATGGAGCCCCAGGAAGAGAGGAACCCAAGAAGCCTGAACCCTGGCAAACGTCGGCAGCTGTCTTGCTCCAATACATGGCAATAGACTTTGGTGAGAGAAGAAACTTAATGCTTTATGGTCTGGTATCTATGTACTTCTACCCCAAATAAATTCCCTTTTTAAAGACCAACCCATTTTTGGTATTTCACATTAGCACCCCTTTGGCTGACTAATATAATGGTCTCACTAAAAACAAAAAGAAAATTGTCAGGTGTTTGATAGAAAAGGCCTAGATTGTTTTTGGAAGATTGTTTGTAGGATGTTGCATGCTAAAGCTACTTCCAAAGAGACCTTAAAAATGATGGATGTGGAAAGCCCAAAGATTTAAGTCTCTTGGACATAAACCTGTCAACTCTAGTACTAAATATAGGTACAAATAGAAGGGGAAGAAGAGCCATGTGTAGGGAAACTACAACTGAGTCCAACTCTGTCACACTGGGGAGCATAAATTGCAAAGTAGGTCCACTGACAGGGCACCAAACTCCTGAGCTGTCACTCCTGCCTATAGTGTTTCGATGTCCTCAGGAGCCCCACTATTTCAGGCAATATTTACTGTGGCAGTCAATGATATCCTGCTGAGATGTGCATAAGCTTAACCTATGGAATGACTTCCCAACACCCTTTGAAGTCTCTTGGCCATATAAACTCATTTGTCTTTACTCTTTCATCCTTTTGGTCAAGGTTTTTTTCCAGTTGCACTGCTAGTTGGTGCTTGTGAGTCATCCCTCGGTGCCAGGGAGGCTTACCCTTGAAAGTATAGTGGGAAGGTATGATGGGGTTTCAAATAAAGGCCATGACAACTGACAAAAAAGAAGGTCTCCCTGGAATGTAGGAAACAAGCCCTCCGGTCTCATGCTAATAGGAGCTGGGTGGGGAAACATCTTGAGCTTGTAAGATTTACAATGTCTGTGAATTTCAGGAAGGAAAAGAGGAACTGAACCATTAACTTTTAAGAGTTGCTCATTTTAGTAAAATGTAAACTGTCAAGTATCTATTGACTTTGTATATGTACATATATATTTTCTTTGTTCTAAAGCCCAAAATAAAAGCCACACCTTAGGAGGTGGTGGGGCTCTTCTCTCCATATCGGATGGAGGGTCCCCTGATCCTAGTTTTTCTCTTTGTCTTATTCTTTCTTTCTCATCCGCAGCACCGTTTTCACAGACCCAGTTCCTGACCGCCAACAAAGGTAATGCATTTACATGCTGATTTTGGCTTAGGGACAGGCCACATTTGAGCAATGGGGAGACTCTCAGGGTGTAACCCTAAGGCAACATATAATACTAGGCTAAGTTTCAATTTAAAACACAGAGTTGCAACACCTATTCTCTAGTTCATTGGACCCACCCAGGATGACTAACAAGTAAATGGTAATGGACAATGACCATCCCAAAGAATAGAGAGTCTATAACTGCAAGTTAGATAGTCCCATCCATCTGCCCCATGAGATCTCAGTCCCCTCTCATTTAGAGGCAGAGTGGGCATCATAATCCCAGAATACTCAGGATTGGGGAAAGAACAGTGGCTAGAGTAGAGTTACTATAGATTTGTAGTTATTCTAGCAATGGAAAAACTTTAATAATTGATGTGTAGGCAATGACCCCTGGAGGTTCTGAGAGGAGGGAGGGGGAAAACAAGTGTAATGTGCTGGAATTTTCTGGACATTTGAATTTTCCTGAATGATGTTGTAATAACAAGTACAGGTCATTATACAGCTTGTCATAACTAACAAAATTGTGCAGGAGAGAGTTTATAATATAATGTAAACTATAATCAACACTTAATGGCAATGCTCCAATATGTATGCATCAATTGTAACAAATGTACCATAATAATGAAGGATGTTGTTTATGTGGGAAAGTATGGGAGGGATATGGTGTGGGGCATATGGGAATCCTCTACATTTTTATGTATAATTTATGTAATTTAAGTAATTTTTTTTCTCTTTTTAAATTTTTTAATTTTAATTTTTTAACATATACTTAAATTACATAAATGTTACAAAAAAATATAAGGATTACCAAATGCCCAACTCCCCATACCTCCCACACCCTCCCACATAAACATAAGTATCTTTAAAAAATAAAAAAAATTAGTGTGAATATTCTTGCTGTCCTAATTTTGTGATCATCAGAGTAGGCTGAACATTTGCTATATTAGAAACCATGCATGTGTCTCCATACCTGGTTTTTCTCCCTAAGTCTGTTTTTTTAAATGCTGGTGATAAACTAAGCCTGATTTATTACATGACCATCCTGCATGGGAAATGACTGTAACTCTAGGTATCTTTGGCCAACCTTAAGAGATATAACAGGTTGACAGATGTGGCTCAAATGGTCGGACATCTGGCTTCCATAAGGAGGGACATGGGTTTGGTCCCTGGGACCTGCCAGTAAAAATAAAGAAAAGAAAAATATAGAAGTCATGTGGGCCACCATGCCCCATGTGCAGGTGTGCCACCACACCACATGCGCAGGTTAGCCATCAGGCCCCATCCGCAGGTGCATCATCAGGCCCTGTGAGCTGGTGAGCTGCTAGACTACATCCATGGGTGTGCTGCCAGATCCCACGAGTAAGTGAGCCTCCAGGCCCTGTCTGTGGGTGTGCCATCAGGCCCCACATGCAGATGAGTCGCCAGGCCCTGTGAGCCATGCAGGAGCATGATGACATAACAGGAGAGTGAAACAAGGGAAAGCAAAGTTGAGACATGCTGAAAAACCAGGAACTAAGGTTGTGCAGGCTGTAGGACACCTTTCTCCCACATCAGAGTTTCCAAGAATTGAATCCCAGGGAAGACGGAGGAGAAGGATGAAAAGAGAGGGCAGGAAACAGACACAGAGTGACCCAGCGAATGGACACAGAAACAGCAAAAATTGGGGGTGGGGGGGCATAAAAATGGATACATTGAAGTAAATAAATAAATAAATAAATAAATAAATCCTTAAAAAAATGTATAGGGGAGGAAGGTACGGACTATAGTTAGCAGTAATACTCTGACAATGCTCTTTCATGATATATTAACAAATGTTTCACAGCAAGGTTGGGTGTTGGGGGGTGATGTGTGGGAGCCCTGTATGATGTTATTCATGGTTGTTTTGTAAGTTCACGATGTTTGCTGAACACTTACAGTTTATATATGTTCATGTATGAGTGATATACTTCAATAAGCTGTTTAAAAAAATAAAAAAAAAACTTAAAAAAATAAATGATGAATGTGTCATTGTAAACTGGAAGAAAGGTGACCCTTGGTTTAAAGTTACAGAGAATTTTTCAAAACTGTTCTGATGCCAGATGGAAACTAGAATTTGAAAGTGATGAATGTGGATATTTGCTGGAGAGATTTCCAAACTGAATTGTGGAACTTGTGGCCTGCTTTCTCCTGGGAGGTTATAGCAAAATATGAGAGGGAAGGGATAAACAGAACTGAACTGCTGGGCACAAAGAAACCAGAAATGATGATGTGCAAAATACTGAGCTCTTAAAAGCAAGGTCCCCAGAGAATAGTGCTCCATGTGAGTATTTAACCAAACATGGAACAAGCTAGCCATTTATGTGCAAGTCAGTTTTGGAAATGCAGATATCCAGAAAGGATTTGTGGAAAGATATATTATATGATTTTGTGCCATATGAAAAACCAACTAGATTTTTGTTTATTTGTTTGTTTTTCAATATCTGTATGATTTGAAGAACTGCCAGCCTGGACTTAATGGGACAGTAAGGGTACAGAATGAAGGAAAAATGTCCTCAAATTTAGAACCATGGGAACTGAGGCCTGTATTTAGGGCATCTCAGACCAAGAGAGCAGACCTACCTATGTATGTAGAGAAGATGAGTATTTACAGGCACTTGAAAAGGGCAGACCTTTTGTCCCATTGTTGTAGAAAAATGCTATCATCCCAGTCTTCAGAGGGGGAATATCACATTCCCTGGGGATTGGGGAGAGTCTGGCTGTCACCCTAATCTTCTGAGGGGCTTGAACTGTCCCAGAGATTGTGGACAGTAGACTCCATCCCTAGTTTTCTCAGAGAGGAGAGCCTATTCCCAGGAAATTGAGGAGCTTCTGGCCATCTCCCAGTACTTTCAGAGGGTGGAGCTTAGAGTTCAGCAGCGACACAGATACTTGAGCAGGGTGGAGCTAAGTGGATGGCTGCTGTGGAAGCATTGTCCAAGGGTGGGGCTGCTGCTCCATTAGGCCCTGAGTAGAAATCGTCATTCTATAGATGACTGTCATATTTTGAAAGGTAATAGACTATGCCCTGAAGGGTTTTGGAACTGTTTCAGAACCATGATTCCTGTTTACCTTCTAAGGTCTCCCTATTGCAATGGGGACATTTATTCTATGAGTTTCCCTCCTTTAAGTATTAGAAGCAGAAACTTTGTTTTCAGTTTAATAAGTCTGCAGCTTGAGGGGAATTGTGTCCCAAGACACACCACACTTGTAACTGGTTTTGATGAGACTTTGACTTAATATTGTCACTGAAATAATTTAACACTTTAGAAATAGTTTTATGGAATGAATGTGTTTGCATATGGAAAGAACATGACTTTATGGGATCCACAGGATGGAGTGTGGTAGCTTGAGGCTAGATCTCCAGAAAATCATGCTCTTAAAGTTGGTCACTACTGTAACTGAGAACCTATTGTGGGGGTATCTTTTGGTTAGAATATTTCATTTAAAGGCACTTTGATTCGGTTATGTCAATTAAGGTGTGGCCAAGGGAGGGTCTCAATCCTCTTACAAGGGTCTTTTATACATTGGATGAATATGGAGAGAGAGCTACTGAAGTAAAAAGCTGAAGGTGAGGATTACATTCAGCTAGGGGACTTGGATTGGATTATTTCAGTGAAGTATGGCACAGGAGGGGTTATGGCCCTCTTGATTGAGTACTTTATAAAAAGAAGAGGGAAAAAGCCACAGACACAGAGACACAGAGGAAAAGAGTGGCAGAGACAGAGAAACCCTGAAAGCTTGAGAAAGAGATTTGGAGAAGAGGGGAGACACAAGCAATATGTCTCATCACATCATCTGAACTTGGGAAGAAAGCAAGCCTGGAGGAGAAAGCAGAGACCCAGACCAGCAGAAGAACCATTGTGTCTTGCCACATGTCAGGAGTCTAGGATCACCAGCACACAGCCTTTGGTGAGACAGCATATTTGTTGATGGCTTGATTTGGACATTTTCACAGCCTCAGAAGTGTAAGCTTTTAAGTTAAAAGATTCCCACTGTAAAGGTCAACCCATTATGGGTATAACGCTTCCAGCAGCTTTTAGCAAACTAAAACACCATGTGACAAAGGAGTCCAGGATCTTGGAAGCTGGTCTTCTGGGAAAAACACGGCCTGCTGATGTCTCAATTTGAACATTTTTCTCAGCCTCATAAATTTAATCTCACAAGGCAGTAAATCTCCATTGTAAAAACCAACCTATTTCTGCTTTGTTGCTTTTGGCAGCCTACCTGACTAAAGTACTGGGCTTCTATTTCCTTATTAATCTTACACCAACCTCTATTAAATGTGTTATACACAAGTCTATTACTAAGATCATAGAACCATCTATTTGGTTATTATGGGGCTTAAATTACCACATTGTAAATCTGTAACTATCTTGTTTCATTTGATACAAACAACATAAAAGCATGCACAAAATTGTACCTCTACCCTCCATCTCCCTATGTTTTTGCTATACCTGTTACAAATTTATGCATATACATTATTTGTCCTTAACCAAAAATTTTTCTTTTTATCCATTTTCTTTTCAGAATCTGCATGATAATCTTTGATTGTATGAAATTCAGCTGAGGGTCTTATGATTAAATATACTGATAAAATCAATTTAAGGCTTCTGATTGGGCTATGCCAGTAAAGTGTAATTAAGTAAGGTAAGTGTTCCATTAAGATAATAAGATAAATGTTCCATTGGGCAGAAGCTCTAGAGGCATTGCTCAGAAAAATGACTGAAACATGGATAATTGTGTGGAAGGAATGGCTATTTCAAACAGCATGTATGCAACCACCACCCCCTAAAATTCCTCTCCAACACAAATGTCTTCAGATCATAGGGAAATTGTCATTAAATAAGATAGCTGGATAGGAGAAAAATATCTAGGTAAATGATAGATTGTTAAGTAGATAGGTAGATAGATAGATCATAGATAGATAGATAGATGATAGATAGATAGATGATAGATAGATAGATAGATGATAGATAGATAGATAAAAGTAGACTGATAAGAGAACTTGAAAATAAGAAGTGTGATTCTTTATGGAACAAACTGGTTGGAAACCATGAACAACAGATAGCAAATGAGATATGATTGAAAAAGAAACTATACCCAGATGGGAGTGAGAGAAATTTACCATTGAAGGTACAAGCACTACACGTCACCAGTGACAGGTATCATGAGCAGGATGATTCCAAGATATTGTAACAGGAAATTTATTCTCAAATACTCACCACCATGTCCTTTTTTCTGGAAGCAGCAATGAGAATGGCAATAGAGAGCAGTGTCCTCAAATTACTTGTAATATCTGAGGTTAATAGGGAGCACACAGATCCTGAAGACAACTCTTGTGGTTGCTTTCTGTATCACATTCCCTCCTCCATTTGTGGAAAAACTAATTAGCATGAAGGCTAATGCATCATAGCTAATTTAATAAAGGATACATTTAATTACAATCTCTACTTCTGGTTTCTTCTTAATGCAAGAATATTTTAATGTTTTAACTTTGAACTCACTCTTTTCTATTTTCAAAGCTGGAGATTTCTAACTTTTCATTTCTACCCTGCTTTTAAAAATAAATATTTTTTTTAAAAATTGGAAATGTTTGGATTACAGAGAAGTTATGAAGCTACTATAGAGAGTTTTCACAATCAATTTTCTTTATTGTTAGCATCTTACATTAGAATGATTCATTTGTCACAACTAAGGAGACAATATCTATACACTGTTATTAACTAAATCCATACATTATTCAAATTCCCTTCATTTTTACATAATGTCATTTTCTTGTTCCAAGATCTCATTCAGAATACCACATTACACGTTTATCATGTTTCCTTAGTTCCAATTGTCTGTGACAATTTCTCAGACTTTCCTTGTTTTTGATGACCTTTACAGTTCTGAGAAACACTGGTCAGGATGTTGAAATCTCCAATTATTAGATTGGTCTGTTTCCCCTTTTATTCTGTTTTGTGCTCAAGTATTTTGACACTTTGTTGTCAGATGCATTCATGTACATGCATTGGGATTATCATCTGTTATTGGAGAATTGATCCTTTTATCATTATTTAACACTCCTCTTTATCCCTGATAATCTTCCTTGTTCTGACTTGCCTGAAATTAGTAAACTACTCCAGCATTCTTTTGATTAGTATTAGCTTGCTTTATCTCTTTCTGTCCCTTCTATTTTTAACTTATGTGATTCTTTACATATAAAGCGAGTTTCTTATAGAAAACATCAAATTGAGTCTTGTTTTGTTATCTCTCTGCTTCTGTTTTCTAAATTTTTTAATTGGTGCTTATACAATTCACATTTATAATTATTAATATATGTGGATTTATATTTACTGTGACTTTTGTTTATTGCATTTGCTCTTTGTTTCTTTTTTCCTATTTTTCTGCCTTCTGTAATTTTAATTGAAAGAGCTTTTGACTATTCCATTTTGTCTTCACTTTTCATAGCATTTTACTTTAAAATTTTAAGTGGTTTCCCTAGGGTTTACAAAATACATTTTTAAGTAGTTTAAGTTCAGCTTTAAATAACATTATGTCATTTCACGAATAATGTTGGTATCTTAACGTACTTCCAATTCCTCACTCCTGTCCCCTGTGATGTTGTGGTTCTTCATTTTCTTTGTCCATATGTTGTATTCACCAACATATTATTACTATTATTGTTTTAAACAAAATAATTATATATATTGAACAGTCTTGAAATCCTTGTCAAAGATGAATGGCTCAAAAATGTAAGGGTGCATTTCTGGGCAGTCTGTTCAGTTCCATTAATCTACATGGCTATCCTTATGCCAGTACCACATTGTCTTGATGACTTTAACTTTGTAGTAAATTCTGAAATTGGGAAGTGTGATCTTACAAACTTATTCTAATTTTTCAAGATTGTTTTGGTTAATCTTTCATTATTTCTTATATGCTACATGTTTCTTCTTGGTTCAGTTTCCTAGTAAATTATTTAATTGTTCTCTTAAGAAAATCTGTAAATATAAGTTTCTACCGCCTTATCTGCAAACCTTAAGGCTGGATGTGTTTCTCTGTAGTTACAAGTTTTTTATTTTAATTATTGTAACCCACCTAGCAGAGCCTGAGTCAACATGCATAACTAAATACATTAAATTTTCCAATGAAATTTGTAAATATTCACATTAAATAAGGTGAATAAAGAATATAAATAGCTTCACATCAGCTCAGATAACATTTTGTTGCCAAATGAAATGCCTACAATTTTTTGAGATTCATGAATGCTCTTTCATCCAGAGCTCTTTGCATTTTGAAATACTTGGTGATGTACCTCATCGCTTTTTACTATATACTTTTTAAATTTTTTCAGACCTTGTCAAATTCTACTTACCCTACATAAACTTCAATAATATCAAATTCTTTTCCTTCATATCTCTCTAATTAATGTAGTTAAAACACAAATTATGTAATTAATTGCTTAATATTCATCATAATCACTAGATGAGTTCAGAAGCAAACATCTCATATTCATTACTGGATGTTCAGGCCTTCACAGAATGTCCCACACATAATTATTTGTTACCACAGGAATCTTGTACTTATTTTTCCCTTTGTCTGGAAAAATATTGTACCAATTCTTGATATGACTAATTTCTTTTTATCCTCCTCTAAATAGTTGTCCTTATCAAATTATCAATAGTAGGACACCTCTTATATTATCACAATATCATTTTTTAAAAATTTCAGAGCAGTAAAAACAGTCCGTAATTCATTTAAAGTGTATACAATATGTATACACCTTATATATTTTATGGCCCTAATAAACCCTCTCTCTTGGAATTTATGACATTATATAGTTCCCTCTGACATTGAATTTAAACTGGCTGTCTGAATCAATTTAAACAATAAAGTGAAGTGATAGGGTTGCTGTGCCAGTTCCATTCCTAAACTTTAAGAAGACCCAATAGATTCTTCTTTTCCTCATTGAAAGATCCATGTAAGAAGAATTGGGTGAGATGTAGAAATGCCATGTTGAGAGAAAGGCCCTAAAACTACACAGAAATATAGAGTGTCTCAGCCATCTAATCAACCCATGAGATCAGACTTCCAGCTCTTTCTTGTAAGTTGCCAGTCATGTTTGTAAGGCATTTGGAAGTGAGCAGCTCTGTCAAGCCCTGGAGCAGATGACTGCGGCCCCCAATTACATGGATTAGTACAGAAAAATCACCCTTCTGATTCCAGACAAATCAATGAATTGTGAAAGATAATAAAATGTTACTATGATTGATGTTAAGACACTAACTTTTGGAGTAATTTAGTATACAGCTTTAGATAACTTAAAAAATTACCTATGTTGTCTACCTTCTGATCTCCAATATTTTGCATAATGGCTGCAACTTGGTAGGCACTTAAGAGCTATTTGTTGAGCAAATGGATAGAAGAAGTGATGCAAGAATGCATGAAAGGTGATAAAAATTATGTGTTGAATAAATCTTTTGATAAAAAATGTCTGCATTTTCAGTTGACCATTTAATTACAATGCACATTAAGGCAGGGATGTTTTCATTATGTAAAACAGTGCTCCTCAAAATGTCATTCAATGACCACCTCAATAAAATATGGCTACTGATAACTTGTTTACAATATAGGTCCCTAAGTTCAACTCCAGACATAATGAATTAGGAGTGAATAATGGTTTGAGTTTGCCAGTATTCTTCTGCAGCTGTTTGAATTCTTTCCTTGTCCTTGAATTCTTTCATTTAGCTACATTGAGTTTGTCAGTGGTACTCTAAAATTTTATCCTGTTTCATGTTAATTGTGGTACTTGGATGTATATTCATGTCTTTAATTAAATTTGAGTTTTCTGTCTTTATTTCTCTGAATATACATCCTGTCCCTTTGTTCCTTTATCTGGGATTCTATTATGACTGTATTGATATTCTTGAAGGTATCCATATATCTCTTGGGCTCTGCTCTTTTTTCCTTCAGCTCTTAAGTCTAAATCATTTGAATTGTCTTGTCTTTGAGTTCACTCGTGATTCTGTATATCCAATATCTGTTATTCTTCTTTGATGATTTTTGAAGTTTTATCTTGTTCCTTGGAAGGAGGAAGATAATTTCCTGTGAGAGTTTTTCTTGTAAATATTTTTTGCACACTGAACTTTTTCATAATTTAATGTTTTAACTAAGGGATTTAGTACTTGAGCAGTCTGTTTCTCATATTCATACCCAGATAGTGATATGGTAGATATATCATTGAGGGGAAGGAACTAACAAATAAAAAAAAATTGCAAAAGTCTCTTCATTGTCTTTGAAAATTGGCTTTGTGTTAGCCAGTGCTCTCCTTCAGAGTCTATCTCTGCTATTGAGATCTGCCTGAAGCAAAAGTGTGGGATCCTTTCCTCCTTTACTGAACTTGTGCCTTGTTCAGGCCACTAAACTGGGCATAGAAATTCCCCCTTTTACTGGAATTAGAATGCCTCCTCTATTTCTATGAAATAGACTTTCCCCCTGCAGGTGCTCTATTTGTTTTAAACCCAGAAATCCTTTAAATGCACACACAAAAAAATAAAGATGTTATCTCAAAGGAAACAATATTATAAGGCAGAAGTTTCAAGCTATTTAAATGGTTTACATATTTTGTTTGTTATAAAATCTTGAGGTTGAAGACTTCCTAGACAAAATATGCCAGAAGAAGTTTTTAAGCACTAGACTCAAGGTAATTATTATTCTGAAAGTTAAAGAATTTTAAATTATCCCAAATATGAGGCTATTATAAGAAGAATATACCAACATATATACACACACACACACACACACATATCATGTAGGCATTACCTATATAATGCCATGATTTGTAGAAATGGAAATATAGAATTGATGAAATCAGGGTCATAAAGCAATGTATATATATTGAAAATATATTTTTGAGGAAATTTTATTTTCAATAATGTGTTAAAAGCATACCTTTGGAAAATTGATAGTAATGAGTGGTCTATAATAATAATATATCCCAGTAATATACCTTAAGGTTTTAATTCCTGAATTCTCATTTGTATTGAATAATATTGGATTTAAAAGAACTGGTGGCAAGGCTCCAGGATGTGTAAGTTCATTGAGGGTGGTGGGCCACACTTGTGGGAGATGTTTGTGTGGGATGTGGTGGGAGGTGTGGGAGGTGGGCAACATGGGAATCCCAGTGGGTTCCGTGTAATATTTTGGGTAATCTAAGCACCTCTTAAAATATATATTTATATATATATAAATAACATTTTTGTAAGCAAATACACATATATGCATATATATTTATATATCTTTTTGCAAATGTTTGTATGTATTGTGAGAATTTTGATTTTTACCCACAATAAAAATAAATAAAAAATTAAAAAAAAAAGAACTGTATGTGATGCATTAAAACTCTCTGTCATTGTTTATTATACATATAGCACTTTGCATCTTTTTCTAAAATTAATTATAAGCAGAAATATGATGTTATGAGCATGAGCTCTGGAAATAACCACTCTTGGTAGAATCACAGCACCAACAAAAGTTAATGGTTGTAAGTGTACAAATTACTTAACTCGGTGTAATTTTACTCATCTAAAAATATGTAAAATAGTGAAACCTATAGTAAAATATTTTCATCGGAATAAACATGATAATAAAGGAAAGTATTCAAAACAGTGTCAACTTAATTTTAGTAATACAATATACATTAATTTCTATTACACAATATACAAATTATGGTTTGTACTTAATAGATATTTGGCAATCAAATTCGGATTTTTATTCATCGTATTTTGCAAACTGTTCTTTGTTATGAATTTTTAGGACCACCAAACTGATTTAAAATAAGCCATATTCTTATAAACAAAAATTCTTTTCAAGTCTTACACACCAAGTATCTCCTTTGCATTCTCAACAATTTACAAAGTGAATTCTATAGGAACTAGGAATAATACAAAATTTCCTGACTTCATCTTTATTGGATTGACAGACTCTGAAGAGATCCAGGTGGTCCTCTTAATTTTATTTCTCCTGATTTGCCTGATTCCTGTGCTGGAGAATACAGGAACTATACTGATAATTCACCTAAATCTTCAACTTCACAGCCCCAAGTATTTTTTTCCTCAGTCAACTCTCATTCCTTGACCTCATTTACTCAACAGTCATGATGCCTAAAACCTTGGAGAACTTACTGACTTCAAACAAGTATATTTCATTCATGGGCTGCTTCACCCAGAAGTCCTTTTTTTCTCCTTGATTACCACTGAAAATTTCTTTCTCTCTTCAATGGCCTATGATCATGAGAATCTGCCACACACTCATCACTTTATCCTATATGATTGGTTTTACTGAATCATTTTCAGAAGACCTTCCATTTATTCTTTGAGAAGAAGTACAGCACAATAGTAAATAGTAGTGGTTTGGATTGAACAATCCAGATTTAATTTCTAGATCTGTGAGATTTTTAGCTGTACAATTCTTAATAAGGCACTGAAATTTTAAATCTACTTTGCTCACCTACACAAGGAAAATGATAATTCTAAACAATAAAATTATTAAAAAGATGAAATCTGAAAGTGAATGGAAATAATTAAATGCAGCAGTAATATATTTTAACCACAACCATCATAATAATTCTATTACAGCAAAACTTTGAATACACAGTTGCTATTGCTATGAAAATGTACATTAGTGTTTTAAAAATAATTTTAGTTAAACTCATTCATGAACAAAAAAATTAAAAGCTAAGAACAGACTTTAATATTTGGTCCAATTGTAAAGTAAAACACCCTAAAAGAATTATTTAATACATAAAAATATATAGATGTGAACATTGAAGAAAATGTAGAAAATACTTTCAATTACTAAAGAAAATAGAAATATCCTAACCATTTTTGATAGCTTTATCTGTGATCTTCTACATTAATCTTATGTATGTGTATGTTTATATTACACATATATAAAATTTTGTCATCATTTTCTATTTCTATTTTGAAGCTTTTGAGTTCTACTCATCACTATATATTTTAAAAATTCCTTTGGCATTTAAATTAATATTTTCTTGGTCCTTGAATTAAACCAAGAATCTCATCTTGCAATGCTCTTAGACCTGAAGTTTTATAAATTAATGAGATTAAATATCTGCCTGCAGTAGTATCTCATTTTTTATCTACTTGCTAAACATTTGACATGCCTAACATTCTGTGATGTGTTAACCAGTTTCAATAGTTAATATTTATTTGTATAATTTTGGTAAGATTAAAAAAATCATTTTCTTTCTTCTGATTTATATCTTTGCTATGTTCTTTAAAAAGAAATTCTTTGTCTTGAGTGTTTCTCAGTCTAAGTATATGCCTCAGGGTAAGCCTGTTAAGATTTATTTTGTTGGGATTACACTGAAAGACCTTTCACTGTCTTTAAAATTTGCTCTGTGTTGGCTGTTGCTCTGCTTAAGAGTTAGCTCTTCTATCAAGAAGGTCTGCTTCATGCAGAAGTGTGGAGTCCTCTCCTTTTCTGAAGTTGTGTCTTTTCCTGAGTTTGTTTTAGTGTCTTAGAAATTCATATTTATTAGAATTGGGATGTGCTCTCTATCCCTATAAAATAGCCCCCACCTCCCATTTTTAGTTTTCTGTCATATGCCTTAGAGCCAGGAATCATTTGCTCAGCCCACATTGAAATGATAGTTACTTACAGTGTTTTAACTGTCTGCAAGCTCTTTCTACATGTAAGGTAATTCTGGGAAAACAAGACAGCGCTGTGGTTCCTGGATTAATCTTTCAGGCTACCACTCAATAGATAGGAACCAACTTATAAACACTTCAATATGCTTAAGGGGGTTATTACTCTTCTCCAACCTAAACAGATTCAGGGACATACAGTAAGAGTTCAGGCCCACTCCACACTGAATCAGGGATGGGTTAGGGTAGAATCCAACTTGTTCTACCAATTTTAATTTGCACTTTCTTGATTCAGGACTCACCCTGTTACTGCAATCATTTAACTGTTTTTTGGAATTTTGAAGAAGATAATTTGTCCTTTTATGGAATTTGTTAAAGATTCTGTGGGTAAACAGGCCCTGGAGTGTCTTATGCTGTCACCTTTGCCTAGACGCAATCACAATAATATTAAGATCAATAAAATAATTTAAGAATGCAAATTATATCACCAGACAAAACACTACTAGTATAGTGCAATGAAGTGTACTTAAAAAATCCAAAAGAGAGAATAAAATTCAATATTAAATATATTAACCAAAAAGAAGCCAAGATAGAACAATCAGAATTGCCAAATATGGCATAAAATGAAAAAGTACAAAAATAATTATTTTAAATGCAAATGGTATAAATCCTCCAGGTAAATGCCATTTAAATGACTTTATTAGAAAGTAAGACCAAACTATATGGTGACTATAAAAACTAGATGAATATTAAAAGGAAATAAAAATGCATACATATAAATATAAGAATACAAATATAACTCTGCTAAATAGTACTATTAGAAAAAGTAAGCCTCTGTATTCCAGATACATGAGTAGAATATAAGATAACAATAGAGACAATTTTCCAGATAACTATAAAATTCCTTAACAGAGTTTCAAATCACACTAAAAATAGGAAAAGTTAAAAACAAGTATAGATTATTTTAAAAATAAAGGCATTGGGTAATTGTCAGGGATAAAGTTCTAGCATTGTTGAAATGTAGGACTAATATATCATGTTTCCTTTCTGTTTGTTTTTCGTGATCTGCTAAAATAATGTTACTATCAAAGATGATATATTGGAGTCCCAACAATAAAGATTCAGTAAAAAAGATTAGTCATAAAAAGATTTGTAAATTATTCTTTCTTTTATATGAATATTATTTGAAAGCAAAGTTTATGACATAAAAATTGATTTCATGCTGGGAAAAAAACTCCCTCATGGTGACTTTGCAGACTATTGAGAGGTCATTGACATAGAAAATCTTAAACCCCAAGGTCACCTATTGTGAAATAAAATAATACTGGCCTTTTAATCTCCAAATATGTTTTACTCAGTATCACTGAATTTTTTATGAAATGAATAATTGTACATTCATATTTCATAAAATATATATTATTTTGTGTTCCTTTCTCCATTATATCAAATAGTTTCCAAAATTCTGCAGTATAAACAGTTTTCTTGTAGGAGTTGTTTCTAAATCTTACTGGAAATTGACCTCATAATTATTAATTAATGAAATAGTCACAAGAATGTATTTTCCCTGTTTATACATAGAGGAAATAAGCTCTTGACCATCCACATAATTAGAAAACCTTTACTCATCTCAGTGCATTTTTTCTCTTATCTTTCTTATAATATAATAAATGCCAACACTAAATAATCAAACTAGTTTCACAAACATTGCTGTGGCTGAATACAGCAGTGCATCTCTTGTGTAGATGAATAGTTGACATTCCCAAACTTGACTCCACCATGCTTTCCTTATGATGCACCACCAAAAATGTCCAATCATCACCTGGTACTCACTTCTAGAAAGTACTTAATTATGCTGCACCAGTCAATGCAATATACATGATATTGTGGGTTTTACAAAAGTCTATTATAACATACATCTGTGTTTATTAGAAATATTTAATAATAAAATCAGTATAATACAGAAAATTCAGTGTGACACAATTGTATTAATTCATTAGTATACATAAAAATAAGCTTTATATGCACAAAGGAGAATACTTAGAAGGAAAAATGTCTCAGGAATAACACTTATGAACGAATTTCATTTTCTTTAAATTTTGTTGTAAAATAATTTTTGTGGAATGAAAATGTTTAATCCTATGATAGTCTCTTAATTTTAAATATAAAAAATGTTTCACTAAGAAAATGTGCTATTCCATTCTTGATGATTAACAATCTGTTCTTTCAGCAACAGGTTAATTCACAATATCTCCAGAAAAACTTACTCTTTTAACTAGTCATAAAATGGAGCATCACAAAAGAATAGCAAAAATGCTGATCAACATCATGTGACTTCTAAGGGGAAGGCAACCTTTTGTTTCAAATTAACATGGACACCTTAGTCCTTGAACATTAATCATTGGCATCATTCCAAGAAAGTTTCCATGGAAATTGGTCCCAGAGATGGTGAAATGTTGCATTATTAGCAATGCTTAATATAAGAGGTGCTGTGGCATTATCAGCATGAAGACAAGGGTTACTCTCTTCTGCTTGTGTTCACAGCAAATCCCTGGTATAGTTGTAAAAAATAAATTCAAGGTGAGCCTTCTACTTTACCAAGACCTGAACAAAATATTTAGGTTAATGTGTTATACCTCCAAAATAGAAAAAATGCACAAAAATTAAACTTCATTTACCTCAAAAGAAACAATTATTATATCACAGAATTACAGTTATTTCAGGCTCCTTAAATGGTTTACATAATTCATTTATGAGAAAAATTTGAGGCTGAAAGTTTTCTAGACAGATAATGCTGGAAGAAATTTTTCGCTGACTCTGACTCATGGTAAGTATTGATTGCAAAGTTAAGAGTAAAAATTGGGTTATTATTATAAGGATATGCTTATACATATACATATCTTGTAGGCCTTACTATATAATGCTAGGTTTTGTGAAATGGGAATATAGAATTGATAGAATCAGAGTCATCAAGCAATGTACACTTATTGGAAAAATAATTTTTGGAAGAAATTTGATTAAATAATCAGTTAAAAAACATATCTTCTAAATAGCAATAGTAATGTGCCTATAATATTAATATACCTACATTTTATTTTCTGATCTGTCATTGGTACTAAATAATATTTGATACAAAAGCACAGTAAATGATGCATTAAAAGTCTCTAATACTGTTTCTTACATAACTATATTTTTATTTGTTTTTCTGAAATTAAATATCTGTACAAATATTGTGTTAAGAACATGATTTCTGGGCTCAACCAATCTTGGTAGAATAGAGCCAACAATACTTAATAGTAGGGATGGTGAGAATGTTACTTAGCTTTCTGTGCTCTTTTACTTATGTAATATATTCATGCTATAGTAATTAATATTGCATAATATTTTAATCTGGATAAATATGCTAATGAAGGGAAGTATTTATAACAGTGTCATGGTCTTTCTAATTGTGCAATATACATGTGTGTTGTTATTATATATTATTCAAATGTTGATTTATACCTCATTTAACTTTGCCACTCAAACTTAGTCATATTTTGCAAACTACTCCTTTTTATGAATTTCTGAATCACTAAATTATTTTTAATGCAAGATCATTATTATTTTAAAAAAATTGAGTTCATTCATGTTATTTATCATCTTTGATTTCTAGACAGTTGAATGTTATTATGGAAGGTAAGAATTACACAAATGTGCCCGGCTTCATTCTGATGGGATTGACAGACTCTGAAGAGATCCCACTCATCCTCTTTATGCTGTTTCTCCTAATATACCTTATTACCATTCTGGGGAATGCAGGGATGATAATAATAATTCATCTGGATCTCCAGCTTCACAACCCCATGTATTTTTTCCTCAGTCACCTGTCATTCCTTGACCTCAGTTACTTAACGGTTATCACACCTGAAACATTAAAGAACTTACTAACATCCAACAAGTATATTTCAATCATGGGTTGCTTCAGGCAGATGTATTTGTTTTTCCTCAACTCTAAAGGTAAATAATTCTAAGACCATAGAGTTATTTTAAAAATAAAATCAGATGATGAATGGAAACAATTTATTGTAGTGTTAATAAATGTTGAACATTAACAGAATGCTTATGTTCTTGCAGTATATGAATACACAGTAGCATTTGTTATGAAAATATTAGCTGATTTTTACTAAATACATTTGGCTGAACTTATTCATAAACAAAAAAAAAGCAGCTAAAAATCAGCACTTCATTATGTGATCTTAGATTAAAATAAAATAGTGTGGTGGAATTATGTTATAGAAAAAAGTATGAATATTGAAGAAAATTTGAAAAATATTTTAAATTATTAAAGAAAACAGAAATATCTTAACTATTAGAGTTTTGTTCATGTTCTTTTAGAATAATGTTATACCTAATCGTGTATTACAAACATATGAAATTATTTTATGACTTTCTATTTCTAGTTTGTAGTTTTCATTTTCCACTCATCACTATATTTGGGGATAACTTTGACATTTAAACTGAGGAGATGAATGTTTTTAATTTGGTATATGAGTTAAATAAAAAATCTCATCTTGCAATTCTTTAAGACCTGAAGTTTTCTAAATTCTTGATGTTAAATATCTGCGTGCTGTTTTATCTCTTTTGTGTCTACCTGCTAAACATTTGAAAACTCTACCATTCTGTGATGCATCTATAAGCTTCAGTAATTACTACTTCTTTGGTTAATTTTGTTATGATTAAAATAACATTTCATTTTTTGGATTTATGTAAGATTATGTTCTTTATAAAGATATAAATTTTGAAGATAAATTATTTGTACATTTGTTTTAAGTATTTTAATAGAGAAATGTTACTAAAAATTGATAATGAATCCAAATTTTGTGATATACCATAACTTTTGGTCATATGAGTTTCTGATATTTCCTGCTAAAGATGTAGCTATATAAACAATTGTAGGTTTAATTTTCTCAACTATTCAAAGTATATTTAAGAAAATATGTTTACTTAATGTTCCTAAATTTAAATCTTTGTTTTAAATTAGGAAATGCTTATTAGATATATTTCTGCCTCAAATGATATGTTGTATTTTAATTTACATTAAAGTTTAATATATTTAATTATATTTCTTCAATTTCTTTGTTTATATTTCTTCATTTTCTTAAATGATGTTTGAAAGATAAAAGTAAATTTCAAACTGTATTAGGATTACAATTTTATTTAATTCTCACAAAATCATCACTTTTAACTAAATTATTCAAATAATTAAAATGTGCATTATTTTCTTCTACATCCTTAAATCATATACAAATTTTGAAATATCATATATACTATCCATGTAAATTACTGCATTAACTTTTATTATTATCTGAACTCTTGTCTAGAATCTATATTTATTGCAATTCCTCTTTACTTTGTTTGCCTTTGGCTATGTCTTTGAAAACTATTTACTCTTTTAAGAAAATAACTTTTTAACTGTTCTCTCATCTTGTGCATGCATTGTGTCTTTAGTTATATATATAGGACCATTGGTACTTTGATACTCTATATGCCTCAGAAAAGATCATATACTTACAGCTAATCCAGTCCTATAGATGTGAATCTATTGTAGGTGGGGCCTTTTGATTAGATTTCTTCAGTTATGGGCCTTTGATAAGACTCAGGGTGGGTATTAATCATCTTACTGGATTCCTTTATGAACAGGATAAATTCAGAAATACATATAGAAAGAAAAGATACAGATCTTAAAGAGGTAACTACAGAACCTGAGAGAGAAAGCCCCAAGAGCAAGAATCTCAAATCATCAGAATCTGAGAAAGAAAATGCCACAGAAGGGAGCAGTCAGAAACTGAAGACAATAAAGCCTGGGGAAAAAAGGCAGAAACCAGCAGATGATGCCATTGGGTCCTTCATGTGACAGGAGTCCAATATTGCAGGCAGCTATGTGTAGGGGAGAGAACTTCATCTGATGCCTCGATTTACTCAGTTTTCTTGGCCTTGGAACTGTAAGCTTATAAATTAATAAATCCCCATTTTAAAAGCCAACCCATTTCTGGTATATTGACTTGAGAGCCTTTAGAAAATTAAAACAAGGCCCTTTATATTTTCTGGTCTTTTTAAAAACTATGCTGGAATTCCTTTCTTTCATGTACATTTCTATTGGTTTATCTTGACAATGATAGTCAACAGCTCTCTAATTTTTCAGACAGTAAGTTCAGGAATTGCTTATACTTCAACTAAATTCAGATTATGCTGTCATCCTATAATACATTCTAGAATGCATTTATGATTTTATTAAATAAATGTAATATAGCCTTTGGAGAAAATGAAAACACTAGCATATTTACATTTCCCCCGTTTTCACTGTTTATATCAAAACATAAAATATTTAATGTAAGATGTGAGCCTTATTATTTCCCCCCTCTCTGAGATAGCTCCCTTGTCTGTCTGCTTGTTGTGCCTGTTCATGGTCTGCTCATTTTGTCTGTTCCTTGTGACTGCTCATTTTATCTGCTCATTCTCTTTGCTCATTGTGCTGCTTCTTGTCTCTGCTCATTGTGTCTGCTCATCTTCTTTAGGAGGCACTGGGAACCAAACCCAGGACCTCCCATGCTGGAGTTGGGTTTCCAACTGCTCGAGTCATATCTTCTCCCTGCTTATAGTGTCTGCTTGTTGCATCAACTCATTGTGTCTGCTCAACTTCTTTAGGAGGCACTTGGAAATGAAGCTGGGACCTCCCATGTGGGAGGCAGGCACTCAACTGCTTAAGGATTTTTTGGAAACATGCTTTTGTTTGTAGTCATATGTCAAAATTCTATGCATTGTAAAAGTTGAACTACCTGAAAAGTGATAAAGGAAATGAGAAATGAGACTGGACTATATAATGACAAAATATGAAAAAACAGATTTTTTGCAAATGATTCATGTTAATATAATAATGGAAAAAAAGTTTATACTTAAAGAGCACCTAATGAGAGCCAGACAATATTCAGAGGGCTTTAAGTAAATAATTAACCTTGTTTATCATCACAAGATAACTTTCTGGTAGATGTTTGCAATTTCTGAAATTTAATCTCAGGTAGTGAAAAAACATCTTATTTGTTCAGGCAAAGACATAAGAGTCATTCTGGAAATGTTTCTTTGTCTCACAACCCATACCTTGTTAATCAGCATATAATATCGATTCTCTATGCAGAATATATTTGGGGTGTGACTATTAACACCTCCTCTGCTACCATACTGGCCCAAAGCCTCATAATCAATGCCTTTAAGGCCACAAACTTCTAGATTGTCTCCTAGTTTTCTGCCTTATTCCCCTGAATCAAATCTCAATGTAGTTGCTAATGAACAGTTAAAATGTAGGTTGTATCGTGTTACTTTTCTTCACAAAAACTACAAGATTTCTCCTCACATTAAGAATACAAAGAAAAAATTTTCTACCTCCTACAAGTCCAACATCATACTCCTATGAAATCATCCTTTATCATCATTGCATGTATCACAGTCATTTGGGAGCAGCCACACTGACTTCCACACCCTTCCCTATGCACATTAGTTCTGATTCTGCCTGTAATATTTGTGTTTTTTATTCTTTCTGAAATTCCCTTTACCTATATAACTGCATGGGTCTTTTGTCATTCTCATCCTCAGAAAGCCATCTCTTACAACGTTATTTAAAATTACATAATCAACATCAATCTTCCATGCTGAATTTCTTTTCCATAGCACTTATCCTTAGTTAAAATTTTATATATTTGGATTATGCCTTTTGTTTACTGTCTTCTCCCACTTGAACATTCAATGAACACAAGAATTTTGCCTGTTATGTTCAATGCAGAATCCCCTGCATCTAAAAGTGTGCCTCAATAGATGTATTTTAATGGCTGAATTTTACACATATTGAAACCAGGGCATGGAGTGAATTCATAAGTTTGTCATTGTCAGACAATAGGTTAAAGGACCACCTCAAATTAGGACCTAGAGTATCTGACTTTAGAGTTCACATTTTTAATCACCCTTTTATAATATGGCATTTTCCCAACAAAATTATACCACTCTTACCAGATGAAAATGCATTATTTTATTATATTATAAAGTATTTACAAATACTTGATTTTTAAAACTGCATTACTTTATTATATTATAAAGTATTAACATACAGGGATGAGAGGAGTATGCTGCTGGCCAACTTCACTAGAGCTGTTAATAAAAGATCAAATAATTATCACTTATTGTGATTCTAGCATTGGAATAAATTATATCTCTGATGTGGAGGCAGAGGCCACTGGAGGTTCTGAGAGCAAAGGAAAACAGGTGTTTTTTAGGGGCATTTTTGGGACATGGGACTTGTCCTGAATGACATTGAAATGACAGATACAGGCCATTACATATCTTGCCATAACCGAAAGAATTGGGTGGAAGAGAGTGTAAACTACAAGGCAAACTTTAATCTATGCTTAATGGCAATGCTCCAAAATGTTTCCATCAATTGCATTGAATGCACCACACTAATCAAGGATGTTTTTAATGTGGGAAAATGTGGGAGGTGAGGGCAGTGAGCATATGAGAAACACCTATATTTTTTATGTAACTTTTATATAACCTCAGCATCTTTAAAAAAAAAAAATAGGTGTAATATAGTGGCATTTTTGGGGCATTGAAATTGTCCTGAATGATGTTGCAGTGATGGATACAGGCCATTATATATCTTGTCATAACTTACAAAAATGTGTGGGAGAGACTTTCAACTATAATGTAAACTATAATCCACACTTAATGGCAATGCTCCAATATGTGTTCATCAATTGTAACAAATGTACCACACTAATAAAGGATGTTGTTAATGTGGGAAAGTGTAGGAGGGGTAGGGAGCAAGGCATATGGGAACCCCCTATATTTTTTGTAATCAAAGTATCTTTTAAAAAATAAAAAATAAAAAATGTAATTTTGGCGAAAGCTGTTAAATGTCCTCAAACATGGAAGTATAGTCCTATTTTCAGAAAGAAAAAAACTGAGTTATCAGGTGATGTGTTTGAGTTGACTAGAAAACCTGTATTAGTCAGGTACAGATTTGTTGGTGTAGGAAAGGACTTCAGAAACATAATGGCTCAAGAAAAGTGAATGTATCATCCTTGGGTGGAAGGGTGCAGGCTTACCTGACTAAGGTTTGAAGGTGGCTCTTTTCCATAAGGTAATCCTGGTGCCCAATTTTCTTTTATGTATTTACTCTGTTGTCTCCCAAGATGTTGTCCTCTTCTGCCTGGAGATTTTACACAGCAGTCTATCCACATTTCAGTATAAAGAAAAGGTGAAATTCTTACATTTTGAAAAAAATTACATATTTTTGTCATTTGGAAGATTTTAAAGGAAAAATTCAATATTTGATAGAGATATTGGAGTAAAGAGATTATCAATTTTTTCTTTTTTTTTCTTAAAAAAATTTTTTTGTGGGTAAAAATCAAATTTTTCACAATACATACCAATATTTGTAAAATGATATATAAATATATATGCATATATGTGCATTTGTGTACATAAATGTTATTTATATTAAAAGGTGCTTAGATTTCCTAAATATTACACAGAAATTACAGGAATTCCCATGTTCCCCACCTCCCACACCTCCCACAACATCCCACACAAACATCCTTCTTCAGTGTGGCACATCACCCACAATGGATATACACGTCCTGGAGGCTTGCCACCAAGCATAGACCACAGTTCACATCATAGACCACACTTTCTCCCCCACTGTTCTGCATGGTATAAGCTGATGTAAAATGGCCTACATCCATCACCGCAACGCCACTCAGCACAATCCCCAAGTCCCGAAAAAGCCCCTGTACTTCAACTGCCCTTCCCCTACCTGCCCCAAAAGCGTCCAGTGGCCACCGGCTCCACCTCACTGTTATAATTTCTTCCATTGCTTGAATCACAGTATGTCTACAATGGAATATCATTAAGTCCACTCTAGTCCATAGCTCTTCCCCCAATCCTGAGGGGACTGGAATGGTGATGCCCACTCTACCTCCAAGTGAGAAAGGGCTTATATCCCATGGATACAGTGGATAGGATTTTCCTGCCTGGAGCTGCAGGCCCTCTCCATTCCCTGGGATGGCCGTTGCCCATCGTCATCTCCTTGCCAGGTGACTTGGAGGAGTCCATTGAGCTGTAGGGTAGGAGTTGCAGCTCCACTAAGATTCCAGGCACCGCTGGCACATAGGCAGGCCAGAGGTTCCACTCTCTGGAAGTACACCTAAAAACTCCAGCATCACATATAGGTTTGAATAGAAGGGACTAATGGACCATGGACAGGGAAGACTTATTTGAGTCCAACTCTCTCACGCTCAGGAGAACAGATTCCAAAGTAGAGCCCACCCATAAGGCATCAATCTCTGGGGCTATCCCCCCTTATATAGGACCTGGGTATTTCCAGAGCCCTCAGGAAACCCTCTGTGTGGGGTGATATCCACTTTGGTGTTCTATGAGATCCTACTGAGGTGTGTGTAAGCGTTACCTCTGGGATGACCTCCCGACTCTCTTTGAAGTCTCTTAGCCACATGAACTCATTTGTCTTTACCTTTTCCCCTTTTATTAAGGTCTTTTTCCAGTCGTGTTGCCAGTTGGCACTTGGTATTAATCCCTCGTTGCCAGGGAGGCTCATCCCCGGGAGACATGTCCCAAGTTGGGGGGAAGGTAATGCATTCATATGTTGAGTTTGGCTTAGAGAGAGGCCACATTTGAGCAACAAGGAGGCTTTGAGGAGGCAACCCTTTGGCACCCCATAACAGTAGGCTAAGTTTCAATTACAAGAGCAAAGACTCATAAGGCTAGTCATCAATAACAAGAACCCATCAGTGAGCCATCCTTTTTTGCCAGACACTGTCCCTGCACTCAGGGGAATGTTGTAGCTCCCTTGGAGAATGTGGCAGAGCTCTCCAGGCTGGGAATTCAGATTCCCTCATTTATTGAATGATTGTCTACACACTGTGACCATGCCCCATCCCTTGATCATTTGAACAATTTTATATATCTTTCATGTATATTTAGATGAACTTACTCCCATGAATCCCCCATCCCACACACCCCCACCAATGATTCTCTGCAGCCACCATTGTTACCCTTCTGTGATCTAAACCTTCCTTGAACATGAAACCAAATAATAACCAAATACAATTAATGGGAAAAAGAAATAATAATGATAAGCTTAAATGTAAGAGATAAATACAAGAAAACTCAGAAGACAAAACAAAACAAAACTAAACTAAAAATAAAATATAATTAGCAGATTGGGGCATTCAAAAAAACGGAAAAAAAAACAAAAAAAATTCCTTTTAAAAAAAATTATTCTTTTATCACTGTATTATTGGATGTCCAGTGTACTGTGACAGCTTCCCCCTCTCATTTCCCAGTCTCTCCCAAATTTTCTTTTAATTTTCACACAAGTTTTAGGTCACAGCAAAGTCACACACAGAATACTAGAGACTCCCACATACCCAACTTCCCTCCACCTTTCCCACCCCATATTGAAACCTTTTTTTTTAAATGGATGTTAACATTGTTATAACTGTTATACAGATAGTAAAATATAGCAACTAAACATTGTCAATAGTTTACAGTACAGTTTACAATTTAGACCGTAGAGTTTAATAATTTTTGATGATATTTACCATGTCCTGTGTCATGTCCATTAATGTAAGGTAATGAAAAACCTTTCCCATGACCACTAAATACCCCATTTGATCTTTACTGTTCCTTCTTCCCCATCCCCCTGGTGCATATGACACTCGCCTGTCTTGAATCATGGAATGACAAGATTTATAGTTACATGCCCTGGGTATTCCAAACTGCCCTTCCTAATCTACCCACCTATCAACCCTGCACCACCAAACACAGTAATATCACTATCCATCTGTCCTATCCTTCAATATGCAACTATACTCTATCCCTTTATCATAGATTATGTCATATGGGTGATGGCTCACAGCTGACTCTTCTCTTTCTCTCCCTTGTTAACCTATCTTTCAGACAATGGTTCTCAGAGACTGCTCACTTTCCTCAGTTCAAATTAGTGAAGTCATATAATGTTCATCCTTCAATGCCTGGTGTGCTTCACTCAACATAAGATCTTCAAGATTCATCCACGTTATTCCATATGTTAGCACTTTATTCCTTCTTACAGCTGAGTAATATTCCATTGTATGTATGTACCAGATTTTGCTTATCCATTCATCTGTTGATGGGCACCGGGGCTGATTCCAACTTTTGGCAATGGTGAACAACACCGCTATGAACATTTGTGTACATATATCTGTTCGTGTCTTTGCTTTTAATTCTTCTGGGTATATAACCAGCAGTGGAATTGCTGGATCATATGGAAGATCTATAGTTAGTTTTCTGAGGAACCGCCAATCTGTCCTCCACAGTGGTTGGATCATTCCACAATCCCACCAGCAGTGGATGAGGGTTCCTATTCCTCCACATCCTTTCCAACACTTAGAATCTGCTGTTTTTTTCATTGCTGCCATTCTGATGAGTGTAAGATGGTATCTCATTGTAGTTTTGATTTGCATTTCCCTGATACAAGCGATGTCGAGCATTTTTTCATGTGCTTTTTAGCCATTTGTATTTCTTCCTTGGAGAAGTGTCTTTTCAGGTCACTTGCCCATTTTTTATATGGTTTGTTTGTATTTTTGTTTTCAAGCTGTAGGATTTCTTTATATATGCAGGATATTAAGCCCTTATCAGATATATGGCTGCCAAATATTTTCTCCCATTGGGTAGGCTGCCCTTTTATTTTCTTAATAATGTCCTTTGAGGTGCAGAAGTTTTTAATTTTAAGCAGATCCCATTTATCTATTTTTTCCCTTGCTTTTTCAATATGTCTTTGGCAATTTGGGGCTTCTTACCTTTTAAAATATATTTTGTGGTTAGTTTTTCCAGTTCCTTAAAAAATTTAGTGTTGGTTTTTTATTGGGATTGCATTAAATCTGTAGATTAGTTTGAGTAGGATAGACATCTTGATGATCTTTCGTCTTTCTATCCATGAGCAGGGAATATTTTTCCATTTATTTAAGTCTTCTTTGATATCCTTTAAGAGTGTTGTATAGTTTTCTTGATACAAGTCCATTACAACTTTAGTTAAATTTATTCCTAGGTATTTGATTCTTTTGGTTACTATTGTAAATGGCATTTTTTTCTTGATTTCCTCCTCCAATTGCTTGTTATTGTTGTACAGAAATGCTACTGATTTTTGAGCATTGATCTTATAGGCTGCAACATTACTGAACTCCTTTATAATTTCTAGAAGCTTTGTTGGAGATTTCTCTGGGCTTTCTATGTATAGGATCATGTCATCTGCAAATAATGAAATTTTTACTTCTTCTTTTTCATTCTGGATGCATTTTATATCCTTTTCTTGCCTCAGTGTTTGAGCAAATTCTTCTAAGTCAATGTTAAATAGGAATGGTGTTAGTGGGCATCCTTGTCTTGTTTCTGATCTCAGAGAGAAGGCTTTTAGGATTTCACCATTGAAGATGATGTTAGCTATGGGTTTTTTATATATACCCTTTATCATATTCAGAAAGTTTCCTTCTATTCCTATATTTTGCAGTGTTTTTATCAAGAAAGAGTGCTATATTTTTTTAATGCTTTTTCTGCATCTATAGAGATGATCATGTGATTTTTTTCTTTCAATCGGTTTATGTGGTGTATTACATTGATTGGTTTTCTTACATTGAACTATCCTTGCATACCCGGGATGAAACCCACTTGGTCATGGTGTATAAGCCTTTTGATATGTTGTTGAATGCGATTAACAAGTATTTTGTTGAGGATTTTAGCATCTAGGTTCATTAGAGAAATTGGTCTGTAATTTTACTTTCAAGTGGTATCTTTGTTTGGTTTTGGTATTAGGGTAATGTCATCGTAGAATGAGTTAGACAATATTCCTTCTACTTCTATTTTTTGTAAGAACTTATGCAGGATTGGTGTTAGCTCTTTCTGGAATGTTTGTTAGAATTCAGCTGTGAAGCCATCTGGACCTGGTCTCTTCTTAGTCAGGAGGTTTTTGATGACTGAGTCTATCTCTTTACCTGTAATTGGACTGTTGAGTTCATTAATTTCTTCTTTCATCAATGTAGGCTGTTTGTGCATTTCTGGAAACTTGTCCATTTCCTCTAAATTATTGTTCTTGTCACCATTTAATTTTTTAAAGTATCCTCTTATGATACTCTTTATTTCTGTGGGGTCAGTAGTGATATCCCCTTGCTCATTCCTTATTTTGTGTATTTGCATCTGTTCTCTCCTTTTCTTTGTTAGTCTGGCTAAGGGTTTGTCAATTTTATTGATATTCTCGAAGAACCAGCTTTTGGTTTTGTTTATTTTTTTCTCATGCTTTCATATTCTCTATTTCACTTAATTCTGCTCTAATCTTTTTTATTTCCTTCTTTCTACTTCCTTTATTTGAGTTTGTTTTTGTTTTTCCAATTCCTCCAAGTGTGCAGTTAAGTCTTTAATTTTAGCTCTTTCTTCTTTTTTAATAAATGTATTTATGGCTATGAACTTCCGTCTCAGGACAGCTTTGGCTGCATCCCATAGGTTTCGATATGTTGTGTTGTTTTCATTAGTTTCAAGGTAGTTACTGATTTCTTTTGAGATTTATTCCTTGACCCACTGTTTATCTAAGAGTGTGTTGTTTAACTTCCATATCCTTGTGCCTAACCTGCTTTTCTGGCCCTTAGTGATTTCAAATTTCATTCCATTGTGATCAGAGAAATTACTTTGTATACTCTCAATCTTTCTTGATTCATTGAGCATTGTTCTCTGGCCTAGTATGTGGTCTATCTTGGAGTATGGTCCATGTGCACTTGAGAAGGATGTAAATCCTACTGTATTTGGGTGTATTGTTCTGTATATGTCTTCTATGTCCAGGTCCTCTAATGTATTGTTGAGAGTATTTGTTTCTTTATTGATTCTCTGTCTAGATATTCTGTCTAATGATGAGATTGATGTATTAATGTCCCCAGCTATAATTTTAGAGGCATTTATTTCTCCAGTTAGCTTTTCCAGAGATTGCCTCACGTACATTGAGGCACCCCGATTAGGTGTGTAAATGTTTATGATTTTTCTCTCTTCTTGAGAGATTACCCCTTTTACTAATATATAGTGTCCATCTTTGTCTCTTACAATAGTTTTGCATTTAAAGTCTGTTTTATCTTATATTAGAATGGCTACTTCTGCCCTTTTTAACCTATTGTTAGCTTGTAAAATTGTTTTCCAGTCATTCCCTTTCAGCCTCCTTGAATCCCTTGGTTGACGGTGGGTTTCTTTTAGACAGCATATAGATGGATTGTATTTCTTTATCCATTCTGCCAATCAGTGTCTCTTGAGTGGTGAATTTAATCTATTAACATTCAGTGTTATTACTCGCAACAAATTACTTACTTCAGCCATATTTTCTTTGGGTTAATGTATGTCATATGCTGTTTTGTTTCTTTTTTGTCTTTTTAGTTGTTTATAACTCTCCTCCAACTCTCTCTCCCTTGATTTTTCCTTTCAACTTGTAGAACTTGCTTTAATATTTCTTAAGTGCCAGTTTCTTATGGACATACCCTGTTAATTTCTGTTTATCTGTGTATATTTTGAACTCACCATCATTTTTCAATGCCAGTTTTGCTGGATAAAGAATTCGTGGCTGGAAGTTTTTTTCTTTTAGTACTTTGACTGTGTCATACCACTGTCTTCTTGCCTCCATGGTTTCAGCTGAGAAATCAGCACTTACTCTTATTGTGTTTCCCTTGTATGTGATGGTTCTCTTTTCTCTTTCTGCCTTGAGTATTCTCTTTTTGTCTTGAGCATTGGACATTTTGACAAGTATATGTCTTGGAGTTGGACTGTTGGGATTTATACTATTTGGCATGCGCTTTGCTTCCTGGATCTGCACATCCATCTCTCTCAATAAGGTTGGGAAGTTTTCAGCCATTATTTCCTTCCATACTCCTTCTGTTCCATTTCCCTTCTCTTCTCCTTCTGAGATGCCCATAATGGGTATATTTGTGTGTTTTGTGTTGTCAGTTAAATCCCTGAGTCCCTGTTGGAGTTTTCCTATCTTTTTTGTCTATCTGTTCTACTATCTGTTTGATTTCAGGTGTATTGTCTTCCACATCACTAATTCTTTCTTCTACCTGTTCAAATCTGCTGTTATGTGAATCCAGCATCCTTTTGATTTGTTGGATTGTGCCACTGATAATCCTCATATCCATTACCTTTTTGCATATGTTTACAATTTCTTCAGTATGTTCTCCCAGTGTCTTCTTTATATCCTGAATCTCTTCCTTCACTTCATTAAGTTGGTTCATGATATTTGTTTGGGAATCTTTGATTAGTTGTTCGAAGTTCTGCATATATTCCTAGTTTTTAATTTGTTCATTGGAGTTGTCCATGTCTTCCTGTTTCTCAGTGTGGTTTGTAATTTTTAGTTGCCCTCTAGTCATCATTTCATCTTGTTGGGTTTATTTAGATGATTAGCTTCTCTCTCTCCTCTAGAGTTATTTTTTAGCTGGTGGTTCTGTGTGTGTGTTGTTTTCTCTTTGACATTTTTTCTTCTTATTTTGTTTCTTTGCTTCTTTCTATGTTACCTTGAAGGCAAAATATTAGTGCCAGAGGAATTGAAAGATGTGAGAAAGGAAGAAGGATAATAATAATATTGATAAAAGTTAGAAGAGGGGCCAAATAGGACTTAGTGAAGTGAATATTTAACTTGTGTAGGCTGTGTAGAGGAATAGGAAAAAAAGTGGAGTACCTACAGTTGACTGGGAAACCAAATAGAGGAATATATATATATAATCATTTAGAAGGTTAGAATGATGAGGAGGGAGTGAAAGAGTAAATAAAGAGCTAAAAGGAAACAATTAATATTAATTTAAAAAGAAGAAAAAATAGATAGAATAGAAAATGACACCCTTAAGTTGTGGGCTAATGAAAAAGGCATGGTGTCTAAGAACCACAACAGTAAGCAGAAGGCAGAGAGATGAAGGAAGGATAAGAGATAGCTTGAGATACAATATCAATATATACAGAGAATGGAAAATCACTGAAGTAGAAGCACAGCAAAGAAGAGGTAATCTAGCAACACCTAATTAAAAAAAAATGAAGGAAAACAGAAAGGGGGGAGGAAAGAGGAAAGAAAAGTAAGAGATAACAAATAAACAGAGAAAAAACAAACAACCACACAAGCAAGCAGTCAAAGAAAGCTAAGGATGAAGTGTTCCTTCTAAGGTCCTTGTGGATCCTCTCAGCCAGCTTGCACTGATCAATTTCCCTTCAGGGTTCTATCAGCAGGTTTTGAGACAGATTTTCATTATTATACTAAATCAAAAAGAGGAATTCATTTTTTGAAGTGTCTGTCTTCTTTATTTATTTATTTATTTAGGCAATATAAGGGACCCAAAAGAAGTCCTCTGCTAGATCACCCCCTTCACTGAGGGGAACCTAAATAGGCCCATGAAACTAATCAAGCCCTTCCAACTTCCTGGCCCTCCCAGTGGAGCTGTAGCTCTGATGCTTCTCAGTGCAGAGCAATATAATTGGCTGACTCCACCCCATCTGGGGCCAAGACTCAGTTTCAGCACGCTGCTGGGTAAATCAGGTTTCCTCAGCAGATTCACATCTCCCCTCAGCCTGGCACTGTTTCAAGCCAGCTTATCTGCTCCCCAAAGCTATAAGTGTGTCCAGGCAGCCAAATCCACAGAAGTTAAACCCCTCTCCACCTTCTGTCAGAGCCCTCCCTCTCTCAAAGAATGCTCACTCACACCAGGAGCACAAGTTGCGGGTGTGGGATTTGTAGCTCAAACCAGCCTTTTTCCTTATGAGTGGGGCTCAGCCATCTGTGTTAACCAACACAGGCAGGCTTAAAACTCACAAATCTCTACCAATCACTCCACACCGTCGATCTGCCTGCTGCTAGATGACCCAAGCTTCTCGCTCCATGTGCCCACAGGACAGACCCTTGGGCAGGACCCTGTCCACAATCAGCCGTCCTCAGAGATCTAGTCAGTGAGTGCCTTCCGAAACCGACGCCATCTTGCCTCCTCTCTCAATTTCTTTTCATAAAAGCATATAAAGAATTACATCTAGTCCAAATTATCAAATTAAGACCTAAACTTCGTTTATAAATTTTCTTACTGTCCTTTTGTGATGGTTAGGCTAATGTGTCAACTTGGCCAGGTAATGGTGCCCAGGTATTTGGTCAAAAAAACACTGGCTAATTGTAATAAAAAGGCATTTCATGGACATAAATCATCAGTGAGTTGATTGCATAGATAGCTGATTATATCTGCAATCAACTGAGGAGATTGTTATCAGCAATGAGTGACATCTCATCCAATCAGTTGAAGGCCTTAAAAGGGAAAGTGATTTTAGCATTCAGAGACAGAATTCCTATCTCTACTTCAGATAGCCAGCATCTACTGGTGAACTCATCAATGACCTTCATTGGAGCTCATTGCTTGCACACTGTCTTATGGAATTTGGAATTGTGCATCCCCACGATCATATGAGACAATTATATAAAATCTCATACTATTTACAAATATTTCCTGTCTGTTCTGTTTTCCTAGAGAACCCTGAATAATATACCTCTTAATATTCATGGCTGACTATAGTGATATCCTTACATTTAACTCTTATTTTGTACTTTTCTTTTCTCTCTTTTAAGTACTTTACCTAGGAATTAGTATATATAAGTGTAATATACCATAGTGTACCTAAAATAATATACCATATTATTCATAATATTAGAAATGTAAAGTAGTAGTGATTCAATTTTTATTTCAATTTTTAAAATTTTGTCATAAATTGTTTCTTTATATGATTTAAACTAACCAATTAGTCAATATAGTTTTCCTTTAGGCAATTATTTTTAAAGCAATTAGAATTTTAGAAATCAAATATATGACATATTTACCTTCATTTTTATATTTTTGGTATTATTTATATCTATATTAAGGTTCCTTCTGCTATCATACCCCTACCTGGATAATTTTAAAACAAAAGCCTGCTGGAAAAAAATTATTTCTCTGTGTCTGTGTGTGTTAATTTTTCTAAAATGTGTTACTTTTTCTAATTTTTTTTTACCTTGAATAGTTGTTTTCAAAGGATTTTAACTCTGGAATGAAATTTATCTCTCAGTACTTTAATATATCTTTCCGTTATCTTCTAGATTGTTTCATTATAGATGGTAAGTCTCTTATAATAATTATATTTTTCCTCTGTGTTATATGTATTTTCCTCTGAATTCCTTCATAATTCTATACTTCTATTTATTTTCTGCAGTGAAGCTGATGACCTAAAAGTGTTTTAAGATCAGTTGATTTGCTTTTTGCATTTATCCTTCCAGGGGTTACCCTGAAATTCGTGGTCCTATGATTTATGTCTTTCCTTATTTTTGGAAAAATCATTCCCTTAAATAGTTATTCTGCTCTATTCCTTCTCTAACCTTGTTGCAGATCTCTAACTACATGTATATTAAATTATTTGATATTTTCCCACAGCTCTTAGATAATTTTTTCAAACTGTAGTTCTTTTTTCTTTAACTTCCCTTCAGTTTGGTTTATTCCTATTGACATATATTCAATTTCACTCATTCTTTCCTTGGCTGTACTGATTCTACTTAGGAACCTGCTGACTGAATTCTTTCATTTTGATATTGCGTTTTTTTGTTTTTTTTTTTAAGTTTAATTCTAACATTTCATTGGACACTACCTTATAGCATCCATCTCTGAAGAAATTTTTTATGTATCTCTCCAGCACCAAGTATAGGTGTAAATAAAAGTGGCAGGTAAGCCATGTGTAGGGAAGACATAATTGAGTCCAACTCTATCACTCTCAGGAGCACAAACTCCAAAATAAGGCCCACTGGCAAGGCCCGAAACTCTGGAGCTCTCCATGCTGAACATAGAACCTGTGTGTCTCCAGAGGCATCAGGAGCCCCACTATTTGGGGTAGTATTCACTTTGGCAGTCTATGAGATTCTGTTGAGATGTGCATAAGCGTTACCTCTGGGTTGAACTTCCAACACATTTTGAAGTCTCTTAGCCATATAAACTCATTTGTCTTTACATTTCCCCCCTTTTAGTCAATGTCTTTTTCAAGTTGCATTGCTAGTTGGTGCTTGGTAGCAATCCCTCGGTGCCAGGGAAGCTCATACCCAAGAGCCATGTCTCATACTGGGGGGAAGCTAATGTATCCATATACTGAGTTCAGCTTAGAAAGAGGCCACGTTTGAGCAACAAGGAGGCTGTCAGGAGGCAATCCTTAGGCACCCCATAACAGTAGTCTAAGTTTCAATTTCAAAAGGAAAGTTTCATAAGCTTAGTTGTCAATGTCAAGGGCCCATCAGTGGATCAGCCTCCTTCACTAGTCACTTCCCCTGCATTTGGGGGACTGTTGCTGCTCCCTTAGAGAATGTGGCAGAGCCCTCCAGGAATAGAATTCAGTATTTTCTCAGTTATTGTGTGAGTCTCCACCCATTATGGAAATTTCCCATGAACATTTGAACATTTTTACATACCTTATATGCTTGCTCAGGAGAACTTCTTCCCATGCATCCCCCATCCCTGACACCCCACACCAATGATCTTCCCCCACCTAAGTTGTAACCCTTCTGTGATCCAAATCTTCTTCAAAAATCAAGTCATTACAATAGCTGAATACAGTTAATAGGAAAATGAAACAATAATGATAAGCTTAAATATAAGAGATAAAATACATAAAAAAATAAAAAAAATAAAAACAAAATTAAAAGATTGGGATATTCAAAAAATGGAAAATATTTAAAAAAATATTTTTGACATTTTGCCTTTCATCCCCATTGCCTTTCATCACCACTGACCATGTTTAGTAACTATGTTTCACTATTTCTATATCAGTTATAACAAAGGTACCATCCACAGATAAAAAATTTTAATGTGGTGGGGAGGAGAGGGGGAGGATGTTGAGTATATGAGAGTCTCCTGTATTCTGTGTGTGACTTTTCTGTGGTCCAAAACTTCTTTGAAAACAAAATGAAAAATAGTGAAACACTGGGGAATGAGTGAGGGAAGGTGCCACAGTATAGGAGTAATATCTTAATGAATTTTCACTAATTAATCTTTGTTCAATATTTTTTTCAAATAATTAAAAATGTGTATTTGCATGTGTGTACTAAATTCCTAAAATAATCTTCATATTGTTTTTGTATTTGAAAATTATTTTCAGTAGTTATCCAAATATGGATGAATTTTATCTTTCAGTACTTTAAATATATCTTTCCATTATCTTATGACACAACATTATTGATAGCAAGTCTCAAATATTTATGGTTTACCTTCTGTATGTAATAGTATTTTCCTATGATTGTCTTTGTAATTGTATATGTATCTTTGTTTTTTAGCATTGAGTGTAGTAAATCTCAGTGTGTTTTTCAGTAAGTTGATTTAATTTTTGTTTTTATCTTTCCTGGGAGTTTGCTGACATATGTGTCCCTAAAGTTTGATGTTTTCCTTTAGTTTTTTAAATATTTTTCTCCTTAAATATTTTTTTCTGTTCCACTCCCTCTCTATTCTTGTTACAGAACTGTAAATGTGTGTATATTAATTTGAGTGATATTGTCTTAAAGCTCTTGGATATTTTTTCCATTCTTTATGTTTTCTTTAACTTTCTGTTTTTCTTCAAGTTCATCCATTCTTTCTGCAACTCTACTGTCTCTACTGATGAAACTAAGGAAAGAATTCTGTGTTTCTGATATTGTGTTTCTGTGTATGTGGTTTTTTTTTTTTTTAATGTTTCTATCCTTTCATTGAACACTTATCTGTCTCTCTGATGAAATTTCTCATGCATGCATGTATGCTCTTTTTCCTCTCTGCTAGATCTTTTTAGTTAATAATTTTCAGTGCTATTAAGTTAAAGACCATCAGGAACCCCTGCGGTTCAAAAATTTGTCCTTATTATTCAAGGCAGTGAGGAATAATTTACATCATGAGGAAATTTGTGGTTTCTAAGAAAGAGGATGTTAGAAAGACTAACACACTCCATAGTAGTTTCAGCAACAGTACAAGGCTAACTGTCACTTCACTAGCATATCTAAGACAAGACAACAGTTGTGGAGGATTAAGAACCTTTCTAATTCAGTATTAAAATCTCAAACTTAATGCCAAATGTCAGTGTGAGCTTGTTTATTTCAGTTTTCCAAACCACAGAATAATTAGTATATATTGACAAAATGTTCAGTCATATCTTATCAGCTTCATGAACATAGTATCATTTCAAAATTCTTATTTCTTAGATGCATTGACATACTTGCATTAAATTACATTTTTGATTATATGTTGTGATAGTTAAGTTCATTTCTCCCCTTGGCCAGGTTTTGGCATCCAGTTGTTTGGTCAGGAATCACTGGCCTGATTTTTATTGTGAGAACATTTCATGAAATTAAATCATCAATAAGTTGATTGCATCTGTGGTTGATTACATCTAAAATCAGTTAATGAGATTGTCTTCAAAAATGAGAGAAGACCCTTCCAATCAGTTGAAGACTTTAAAAGGAAAAGTGATGTTTTCTGCAGTCAGAAGAGAGAATTTCAATCTCTGCTTCAGCCAGCTAGCTTCTCCTGGGGAATTGACCAAAAACATTCATTGGGGGTCCTGCTCTAAGGAATTTGGGTAGGCCCACCCCCACAGTCATATGAGCCTATTTTTTATATAAAATCTCATAATATTTATATTTATGTCCCATCAGATCTCTTTCCCTAGAGATATCTGACTAACAGAGCTTTGATACTGGGAGTGGCTCATGAGAAACAATATCTAAAGAATGGGATGTCTAAATTGTTTGGTGTTTTAGGAATTGGTTCTCTAACCTAATTAGATTCGAAAGGACTAATGGCTTTATTTCCAACAATCAAGAAAGCACTGATTGAGTATTATGTGAATTGTAAACAGAGATATACAAAATATTGCCACTGGATATGGCTACTCAAATGCTTATAAAAGACAAATCTGTGGGTGAGAGTATTTTTGACATCTTAAAAAGGTTTTGTGGAATTAAAATGTGTAATGATGTTAGCTGTTTCTTCCTAAGAATACTGGATATAGTAATAAAAGAAAAGAGTGAGCTCAAGACTTCAAGTTCCCAATTTAAATGCCTCATGAAGGTCATGAAAACTTCTGTGTGTCCTGAAAGAAAATCTTATTTAATACAGCCACAAATTTGAGATTTCTGAAAACAAAACCCAGAATCTCATTGTGAGATTGGCTGAATTTCAAAATTCCTAACATTGAGCAGTGTCTGTTATTAAAGTGAGTGTAATTGAAAAAAAAAAAAAAGTGAGTGTATTGATTGGAAAAGAATGAGATCCTGAATATTGAAATGGAGACATAAGTGTTGATAATAATGATGGTGGGAACATTGAAACCATAGTTCTTCTGCATCTTTGCCAGATAAGGCTATAATATCCTGACCTGACCCATGAGACATTCAACTTCCACCTGAAGAGATTAACCTTGCTGTGTCTTACATGCCTGTAACAATCTCTCTTGAAGAAACAGTCCTCATTTTCTGTCTTAAGAGATTAACCCTGTTATATCAGATGAAACTGCAAGGGAATGCCCTGAGTCATTTGGGTTGTAAGACAATTCTAATTCTTCTCATGACCCAACCGATCTACCTCTCTTTCCTTCCAGTTCTATATCTAGATTGAGCTCAAAAGTTGAGGTGCAAAGTGGGACTCAGGAGGAAGAGTGCTACATTCTAAAAGATCTGGATTATTTTTTCAACTTATATAGATAGTAAATGGGAATAAGGCATGGGATAATGGTGGAAGGAATAATAAGTTTTGCCAGGTTGAATTGATTGATATGGACCCTTGAAGCAGAAATTCTGGATTCAGTGTTGTAGCTTGAGGGGTTGGAAAGGGCTCTAACTATTTGTTCCTCTGTTCCTCTAAAGCATGATAAAAGGTAACCTGCATTGCCTGAAATTGAAATGCCATAATGGTATGGTATAATGCAGGAGAAGGGATCCAAAGGCTTAGAAAGTTGGGAATATGATAGAGGATTTATCATGTAAGACCTGCTCATCCACCTCTGGGATGTCCAGAGGACATACCTTTTACCAAGACTATGAGGAGTAAATATGAGACTAAGTATATGATCCCTGAAGAGCTCTGTGTTTGCTCTTCCCTGTAAATCAGATATTACTCTGTGAACTGTTGTCAGTGATCTTAGGTCCTTAAACATTATGGGGGTGATTTGATTCCAGGTAGGCAAAAGCCAAGTGGCAGCAATTAGTTTTCAAAAGCAATATGGATCTGGCTACTATAAAATACAGCAACCTCAAAACAGCAATCAAAATAGTCTCATGTGCAAAACCCTATGGCTTTGGCTAGTAGATCATGTAGTACCTAGAAGTAAACTAGATGGGCAGTCTACTAAGTTCTTACTTGATCTTTATAAGCAGAAGATTCTAGGTCAAGTGAAAGAAAGTCTAACTTGAATTAAAAGACAAAGAGTCATGTCCTTATAATCAAGTCTCAGACATGAGACAGTTTATGGACACAGACCCCCTTGAATGAACAGAACACTGGGTCTCATTGAGGAAAAACCATGTTACACTGCCAAAAATTTGTACAAGTTCCCTATGTCTTTTACTGTGTTAACTCTGCATGGGGGGAAAGGAAATGATCACACATATTAGGGATTACTTATCACTACCTCAGGAGGGACATTAATTTGAGGAGTTCCAGAATGTCATTATAGTTCACCAGTCAGTGTAGGAGTTTATGGAGGTCAATGATCAATGGAATTTTAGTTAAAGTCCATCTCACAGTGGGCTCACTGGGACCCTGGACCTATTCTGTGGTTATTTCCCATTTTTAAAATGTATTTTTGGAATAGATATACTCAAAAACTGGCTGAATCCCCACATTGGTTCCCTGACATATGGAGTGAGGATATAGCAGGAAAGGCCAATTAGAAGCCACTAGAACTGCCTCTACAAAGCAAAATAGTAAATCAAAAGCAATATCATATTCCTGAAGGGATTGCAGAAGTTAGTGCTACTATCAAGGACTTCAAGTTTGCAAGGGTGCTGATTCCCACCACATCCCCATTCAATGTTTCTATTTAGTAGGTGGAGAAAACAGATGGATCTTGGAGGATAACAGTAGATTATTGTAAACTTAACCAGATGGTGCATCCAATTTCAGCTGCTGTTCCAGATGTGGTATCATTGCTTGTGCAAATGAATACATGCCCTGCAAGCTGATATACAACTATTGATCTGGAAAATGCTTTTATTTCTCATTTTTTGTTAATAAAGAACATCAGAAGCAGTATTATTCCAGCTGGCAAGTCTGGCAGTACACATTCACTGATTTTCCTCAAGGATTTATCAACTCTATAGCCACATGTGATAATCCTTTCTGCAGGGACTTTGACAATATCTCACCCCCACAACAAGCATTGGTGCATTTTATTTACGATATCATGTTGCCAGGACGTAATGAGCAAGAAAGTGCAATTACTCTAGACATATTGGTAAGGCACTTGCTTGTCAGAGGATGGGAGATAAATCCCACAATAATTTAGGGATCTTCCACCTCAGTGCAATTTTGAGGTATCCAGAATGTTGAGGTACAGAATGTTGAGATATCCCTTGTAAGGTGAAGGATAAGCTCTTGTATATGCCCCTACTCCAGCCTAGGAAAGAAACAAAGCCTAGTGTGCCTTGTTGGATTTTAGAGACAGCATTTTCCACATTTGGGTGTGCTACTCTGAACCATTTACCAAGTGCCCTCAAGTACTGCTAGTTTTATGTGGGGACTGGAGGAAAAAGAGGCCCTGCAACAGATCCAGTTTGCTGTGCAAGCTGCTCTATCACTTAGGCCATAGGATCCAGTAGATCCAATGGTGCTGGGAGTGCTCGTGGCAAATAGAGATGCTGCCTGGATCCATTGCAAGTCACCTATGGAGAATTACACAGAAGACCTTTACAATTTTGGAGCAAAGCCTTGTCATACTCTGCAGAGAGCTATTCTCTTTTTGAAAAACATCCTTTGGTTTGCTACTGGGCCTTAGTAGAGACTGAATGATTAACAATGGGCCACCAAGTTATTATAAGACCTGATTTAATTATCATGAACTGGGTGTTGTCTCACCTGTCAAGCTGTAATTTTGGACATGCACAACGACACTTCATAATTAAATGGAAGTAGTGTATGTGAGATAGGGCTTGAGCAGGTCCTGATGGCACAAATACCTTGCATGAGTAAGTGTCACAGATACCCTCAGCTGCTACTCCTGCAACATTAGATTCTCTTTCCCACCTAACACCTATGGGCTCTTGGGGAGTTCCTTACAACCAGTGACAGGAGTTGAGAAAACTTGGTCCTGGTTTACAGATGGTTCTATATGATATATGTTGGCTGCCTGAAACTCGACAGTTGCAGCACTCGAGACCCTTTCTGGGGCATCCCTGAAGAACATTGCTGAGGGAAAATCGTCCCAGGTGGGAGATCTTCAAGCAGTGCACTTGGATAATTTTGCTTTGAAGAAGAAATATCTGGATGTATGTTTTTATAGTGATTCATGGGCTGACATCAATGGTTGCCTGGATGGTCAGGGACTGGGAAAGAACATGATTGGAAAATCGGTGGCAAAGAGGTTGGGAAGGAGGTATGTGATAGACCTTACTGAATGGGCAAAAATCATGAGGACATTTGTGTCCTATATTAATGCTCATCTGAGGATGACTTCAGCAGACGACAATTTTAATAATTAAGTGGATAAGATAACCTTTTCTGTGGTTACAAGTTGGCCTCTTTTACCAGCCACTCCAGTCATTGCTGAATGGGCTCATGAACAAATTTGCCATTGTGCTATGTATAGAAGTTATGCCTGAGCACAGCAACATGAAGTTCCTTTTACTAATGTTAGTAGTAAAAGTATTACTTAGTGCCCATCTGTCAGCAGCAGAGACAAAAACTCAGTCCCAAATATGGCATCATTCCCCAAAGTGATCAGTCTTGTTATGTGTTGGCAAGCTAAAAACACTGGAACAATTACATCATGGAAAGTGAGTGTTGTTTTCTAACCAGAAGAGATAAACATTATGGATATGGGTTTACATTCCTTGCATGCAATACTTCTGTCAAAATCACCATCTGTGTCATACAGAATGCCTCATCCACCATCATGGTATTCAACAGAATTGCTTTTAATCAAATGAAATGCTGGAATGGGCCCATGTTCATGGATTTCCCTGGTCTTACCATGTTCCCCATTATATTACAGCAACTGGTTTGATACAATGGTGGAATGGTCTTCTGAAGACTCAAGCATAGCCCCAAATATGTGACAATACCTTGCAAGGCAGGGACAGTCTTTGACAGAAGTCTGCATATATCTTAAAATCAGCATCTACTCTATGGTGTTGTTTCTCACATAGCTAGGATTCATGGTCAATAAATCAATGGGTAGAAATGGAATTGATATCACTCTTTATTTCCCTGAGTGATTCAGTAGAAAAATGTCTGCTACCTTAAGCTGTGCTGATCTACAGGTCTTATTTTCAAAATGAGGACTGCTTCTGCCAGGAGACACAGCAAAAATTCCATTGAACTAGAAGTTAAGGTTGCCACCAGATTCTTCATACGTCTGAATAAACAGGCAAATAAAGGAATTACTGTACTGGCTGGTGTGATTGAGCCTGACTATCAAGGGGAAAGAGGACTACAACTACTGAATTTAGGTAAAGAAAATATGTCTGGAATAAAGGACATCCCCTAAGGTGTCTCTTTGTACTACCATGCCCTGTGATTATAGTCAATGGAAAACTGTAACAAGCCAATCCAGGCAAGACTACCAATGCCCCAGAAATGAAAGGAATGGGAATAAATCTGGGGAATTTTTCCAACACCTTCATTGGAGCTCTCAGCTTGTGGCTTACCCTATCTCCATCCCACAATCATGTGAGATAATCATATAAAATATCATAATATTTCCATATATCTGCTGATTCTGTTTTCCTAGAGAATCCTGACTAATACAGAGGGTGGAGTGTTGTGGATTGTAGCTCTATATAACCCACAGAAAAATAATATTCTTAAAGTCAATCTATTCCTGTGGGTGTGAAATTATTGTAAGTAGGACATTTTTGATTAGGATACTTCAATTATGGTATGACTTACCTCAATTAGGATGGGTTTTAATCCTATAATTGTAGCCTTTATAAGTGGAATGAAATTCAGACAGTGATAGAGAAAAGTCTACGGTTGGAGTAGCCAGAAGCTGTAATCAATGGAATTGGAATCAACCAGGAAATGTCAAGATAATCCTAGTTTTGTGACAAGCTGCGGACCAGGAGTCATTGGCTGCCAGAACCAGAATGCTACAGTCTTGGGAGAAAAGGCACCACCTGATGATGCCTTAATTTGGACATTTTTCCCACTTCAAAACTGTAAGCTGCTAAATTCCCATTGTTTTAGATGAACCATTTCATTGTCTTTCCTTAAGCAGCCTAGAAAACTAAAACATATATGAAGAAAACATAAAAGTTAAATATCATATCCCCATTTCATTTATCTAAAAATAAATATTTACTGTTTACCAGAGGGTGAGTTTTTCTCAAGTGAGTAAAATCGCAGTGGAACTTTCTTCCATGGACATTTGCTAAGAATGGGCTTACAATAACACACATGTTGACCATCACAGGAGCAGTCAGTAAATCCAATTATGTTTTTTTAGTTTTTTTTTTTTTTTTGGGGGGGGCAGATTTAGGTTCTACCCACATCACTCTGGCAACTATTGCTACTGTTGATGTCTTTCATGCAGTTGACATACTGTAGTACTGTCAGTCCTCTTAAGAATAGGAATATTGGTTCCAGTGTTCCACAGACCTTTTGAATAGTGCCCTCCAGGAATATGAAACAGAGATATTCTGGAGGCAGTGACCACTGTAGGGCTAAAGAGACTGGAAGTCTTCAGCAGCAGCTTGTTTCTGTCCACTTCAGGGGCATGGCCAGGTTTTATGGGCTGTTCCAACTGGCTGTGCAAATAATTCAAATGGAGAGACACCCTGGGCAGTAGTTGGGTCCTGATCTAAATGCACAAATCTGTTTGTTGGTCCCTTAATGGTATGTTGGTTTTGTGCATATGTCCACTGCTGTTAGGCACTGAATGCAGTCAGAGCTGTGAACAAGCTTCACAGTCTTGTATAATATGAACCAGGTCAGAATATTTAATGGAAATTCCTAGTGTCTTAGCCAGTAGCATCCTGTGGCAACTCCTGCATGGCCACTCTTTTTGTGTAGCCATAAGAATGCTTCTTTAGCTCCTTTAGAGCTGGCTAACTTTAGCTCTGAGTTCCAGGTGTGTTTCAGTACTTTAAAAATCTAAGGATTCTTCTCATTTTGCTTAATTCATATCAGTTAGTTCTTGTAATATTTGTCCTCAGTGAGTGGCTTACTTCACTCACCATAAGATTTTCAAGATTCATCCATGTTATCACATGTGTTAATTCTGCATTCCTTCTTACAGCTGAGTATAATTGGATTTTATGTTAAGTTATACACAAAGAGTGAAACATCTCAGGATTTAGAAATACCAGTCAGCAATCAGAGCTCAGGAATAAATGCTACTACAACAAGAGCTTACAATAAAGACCCTTCATTCCTTATGAGTGTTTTAAAGAAAGCTGCTTTTAAAAATCATTTACTACAGAATATAGTAAAAGTGTTGTATCATTTTCCTTTTACACTTTTACCAAAATTATGTTACTCATAACATAATTATGTTACTCAGCATATAAATGCATTACCTTCCCCTAAGCAAGAGATATGACTCCCAGTGATGACCCTCCCTGGCAGCGAGGGATTATTACCAAACACTGGCTGGTGATGCAGCTTGAAAAACTCCTTCAATAAAAGGGGAAAAGGTAAAGACAAATGAGTTTATATGACTAATAGAATTCAAAGTGAGCTGGGGAAGTCATAAGAGAGGCAACACTTATGCATATCTCAGCATGATCTCATAGACTGCAAAAGCATATACTACCTCAAATAGTGGGGCCCCTGAGGGTTCTGGAGACATTCAGGTCCTAGTCATGGCAGACAGCTCCAGAGTTTGGTGCCTTGTCAGTAGGCCCTACTTTGAAGTTGGTGCTCCTGAGTGTGACAGAGTTGAACACAGTTGTGACTGCTCTACACATGCCTCTTCTGTCCCTTCTATTCAAGCCTATGGTTGGTGCTGGAGTTGGTAGGTTTATGTCCAAGAGACTTGAATCTCTTGGCTGTTCATGTGCCAGCTGGACCCTGAGTCTCAGCGGAGTTGCAGCATCTTCTCTCCAGTTCATTGGACTCACCCAGGACAACTAACAAGGAGGTGGGTATGGACAACCACCATACCAAGGAACTGAGAGAGTCTACAACTGCAACGAGAGTCCCATCCATCAGCCATATGGCATCAAAACCCCCTTTCAATTAGTGGTGGAGTGAGCATCACCATCCCAGAATTCTCAGAATTGGGGAATAAAATATGGACTAGAGTAGATTTACTAGTATTCTACTATAGACTTATTGAGATTTTAGCAATGGAAGACATTATGTAATTGAAGTGGAGACAGTGGGCACTGGAGGTGTTGAAGTGAGAGAGGGGGAAAAAGAGTTGTTATATGGGGGCATTTTCAGTACTTGAATTTGTCCTGAATGACATTGCAATGACAGATACAAGCCATTATATATCCTGCCATAACTACAGAATTGAGTGAGAAAGAGTGTAAACTACAATGTAAATTATAATCCATGCTTAGTGGCAATGCTCCAAAATGTGTTTATCAATTCCAATGAACGTACCACACTAATGAAAGAAGTTGTTAATGTGGGGAAAAGTGGGAGGTGTGAGGAGTGGGGCATATGGGAATCCCTATTTTTTTATGTAACATTTCATGCAATCTAAGTATCTTTTAAAAATAAATAAAAAATATATTTTTAAAAAATAAAATGCTTTTACAAATGTCCCATAATAATCCATAACCACATAGACTAGTTACTTCACCTCAGACAAATTTTACCTTTAAATAAGCTTATTAAATTTATCCTCAAACAAAATTTACTTTCACAAGCCCTCTATAACTTTTCATTTCCATTAATGTTTTGTCCTACATATTCCCACTCTATTTTATCTTATGATAAAATACTATCCCTTAAACAAGCTTATCAAATTTTAGTCAGCATTGACTATGACAAATATAATTCACTTCCACAAACCTTTTCTTTTTTTCTATATCCACTTAATTTTCATCTTACATTCCTCATTTTGTTCTATGAAACTAGTCATTTTACTTTAGGATTGACCTACAGTCTCTTTTTTAACTTACTTCCATTAAATAGAAACTTACACTTTTCATTATCTTAAAGATTGAATAAATATAATGTTAATTTATTTTATTAATATCCATATAACCCTAAGGAGATTACACTCAAGTTGAATAAAATAGAAACAATTATATTTTATGTGAGAAATGTGTTTTTCCTTCCTCCATAAGAGGTTAAAACTTTTTTTATACTATTCTAAAATTTTGAGCAATGTCAAAGCATACTATCAGACTCTCAAATATATATTATACTTGTTTAGCTTGTTTTGATCATAATTTAGAAAATATTTTCAAGGCTTTCAAGGACGTTTTATTTACTTACTGAAACTTGACAACTGAATTACTATTTACTCTCACCAAAGAGTATCCTTTGTGTGATATCTTTGATTGTATTAAATTCAGTTGTGGGAATTTTGATTAGATTACTTGTTAAGATTGATTGTAGGTTTTTTATTCTACCACATCAATAAGGCATGACTCAGGTTGAGTCCCTGCCCCTTTACTGGATCTGATAAAATTGGACAGAGGAGGAAAAATTGGAACTACTATTGAGAAAAAAGACTTCAGGTTTGCCCACAGCTGAGTGGCAAGGAAATAAGCCCTAAGGGATAAGGCCTATGCCAGGAGAAAGATGACTACAGGATTATTCAAGCACAAAGCCCCAAGAGGCTGGGCCCATGGAGCAGCTAAGAAGGAGATGTGAGCCTGGAGGGGAAGGGTAAAGCCTTGCAGAGATTGGCAGCCATCTTGCTTTATCACATGTGATCATATTGGGATCAATAGTAGCTGACTTTGGTGAGGAAACATCTCTGTGGTGATTAGATTTGGACATTTCATGGCCTTGGAGTCATAAACCTTTATCCTATATAAGTACCCTTTACAAAAGCCAACACATTTTTGGTAGTTTGCATTGGCAGCACTTTGGCAAATTAAAACAATGCACATTTTCCCATGTTACCACACTTAGACCTTCCTCCATAGCTCCCTCAACCAGTTTTGATGAGAAATTTGAATTCATTCAAGTATAGGAGAGGTCCCTGGAGGACTGGGTAAGTCAAGAAACTTCTTTCCTTCTTCCAATAATTCCCAATAATTTCTCTATTTATATTTCTATATGAACTCTTCATCCTAAAAAAAACCTAACTGGCCAATGTCTTATTTAGATAATGTATAAAAGAGCAGCAGAAGCTCAGCTTTTTTTCAATTTAGTATTCCAGGAGTACTCATTTACATGTGTGTGTGTGTGTGTATGCACTTATTTAAATTGTTAGATATTTGAATAAAGCCCTCTTAAGAATTTTTATTTGTTAATTTGATATTACTATATTACCATCTGGAGGTATTAAGATGTGCATTGAACAAGCAGACATGAATAGAAAGTAAGACATGCAAAAGAGAAACATAAAACACACTAATTTGACTCATAACTCTCACTCTTTTGTTATGGTTTGTGCATGGATTTTCCATCATTCCACATTTCTAGTTTTTAGACATTTTAAGATCTCTGGGATCAGTGTTGCCTGCAGTATGCAAACTTGTTCTTGGAAAAACTTTTATATTAAAAAATGGAGGAAAAGTTATCTGGGAATTTTTTGGTTAATGAATTTATAGCTTACAACATGGGATATGTACATTCAGGAGGCTATGCTTTAAATATTTTGGTTTTAATTCAGATGTAAGCCTCCCCTCCCTCAGGGGCCTTTCATTCCAGGTTTTTGTAGGTTTCTGCCCTGTTGTTCTTGGGGCTTTCTAATTTCTTAAGAATATCTCCCACCCCTTGAAGGGTGGGTAAAGGGGTCTATCCTTTTGTTCTAACCCTGCTTTAATTGACCTTTGTCCACTAGAGTTTCCAGGAGTGTCCTTTGCCTTTTGAAGCACTGGCTTTTCTCAATTTGTCCTTTAAGGAAAGCTGAGGGACTTTTCCACAATTCCTGCCCTAATTCACTTATTCCTTGTAAACGTCAATTATCAGTTGGAGCAATTAAGCTTTCTATCTTCTTTTGGGTCTCCTCTGTAGAGTAGGATATATCTTTCCTGGTCATATAAATCTGACCTGGGGAATGTGGTAAGAGTGTATAAAAATTCTTTATCTATTCCTGGTGACATTTCTGGGAGTAGAAATGTTGCTGGCTCAGCTGCTGATTTTAGTAGCCATCCTGGCCAAATTCAGATACAAGATTCTTCTCTATAGAACCATACCCTAACCATGATCTTATTTCAATCTGGGGATTTCTCTGTCTTTTTCAAGGCAGTCTGCTGTAGCTAGCCCATAACAGCCAATTGCTGCTGTAGCATGCTTACGATCTTTGTTAAGGTTCATAATATTTTATCCTTGGATTATACACTATACCCCTTCCAGCATTTTCAGGGTGTCCCAATATTCATGCAGAAAGTCTGCAACAATCAAGCAATTGGACACCCCTCCCCATAGAAGGGTAGAAGACCAGCCCAGGATTTCCCCCATGAATTCCTCAATAGAGGCTCATACTCTGCTCTGACAAAAACTGCCAGCTATGCCAGGATATTGGTATGAAACCATTTGGGAGCAAATGATCTTTTAATTAAATGCAATTCCAAATTATTCTGTACATTTAATGCAACAAAATTAAAATATAAGCAAGCATATTTTTGCAGATATTGACATTATGATTTTACAAATTTGAGAAAGTAGAATGAAGTTGGAGATATCATATAAACTGATTTTAGGACTTATCAAAAAGTTAAAATAAGAGAATGTGGTATTGTTGAAAAGATAGATGCCTTGATCAATGAAACTGTATAAAGAGTTTTGAAATAGACTCACACATATATACTGAAGATTAGTGCCACAACAAGAGCTTGAAGAATACATGGGAGGGGCAAGATGGCCTCAGTTTAGGAGGGCACTCACTAACTCACTCTCAGAGGACAGCTGATTTGGGACAGGATCCTGCCTGAGAGGTCTGTGCAGGGGGCGCATGGAGCGAGAACCTTGGGAACATCGATCTGGAGGGAACTGGATGGTGAGGTGGATTGCTCAGGAAAGATTAGTGAAAGATTTTGCCCCTGGATGTGGTAGTCAACACAGATGGCTGAGCCCCATGCTCAGGGAAAAAGGCTTGGATGAGTCGCCACTCCAAATGGCAACCTGGTGAGAGGGAGCATTCTCCCAGAGTGGGAGGGTTCTGGTGGAGAGTCGAGAGGGGTTTCCTTTCTGTGGATTTGGCTTCCTGGAATCCCTTGCAGCTTTGGGGAACAAAATAGCTGGCTTGAAGCAACACCACCCTGATGGGAGTGGCAAATCTGCTGGGGAAGGTTGATCTACCTAGCTGCCCAGGGATATGCCCAGACTCCTACTGGTAACCTGGTGAGAGGGAGCATTCTCCAAGAGTAGAAGGGTTCTGACAGAAGGTGGAGAGGGGTTTTCTTTCTGTGGGTTTGGTTGCCTGGGCCCCCTCACAGCATTGGGGAACAAATAAGCCAGCTTGAAGTGGCACAAGGATGAGGGGAGAGGTGAATCTGCTGATGAAGCCTGATTTACCTAACAGCCCAATGATACTGAGGCTTGGCTCTGGAATTGGCAGAGTCAGCCAATTTTATTTTTCTGCCCTTACTAGCATCAGAGCTTCAGCTCCCCTGCGGAAGCCAGGAAGTGGGAAGTGCTTGATTAGTTTCCACGAGCATATTTAGGGTACCTTTGTTGAAGGGGGTGGTGGAGAAGAGGCCTTCTTTTGGGTCACTTATTTCTCCCCCCAAAAAAATAAAAGAAGAAGAAGGCAGTCATTTAAAAAAAAATCTTTTTTGACTTAGTTTAATTGCTAAAATCTGCCTTAAAACATGCAAATAGAACCTTGCAGGGCAATTGATTGATGAACACAAGCAGGCTGAGAGGTGCCACAGGGGCCCAAGAAGGAACACTGTTCTTCCTTAGCTTTGATTGACTGCTTGCTTGTGTGGTTGTTTGGTTTTTCTTTGCTTATTTGTTGTCTCTTGCTTTTCTTTCCTCTTTCCTCCACCCCTTCTTTTTTTTTAAAATTAGGTGCTGCTAGCTTGTCTCTTCTTTGTTGTGCTTCTTCTTCCATGATTTCCCATTCTCTGTCTATATTGATTTTGTCTCCCAATGCTATCACTTTTCCTTCCTTCATCTTTCTGCCTTCTGCTTTCTGTTGTGGTTCTTACATAACACCTTTTTTAATTAGGCCACAACTTCAAGGGTGTAAATTTCTATTCTATCTATTCTGTTTTCTTCTTTTTTTTTTATTATTATTAATTTTTTCCCTTCAGCCCTTTCTTTATTCATTCTTTCTCTCCTCATCAATATGGCCTTCTAAATCACTATATATTTTTTCTTCTTTAGGTTTCCAAGTCTATTGTAGGTACTCCACTTTTTTTCCTATTACTCTACACTGTCCACATGAGATAAATATTCATTTCACTAAGTCTTATATGGTCCTTCTTCTAACTTTAATAAATATTACTATTATCCTTCTTCCTTTCTCACATCTTTTGATTCTTCTGGCCCTAATCTTTTACCTTCAAGGAAAAATAGAAAGAAACAAGTAAATAAAATGAGAAGGAGAAAGTGTCAAAGAGAAAACTAAACACACACACAGAACCAGCAGCTAAATAAAACTCTAGAACAGAAAGAGAAGCTAATCAACTGAATAAACCCATCAAGATAAAATGATGACTAGAGAGCAACAAAAAATAACAAACTACACTGAGAAACAGGAAGACATGGACAAGTCCAATGAACAAACTAAAAACCAGGAAGAGATGCAGAACATCGAACAACTAATATAATCTTTCCAAACAAATATCATGACCAAGTTAATGAAGTAAAGGAAGAGAACAAGGATATTAAGAAGACACTGGGAAAACAACAGGGTACCTCAAAATAAGTGAGGCAAACTCTGGAAAACCTAAGTAGATACATATATACCTCTACAATTATAGTGGGGGACTTTAATATTCCATTATCCTGATTTGACAGAACATTGAGACAGAGAATTAGTAAAGAAACAAAGACTCTGAATAATACATTAGAGGACCTAGACCTAATAGACATATACAGAACACTACACCCAAATACAGCAGGATTTACATTCTTTTTTAGTGCAGATGGATCATACTCTAAGATAGACCACATGCTAGGCCACAGAACAACTTTCAGTGAATTTAGAAAGATTAAGATTATACAAAGAAATTTCTCTGACCACAATGGAATGAAATTGGAAATCACTAAGGACCAGAGAAATAGATTAGGCATAAAGACATGGACGTTAAATAGCACACACTTAGACAGACAGTGGGTCAAGGAGGAAATCTCGAAAGAAATCAGTAGTGACCTTTAAACTAATGAAAATGAAAACACAACATATCAAAACCTATGGGATTCAGCCAATGCTTTCCTGAGAGGGAAGTTCATAGCCATAAATACAATATTAAAAAAGAAGAAAGAGCTAAAATTGAAGACCTAACTGCACACCTGGAGGAATTGGATAAACAATAACAAACTAAACCTAAAGGAAGTAGAAAAAAGGAATAACAAAGATTAGAGCAGAACTAAATCCAATAGAGAATAGGAATGCACTAGAAAAAATAAACAAAACCAAAAGCTGGTTCTTACCGTAGACCACACTCTCTTGCACTCAGTTCTGAGTGGTGTGTGCTGATTTAAAATGGCCTACATCCGTTGCCACAACGGTACTCAGGACAACCTCTAACTCCCAAAGAAGCCCCTGTATTTCAACTGCTCATCCCCTCCCTACCCCAAAAGTGTCAAGTGGCCACTGGCTCCACCTCATTGTTATAGTTTCTTCCATTGCTAGAATCAGAACAAGAGAACACCATCAAGTCCACTCTAGTCCACAGTTCTTCCCCCAATCCTGAGGGGACTGGGATGGTGATGTCCACTCCAACTCCATCATTGAGGGTGGTGGGCCACACTTGTGGGAGATGTTTGTGTGGGATGTGGTGGGAGGTGGCCAACATGGGAATCCCAGTGGGTTCCGTGTAATATTTTGGGTAATCTAAGCACCTTTTAAAATATATGTATATATATAACATTTTTGTAAGCAAATACACATATATGCATATATATTTATATATCATTTTGCAAATGTTTGTATGTATTGTGAGAATTTTGATTTTTACCCACAATAAAAATAAATAAATAATTTTAAAAAAAGCTGGTTCTTAGAGAAGATAATTAAAATTGACAAACCCTTAGCCAAACTAACAAAGAAAAAGAGAGAACAGATGCAAATACACAAAATAAGGAATGAGCAGGCAGATATCACTACTGACCCCAGAAATAAGAGGATACTTTAAAAAATTATATTCCAACAAGAATGATAATTTAGAGGAAACAGACAAAGTTCTAGAAACTCACAAACAGCCTGCATTGATGAAAGAAGAAATTCATGAACTCAAAAGTCTAATTACAAGTAAAGAGATACACTCAGTCATCAAAAACCTTCCAACTAAGAAGAGGCCAGGACCAAAGGCTTCACAGCTGAATTCAACCAAACATTCTGGAAAGAGCTAACATCAATCCTGCTTAAGCTGTTCCAAAAAATAGAAGTAGAAGGAATATTGTCTAACTCATTCTATGATGCAAACATTACACTAATACCAAAGCCAAACAAAGATACTACAAGAAAGGAAAATTACAGACCAATTTCTTTAATGAACCTAGATGCTAAAATCCTCAACAAAATACTTGCTAATTGCTTTCAACAACATTTCAAAGGAATTTTACACCATGACCAACTGAGTGTCATCCCAGGTATGCAAACATGGATCAATATAAGAAAATCAATCAATGTAATACACCACATAAGCAGATTGAAAGAAAAAAAATCACCTGATCCTCTCTATAGATGCAGAAAAGCATTCGATGAAATACAGCATCCTTTCCTGATAAAAGCCCTGCAAAAGATAGGAATAAAAGGAAACTTTCTGAACATGATAAAGGTTATATATGAAAAACCCAAAGCTAACATAATTTTCAATGTTGAAATCCTAAAAGCCTTCCCTCTGTGATCGGGAACAAGACAGGGATGCTCACTATCACCACTCCTATTTAATATTATCTTAGAAGTACTTGCTCGAACACTGAGGCAAGAAAAGATATAAAAGTCATCCAAACTGGAAAAGAAGATGTAAAAATTTCATTATTTGCAGATGACATGATCCTATATGTAGAAAGCCCTGAGAAATTTCCAAGAAAACTTCTCGAACTTATAAAGGAGAAAAGTAATGTCGCAGGCTATAAGATCAATGCTCAAAAATCAGTAACATTTCTGTATACCAATAATGAGCAATATGAGGAGGAAATCAGGAAAAAATACCATTTACAATAGTAACTAAAAGAATCAAATACCTAGGAATAAATTTAACTAAAGATGCAGAGGACTTATATACAGAAACTACACAACCCTGTTAAAGGAAATCAAAGAAGACATAAATAAATGGAAGAATATTTGACAAGGCCACCAAGTCCACTCAGGTGGGAGAGAATGGCCTCTTCAACAAGTGGTGCTTGGAGAACTGGATATCCATATCCAAAAGAATGTGAGGAACACCATCTCACACCTTTTACAAAAATCAACACAAGATGGATCAAAGATCTAAATATAAGAGCCAAAACCATAAATACCTTGGAAGATAATGTAGGGAAGAAACTACAGGACCATGTAATAAGAAATGGTTTCATGAACTTCACATTCAAAGCACGAGCAGCAAAAGAAAAAAAATTGATAAATGAGATCTCCTTAAAATTAAAAACTTCTGCACCTCAAAGATTGTTATCAAGAAAATAAAATGGCAGCTTACCCAATGGGAGAAAATATTTGGCAACCATATATCTGATATGAGCCTAATATCCTGCATATATAAAGAAATCCTACACCTTGAAAATAAAAAGGCAAACAACCCATTTAAAAAATGTGAAATGTTTCTACAAGGAAGAAACAAAAATAACTAAAAAGCACATGAAAACATGCTTGACATTGCTAGCTATTAGGGAAATGCAAATCAACACTACAATGACATACTTCCTTACACCCATTAGAAATGGTGGCTATTAAAAAAACAGTAGACTATAAGTGTTAGAGAGGATGTGGAGGAATGGGAACCCTCACCCACTGCTGGTGGGTTTATAGAAGGGTCCAACCATTGTGAAGGACAGTTTGGCATTTCCTCAGAAAACTAATAATAGATCTTCTGTATGATCCAGTGATTCCACTGCTGGGCATATACGCAGAATAATTGAAAGCAAAGACACGAACACATATATGTACACCAATGTTCATAGCGGCATTGTTCACTATTGCCAAAAGTTGGAATCAGCCCTGGTTCCATCAACAGAGGAATGGAGAAACAAAATGTGGTACATCCATACAATGGACTATTACTCAGCTGTAAGAAGGAACAAAGTGCTAACACACGGAATACCATAGATGAATCTTGAAGACATTATGTTGAGTGAAGCAAGCCAGGTATTTACGGATGAACAATACATGACCTCACTGATATGAATGGAGGAAAGTGAGCAGTCTCTGAGAACCATTGTCTGAAAGATAGGTTAACAAGAGAGAGAAAGAGAAGAGAAAGTTGTTAGCCATCACCATATGGACATAAACTATGGTAAAGTGAAAGAATATAGTTGCATATTGAAGGGTAGGACAGGTAGGAATTGATATTACTGGGTTTGGTGGTGCAGGGTCTGCACGTGGGTAGATTAGGATGGGCAGGTTAGTATAACCAGGGAGAGATGGAAGAGGCACCAGGTGAACACTTGGGATTTGTGTGTATGAGGTTGAAAGTGCAGGGGTGGGAATGCTCTTGTGGCAATATGTCAAGGGAGTGTCACTGGTTTAGGGTGTTTGTTGGGGGGACATTCAGGATGGAGCACATCTGGAGTAGGCTTCTTGGGAGTGTGTGAGTGTTCATCCTGTCATAATGTGTTGTGTTGGTGGGTGGAGACCCACATGGTGAGTGGGAAGAAGATGGACCCCAATCATTGGGAGGACCAATTCGCCCAGAAACAGACAGGTGGGAGTCTCTTAATTAGCAAGGGTGGATCCTAATATGGGAGGACAATCAGCATATCAAGACCTCTTGTTTCATGTAACTATGAATCTTGTCATCCAATGAGTCAAGTCAAGGGGGTGTCATATGCTCCTGAGAGTGACAGAGTTGGACTCAAATAAGTCCTTCTTGAACATAGTCCATCAGTCCCTTCTGTTCAAAACTATATGTCATGCTGGAGTTTGTAGGTGTACTTCCAGAGATTGGAGCCTTTGGCCTGCCCATGTGCTAACTGTGCCTAGAATTATGGTGGAGCTGCAACTCCTACTCTACAGCCCAATGAACTCACCCAAGACACCAGATGAGGAGATGATGATGGGCAATGGCCATCTCAGGGAATGGAGAGAGTCTGCAGCTGCACCAAGGATAATCCCATCCATCTTATCCATGGGATATAAGCCCCCTCTCACTTGGAGGTATAGTGGACATCACCATCCCAGACTCCTCAGGATTGGTGGAAGAACTATGGACTAGAGTAGACTTACTGGTATTTTGTTGTTGACATATTGTGATTCAAGCAAAAGAAGAAATTACAACATTAATGTGGACCCAGTGGCCACTGGATGCTTTCAGGGCAGGAAGAGGGAAAAACAGTTGTAATACAGGGGCTTTTTCTGGACTTGGGAATTATCCTCAGTGACATTACAATGACAGATATAGGCCATTTTACATCAGCATATAACATGCAGAACTGTGTGGGAGAGAGTGTGGTCTCCAATGTGAACTATGGTCCATGCTTATTGGCAAAGCCTCAGGATGTGTATATCCATTGTAGGTGACGTGCCACACTAATGAAAGATGTTTATGTGGGAGTTTGTGGGAGGTGTGGGAGGTGGGGAACATGGAAATCCCTGTAATTTTTTTGTAACATTTATGTAATCTAAGCATCTTTTAAAATATTAAAAACAAAAACAAAAACAAAAACAAAACAAAGGGAAGGAGGAGAAATAAATAAATAAATCCTTAAAAAAAAGATTAGTGCTTTGATTTGACCACGTCATTAGGGTGATGCAGTTTGGGTCCCCACTCCATTATTTGTGGGTATTTAAATGGACACACAATCAAGAAGATTGGGAAAAAGATACACAGAGATGATACACAGAGGGAGTTCCATAAACATGGAAGAGAATGCTGTGGCCCCGGGAGAGAGATGAGCCATTCACCTGATAGTTTACAGCTGATCTTGTGAAGATGCCAGATCAGCTGAGCCTAGAAAGAAATGAGCCCTTCAGCCTACAGCTGAGATCAGAAAGAGCTGGTACAATGGAGCCTTAAGAGGACAAAGGAATGCTAAACCCTCAAAGACATCGCCTACCATCTTGTTTCAACATGGGGCAACTGACTTTGGGTGAGGTAGTACCTCTTATGGTACCTTGAGTTTGACTCTTTAGGGCCTTGTACCTGTGAAAATATGTCCAAATAAATACCATTTATTAAAGTAAAAAAAAAAAAAAAAAGATTACACTTGTGATAATTTCATCACATCCCCATACATCTCTCCTATTTCCTGTGCAGAAAATAGATTGATCTTGGAGGATGACAATGAATTACCATAAAGTAGACCATGGTTTACCCTAATTGCAGCCACTGTTTCATGCTATGCTATCATGTCTTGAATAAATTAACACATCCCCAGGTACATGGTATGCCACCATTGATTTGGAAAATACTTTTTAATTTATTTAGAATTTATTAATTTTCTTTAAGCTGGTAAGCCCAAAAAAACCTCTTCACCTCCTTCCCAGGGTATAACAAATCTTCAGGTCAATGTCATAATCTAGTCTGCAGGTACCTTGATACCTTTCTAGAATATATCAAACTGGTCTATTAAATTGATAATATGGTGTTTGGACCTAATGAGCCAGAAGTAGCAACTACTCTAGACTTACTGGCAACATATTTGCATATTAATGTAAGGGTAATAAATACAAAAAAATTTCAGGAAACTTTCACCTCAGTGAAATCTAGGCACGCAGTTGATGAGACAATGTCAAATTATGCCTGTTAAGGTGAAGGATAAGCTGTTATATCTGGCTGCTTTTCCAACCATAAAAGAGGCGCAATGCCTCATTGGCATCCAAGTATTTTGGAACTAACTTTTTTCTCATCTGTTTGTGCTATTCTGCCTCATTTACCAAGTAACCTAAATGGTGCTAATTATGAGTGTGGACTGAAATAAAATGAGTCTCTTTAACAGGTCCAGATTGTCATGCAAGCTGCTTTGCCACTTGGGCTATAATGATCCAGAAGATCAAATGTTGCCTAAAGTGTCAGTGGCAAATAGAAATGCTGATTTAGCCTTTCTCAAACCTTTATATGAGAAACACAGCACAGCACGTGGGATGTTGGAGCAACACTTGTATCCTCTGCAGATAATCTTCTTTTGAGAAAGAAATTTGGCCTGCCTCTGGGACTTATTAGAAACTAAATGCTTAACCCCAGGCCACCTAATTACTGTGAGACCTGAGCTCCCTGCCATGAAATGGGTATTGTCCAAAACACCAAGCCATTAAGTTGGGCTTGCACTGCAGCATTCCATCATCAAATGGAAGTGGTTTATATGAGCCTGGGCTGTAGCAGACACCAAAGGCACAAGTAAGTTCATTGAAGAAGTGGCTCAAATGCCCATGGAAACCATCCATGCCACCTTGCCTTCTCTCTCCCAGCCCAGAGCTATGGCTTTTGGGAGATATTTACAAGAAAACTTGCACCTTATTTACAGACAGTTTTGCACAATATACAGACACCACCCAAAAGCACACAGCTAGAAAACTACAGCCATTTTCTAAGACATCCATGAAGTACTATGTGAAGGGAAATTCTCCCAGGGTGTAGAATCTCAAGCAGTGTACCTGCTTGTTCATTTTGCTTGGAAGAAGAAATGCCTAGATGTGCATTTTTATACACATCCATCGGCTGTGGACAATGTTTTCACTGTGTGCTTCAGATTTTGAAGGAACATCATTTGAAAAATGGTGTCTAAATGGTCTTGGGAAGATGTATGTGGATGACTCTTAATGGACGAAAAACATGAAGATATTTGTTTCTGATATTAGTGCTATGAGAAGGTGTATTTAGCACAGGAGAACTTTATAATCAATATATAAAGTGACCAGTTCTGTGGATAACAGTCAGCCTCTTTTTTCAGCAACTCCTGTCATTGACCAAGCGTTCATGAACAAAGAGGTCATATTAGTAGAGATGGAGTTTATGCATAAGTTCAGCAACATTGTCTTCCATTCATCAAGGCTGAACTGACTAAAGCCACAACTGAGTGTCCAATCTGTCAATAGCAGAGACCAACACTCAGTGTCTGATATGTCTGTTCCACAGAGTGATCACCCTAGTACATGGTGGCAAATTGATTACATTGGACCAGTTTTATGATGGAAAGGAGGACAGCATTTTGTACATACTGCAAAAGATAAGTTCCCTAAATACTTAATTGCCTACCAAGCACATTAGGCTTCTGCCAAAACTACCATTTGTGGCCCTTAAAATGCCTTATTCACCATTATAATATTCCACAAGTATTGCTTCTGCTCCAGGAAATCACTTCACTGAAAATTAGGTGTGGCCATTTGGCCCCTGTTCATGGGATTAATTGACCTTATTATGATCTCCATAATCCTGAAGCAATCACTTTGATAGAAACATGGTATGGCTTTGTGAAGAGTCAATTACAATGTTAGAAGGGTGGCAATGCCTTGCAGGGCTGAGGAAATGTTGATCAGTGGGCTGTCTATATTCTAAAACAGTGTGTACTTTATGGTGCTGTTTCTCCCATAGCCAGGATTCGTGGGGCCAGGAATCACAGGGTGGAAATGGGAATGGCACCAATCACTATTATCTTTGTGATTCACTAGCAAAATTTGTGTTTAATTTCCCTGTGATATTAAGCTCTGCTTGCCTAATGGTTTCCAAAGGGAGGAACTCTTCCACTAGTAAATGCAACAATAATTCTATTTAACTAGAACATAAGATGACCATCTGTTCAATTTTATTTCCTCATGCCTCTCAATCAGTAATCAAAAAGGATTTATTTTACTGGATGGGATGATTGATCCTTTTAGCAAAAGGAATTGGTTTAGTAATAGGGGTGAGGAAGAGTATGTCTGGAATATAGCAAATCACTTAGGACATTTCTTAGTACTTCCATGCTCTGTGGTTAAGGTCAATGGAATAATTCAAAAACCCAATCCAGTCAGGGCAAATAATAGATCCTTCAGGAATGAAAGTTTGGGGTGCCCACCAAGCAAAAGACGCTAATGAGCTGAATTGCATGCTGAGGGTAAAGGAAACATGGAATGGGTCGTGGATGAAGGTAGTTATAAATATTATGACCATGTGATCAATTGCAGGAAGAAAGGCAGTAATTGTTGAGTATTTTTCCTTATCTTAATATGAATATATAATCTCCACTCATACTCACACACTGACATATATATATGGGGTACAATGGGTCCCCTCCCTAGGGAAAGTGCAGCCTTCAGTATGCAGCCACCTGCATGCTCCAGGACACAAGTTATAATGTAACAAACCTCCTTACAGGACAATAATTCAGATGGTGTCAGAATCTGTAATTTTCTCCAGGCTGTGCAGTTTCTTCCTACAATAAAATCACCAGATCATATGTATGTAACACTATCAGGAGCTCTGTAAAGAAATGTTTTTGTTGTGAGACACTATATATTGCCTTTCATTTTTCCACCTCTTTGTGGTGTGCTATGTGCATTTTCTGGACCACCTCCACCAGAGAGAATCTCTCCTGTCCATACATTGTAATAAATAAAACAGGTTTGATCACTGTACAAGGTGTGTTCTTTGGTCTTGCAGCCACCTCGACCTGTGCTTTCCAGAAGCTGGGTTGTAACATATGTGTGTGCAAGTATATATATATAAAACAACTATAACTATCTTTTTAAAATTACCTCCCTTACATTTTGTCCCCCCTTTTTCATAACATAAATTGTATATACTTTATGTGATAGTATTAAAGTTTCAGAGTAAGACTGAATATCATCAAGGACTCGGACACTATTCTAAGAAAATAGTGCATTATCTATTGTGGACAGGGTAGTTGTATCATGTTAGGAAGAAGTATGTCTATGTTATTGAACTCTATGTATAGGAATGCCAAATTGAGAAACAGTAGACTGGGAAAATTAATTCATGTTTCATCTTGGGTAGATTATGGTGTCCAGTTGATTTGACAAATTACTCTTGCCTGACTGTCACTCTGAAGATATTTCAAAGGTGGATGTGCATCTATAACTGGTTGATTGAATTTACAACTCATTTCATCTAAAATAAACAAAGGAGATTGTCAACAGCAATATGAGGAATGTCTTCATCCAATAATTTGAAGGTCTGGCTGAAAACCAGAACTGAGTATTTCAGAAGACAAAGAAAAAATTCTGCTGCTATTTCAGCAAGCCAGCTTCTACTGGGAAATTTAACTTCACCTTCTTGGGAGTTTCCAACTCAAAGTCTGCACTACAGAATTCAGACTTGGCAATCCCACAGTCAACTTGTGAGCCAATTTATGTAACAAAACCTTAATATATATCATGTCAGTCTGTCAAAAAAAACCTTTTTGTTTGCCAGACTTTTATGACAAATGCCAAGCCATGAGGAATTTATAGGCTCATGGTTTTAAAGGTTAGAAGTCCAAATTCAAATTATCAACAAGGTTTGTATTCTACCCAAAGTCTGTAGCTTTCATGTGCTAGCTTGCTATCATCCTCTGAATTCCTGAGCTAGTACCACAGCTTGAATATGCTCTATCTTATTGTTCCTACTGTCTTCTGGCTTCTTCCTTTCTGGCCTTCTCCAATCTCTGGCTTCCAGTGACTTTTTTTTTTTATCAAGTCCTCAGTAATATGGATTACAACCTATTCTCCTTCATTTAGGCCACTGAGCTGTGGCAAAAATATAGCCTAAGTTTCCCAGGGTGTTACTGCACTTACTCAGGAGCCCAAATTCAGGAAGACATGGGTGCATCATACAGGGAAGCTTTCATACATGAGATGGGTCCAGGGAAGCAGCTGAACCCCAAGAAATGCAATGCAGTATGCAAAAGCTTTCTTGGAAACTATAAAGAAGGAGAAAAAAAGATGGCATGGAGCTAAATGATGCAAGAACCCAAAACTCATTTATCTTAATCAGGAATATTTATGGGACTTTTTGTGCATGTATGCAGGGCCTTTGTACAAAATAATTCTGTCCCTCAGGATCACAGAGCAGCATTTCAACCAGAATTATCTGCCCTGCATACCATGTGCCTTCTAATTAAGTAAATATTCCCTTGTTCCTTGTGTAAGCTTGTAAACTAATAAATTCCACTGTGAAATCCAACTCATTTCTTATGTAAATGTATTTCCACAACCTAGCAGACTAAATAAGGTTCAACTGGGTCCAAACCATCAGACAAAAAGATTTTCACTAGATCCCTCTTAGACAAATAACTTTCCAATCTTAATTAAAACACAGCACAATGGAGTATTCTGGAGAGAGAGCAAATTCTGCTCCCTTGTTTTGGTCATTTCTAGGATTATTTTCTGTTCATGAAAATTTGTTTACACTTATGATCTATATACTTATCTATATGTATAACATCTTCAATAAAACTTTCAAAGGGAAAAACCTCATGTTGTTGTATATTTTAATATAAATTCCATAAATCCTTGTTTTTTTATCTTTTTTTTCATAAATCCTTGTTATATAAATGATCTTTGAATCAGTCTTAACATTCCACTGATACTCCTCTTAATGAAATAGCAAGTAAATTTTTACCATGTATTTATTTTATATTTATTTGAGTCAAGTTTTTTAATATTTTGAAATTACATTTTAGTTCTATTTCTTTCAAATTACTATAACTCTTTCTCATTTTCAAATTATTTTTTCTTCAAATCTGCCGTTTCATTTTTTTTTCCCCTTGACTGTGCTTTCTATGGTGATTAATCACTCTGGTATTTTCTGAACTATTCTACATTTGTTTCTTTTACTTCTAGTTTATTTCTGATTTCTGTGACTCACATCTTCCTGATGTCTAAACGTCTAATTACTGATAAAGGTGAAATAAAGCAATGTACACAAAATTAGATTCCTGTAGCAGGGGCTCAATAAATGATAACTTTACTAATCTCCTCCTTTGCAAAATTTGTTGTTTCAATGTTGAGTCCAAGTTATCTGGAGTTTTCTGCTTTCTATTAAATTGATATATATGTAAACTGCTCTAAAACATTTCTAAATATTTATTCATTATTCTTAAATACATCAAGAATCATAGACTCTTTCTCTTTGTAAATTCCAAGTCCATTGAATATGTGCTAATATTGATTTGGTCATACCTAATATAACTTTTCTTTTGGCATCTAGGGTAAATATTCAGGTACATGATTGAACTGATGTCAAGAAGTGTTTTGCAAGATTGACCAGGAGTTGATAATTTGGGGACTGGGTTCATTAAACACCATTCACTTAAAAAAAAAAAAAAAAAAAAAAAAAAAAAAGAAGTGTTTTGGTGTTGATATTTTTCTTGTGAGTACTAACCACTTTTAAAGAATAATAAATTGGTTTCTTCATAATGATAAAATATTTTACTTTATTTGTAGAAGCTTGATATTGTTTATGAATTCCAAAAATAGATATTGGATTATGTTTGTAAACTGGTCTGTTCCACTGGACATATCAGATTATATTGGATTCAGAGGCTTTACTTTTACTTGATTAAATAATGATTAAGGCTTTGATTGGGCCATGTCAGTAAGATTTTGAGTCCCCACCCCCTTAGTGGGTGGGGATTCACAGAGAAATGGCACTGCAGAGAATGTAGGTTGGAATTTTAATGCTAAAACCCTGGGAAATAAAGACACAGAGAAGCAGATATGTGAGGAAACAAAGAAAACTCCATTAGACATGGCAGAGGCCCTGGGAAGAGAGATGAACCATTCACCTGACAGTTTAGAGTTGACCTTGTGGAGAGAGCAGAGCAACTGGTCCCAGAGAAAAACAAGCCCCAGGAAAGAGATGACACTTATCCCAGCCTACAGCTGATATTGGAAGAAGCTGTGACCATGGAGCCTTAAGAAGAAAAGGAAGCCCAAACCCTTGCAGACATCGGCAGACTTCTTGCTCCAACATGTGGCAACAGACCTTGGTGAGGGAAGTACCTTATACTTTATGGCCTGGTAACTGTAAACTTCTACCCCAAACAAATATTTTATAAAGCCAACAAATTTCTGGTATTTTGCATCAGCACCCCTTTGGCTGGCAAATATGTTATTCCTTTCAATTCTTTTGCCACATCTACATAAATACTTTTATCTCAACCTCCCTTCAGATAACATTTATGACAACCCCTCCCTCATGCAACTTTTAAAATTACATAAGAAAATCATTGAGCTTTCCCAATCAAGTCATAACATATTAACATATTATTTAATTAAAAGAAAAATTTTTGTGTCTTATATTGTTAGAATCACTCAAAAAGTTCAAATAATTAGAATAGGTGGCTTAGGGTTCTAATTTTTATTGTGTTTTTTTAAAAATAATTCCAATACAAAGTCATGTTTCTCTAGGGAAACAGAAATGAGAGGAGATATCTTTAAATATTATAAGATTTTCTAAAATTATCTCACAAAGCTTTGGAGAATCAGGTGTACTAATTCCGTAGGGCAGGTTACAAGCTGGGAAATCTTATGAGTGCTTTCAAAGAATTCCCCAGGTAAAGCTGGTTGGCTTAAGTAGAGGTGGAAATTCTCTCTTCTCACTGATTAAATGATTACTCTCCCTTTAAAGCCTTCAACTGATTGAATGAGATGATCTCTCATTGCTTAAGGCAATCTCTTCAGTTGATTGAAGAAATCATCAGCCATAGATGCAATTAACTTAGTGATGATTGCAGTCCACAAAATGATTTCAGAGTGACATTTATTCCAGTGCTTTTTTCACCAACAACCCAGTACCATTACCGGGCTAAGCTGACATGTGAGCCTACCATCACAACAGACTTCAACCTAAAATCTGCCTTTTGACACCTTGTTTGAGCATTTCTCTTTTCCTCTGCCTTTAGTCTTTTCACAAATTCAATGAAAATGTTTTAGCCTGATATTGGCAATTCTTCTAAGTAATCTTGACATTATGTTACCAGTGCACTCTTGGATGGGGCTTCCATTCCCATCCATCATTATTCTACTCCAAAATGTTTTTCCTCTTACTGATGGGATCCATGTAGATATAGCAAAATGGGAAGCTTGAATAACATTGAAAATGTAAATATTTTCAAGAGTATTATTTGCAGAAGGCTATGTTACTTAAAGACTGTGTCAAAAGACTGTTCCTGTGGGGTGAACAATAGAAAAGTACCTGTATTAAATAACTAATAAAAATAGAAAAGTACCTGTATTAAATAACTAATAAAACCTAGCTTCCAATCTAGTGCTATCTAAGGGATAATACATGAAACTTTGAATTTGACATAGGTAACTCAATGACTTTTAATTTATTTAATTATAGGGCTATCAAGGAAAGATTTTTATCTTATTCTTTCTAAATTTCATTTTTCTTCCCTTTTTACTCCTAAATATTGTCTCAAATCTAAGTGTGAAGACTGTTTTTTTTTCATTTTCACGGTAATATTTAATTACTTTTCCCTGTGGCTACTTTAGTTATGATTTAGAGCATAGTTATTTAGTTGTTAGTTCCCTGAATCCACAATTAACAATGCATAAACAAGAGTAATGCATCAGAAGAAAATAATTTCTTTTTTATTTTTCATAACAATTCTTACCATTCCTACCAAAGTGTTTGAAGGGAATAGAAAACCTTATGGGCTTTCAAGAAATTAAGCTCCATAAACAATAAAATGTGTAACTATTAAGCTATCAAAAGTCAAAATATTGCTAAGTATTTAAGAAAGAAATGTGAATGAAATATTAAATTTCATAAAATTTTAAATTCAATCATAATGAATCTTCCCAATAAATATTTTGATTAATTCTTTTAGCAAAACCCAAGAATACATAAGGCAACCGGTAAGTTTTTTGATTAGCTCACAAAATACTATAATATATGAGGTTGTGGCTGTCATGGCCAACTTAATTCAGATAGTCTATATTCAAATATTTTTTAAAGATTAAATATTACTAATACAATTTGTCCATCAACATTCATTCCAATCTTCTTAGATAATTATTAATAGCTGCATTCTACAGGGAAGGAGATTCTGACAATTTGTTTTCTGTAATTGCTGAAATGTATAATTTCTGTATATTTTCTTCATAGTCTTCCAGATAGATCATAAAAACAAAGAGGACAAAGAACTTTTATGATTGTTATATTGTGTACACAGTATCTGTTACATTGTAGTTATTCAATTAAAAATTATTGAATAAATGAATTAAATGCAGTGGCATAGTGACCAAAGCACATGTACTATTTAATTGCTTCCCACAAATGCAGAAACTCTGAATAATAGATCTATAATAGATTTATTTGATCATTTGAAATTACAAGAACAAGACTTGAAACTTTCTTTCCCATCATCAATGAGTCATTTATAAAAATTATTATAATTAATCCATAACTTTGAATATATTTTTAAAGTTTTAATTAAGTTAAATTACCTAAAAAATAAATACATTTAAAATTAATGTTCAAAAGTTTTAAACATTAATTTCCATTTGAAAATTAAAAATAAAATTAAAATATGACATTAAGTTTTATTGGTCAAAAATATAAAAAACAATGAATTTAACCTAAATATTGGAGAAATAAAGTGATAAAACTAGAATAACACTTACTTAAAAGCAAATAAAACTGAATTATATTTATGAAAAAAAGAATAAAGATAGTAATCTTTTAATAAGCCAAAAAAAAAAAAAATGGAAAAGAAAAAGAGAGTTGTAAAGAGTACAGGGAATAAAAAATGAAAAAATTGTTTCAAACCATATCATCAATTAGATTGGAAAAAATTCAAAATATTTTGTCATATTTTGGTTTCTGCCATGACATTGTAAGTGGTACAAGAATTCTCCTGCCATCATAAACAACTTTAAACCTGAACAAAAGACAGATGAAAACTGTTTTCAGGCTTTGGATACACACATAACATATCAGTTATCCATGAGACAAAGGAAATACATGAGAAGGGGCTCATGTTTAGCCTACCTTTCTGTACTGCTTACTGGCTTAGAGATTCAGAGACTAAGCAAAGTATAAAGGTCTTGCATTGCTGAAGAGGCAGAGATTGGAGTTTCCATTATTGAAGAAGTTGGAATAGATAAAATAGGTATAAAAATGAGATGCCCAAATATCAGTCCTGGGATTCTCTGTGAGCTTTTGGCTGAAGACTAAGCTGCATATGCACTGATGGAGATTCAACAGGCCAAGAGAGGCTGCTGCAGGGCTGAGACCAGTACATTCATACCAGGGTTCACTAAGGGCTGGAAGAAGCTGGATTTATGATGAAGCCAGTATGATAAATAACTTTTATTAACTCATGCTTGAAGTTAACGCAAAAAAAAAACAAAAAAATAATAAAAATTAAAAAAAAAAACAACAAAAACACACACACACACAAAATAATGCATTTGAAGTATGGACAATATTCTGTAGTAAATACCATACCCTGAGTTTAAGGAAAAAATTAAAGATATCATCCATAACAAATAATAGCAAAAAGTCTGGGAGTTTCAAAATTTATTGCCAGCCAGAACCAACTTAGGCACCCCTTATCAAAAAAAAAAAAAAAAAAAAAAAAATCGAGGCTCCCTACAATGCATCATTCACCAAGTAGAGTATAATGTTTAAAAAATAATAATATTATAAAATATTATATTTTATATTATTTTAAAATAATATTTTAAAAGTGTAAAAATATGAGTCACATTAATGAAAAAAAAAAGTTAGTAGAAAGAGATTATAAGATGAACACATAATGTGAATTAGCAGCCAGTTTTAAACATATGCTTAAATGACTCAAGGAAAGATGATCCAAAGAGGAAATATATGAGATATTACAGCAGAAAAGTTCAGTCCAAAATAAAATGAACTACATAGAAATTCTAGAAAGGAAAAGCAAAATATCTGATAAATAAAAATTTTCCAGAGGGACTCAACAGAAGTTTGGAGGCTATCAAAGGGAGTATCAGTAAACTTGAAACCAGATCAATAAATGTTTTCCAATCTGAGAAGCTAAGCTAAAACAATAACAATAACAACAACAACAAAAAAGGTTTACATACAATAACAGAGCCTACATTGTGGCTGAAATTTTATAAGATTTGTAGAAAGACATCAATTTACAAATCTAAGAATTTCTGACCATCCAAAACAACATAAATGCTATATGCAAACAAATCCACCTTCATAGAAGCAGTTCATTATCAAGCTACATAAAATGAAAGACACAAAGAACACTTCAACACAGCCAGGGTGAGGCTGGAAGTACACATAACTTGCCAAGATGGGGAAGGAAGGAAGGATGCTTTGGGGAAGTGGATAGCAGAAAACATATTAATCATGGCTGGTTTCCCAAAAGAAACAATAACACCAGAAGGAAAAGAAATGTAGAAAGTATGAGAAGGTAAAAAGAAAAATAATTCTATATTGTGACAGTTTGAAGTTTTTTATGAATGCTCTCCCCCCCAAAAAAAAAAAGACTATGTTTTTTAACCAATCTATTCCTATTCATGTGAGGCCATTTTGATTGGACTACCTCAGTGAGGCATGACTCAGGTTGAGTCTCTGCCCTCTTGCTGTGTCTGTATATAAATGGAGACCCTGAGAGAGACACACAGGAAAAAGGAGCTCTGCCATTTTTTATCCTGATTTATATGATTGGACTGGAGGATTATTAGCAGCCAGTGCTTTAGCATGTAGACCCAAACAGGCTGGGCCATGGAGCAGCTCAAGGCTGAGGAGATGAGCCAAATGGTATGCTTGATAGCCCATAGCTGAACTTAGAAAGAAAGCAGAGTAGCCAAGACTGAGAGAGGAGGCCAGGAAAGAGACAAGCCCTATGCCTGGTCACCCACAGCTGGGCTCTGTGAGATGGTGAGCCCAGAGGGGACCTCTTCAGAGACTGGTCACCACCCTGATTTACCATGTGTCAGGACACCAAGATCACCAGTAGCTGACTTTAGTAAGAAAGCATCTCTGCTGATGCCTTGATTTGGACATATCATGGTCTTGGAACTGTAAGCTTTTACCCTAAATAAAATTCCCATTTTAAAAGCCAACTCATTTATGGCACCATGCATCAGCAGCTCCCTGGAAACTAAGACATATATCTGCTGAAAATATATGTGAAAATCAAGTGTGATATGGAGACATTTAAGCAGACAGGATCATCCCACCCACCATATCCATGGGATATAAGCCCTCTCTCACTTGGAGGTGGAGTGGACATCACCATCCCAGTCCCCTCAGGATTGGGGGAAGAACTATGGACTAGAGTGGACTTAATGGTATTCTGTTGTACACCTATGGTGATTCTAGCAATGGAAGAAATTATAACAGTGAAGTGGAGCCGGTGGCCACTGGAAACTTTTGGGGCAGGGAGGGGATGTGCAGTTGAAATACAGGTTTATTTTCGGGACTTGGAAGTTGTCCTGAGTGCCGTTGTGGCAACGGATGTAGGCCATTTTAAATCAGCACACACCATTCAGAACTGTGGGGGAGAGAGTGTGGTCTACGATGTGAACTGTGGTGTATGGTTGATGGCAAGGCCCCAGGATGTGTAAGTCCATTGAGGGTAATGGGCCACACTTGTAGGAGATGTTTGTGTGGGATGTGGTGGGAGGTGTGGGAGGTGGGGTACATGGGAATCCCTGTAGGTTCCGTGTAATATTTAGGTAATCTAAGCACGTCTTACAAAAAATCTATATATGTATAAATAACATTTTTGTAAGCAAATGCACATTTATGCATATATATTTATATATCATTTTACAAATATTGGCATGTATTGTGAAAAATTTGATTTTTACCCACAATAAAAATTAATTAATTAAAAAAAAAGTTAAATGAAAACTCAGAACATTTATAGCCAAAAATCCTGTATTATAAGGAAATCAAACAGAATTTATATACCCTATAGAAAATGATACCAGAGAAAACATTGAATCTACAAAAATAAATGAAGAGTGAAAGGCATGGGAAATATTTGAAATTTTGTAAAAGACAAATGTGCACCACAAAATAATAACATTTTATTTTCAGGATTGTAACACATATAGATTTAAAATATACATGAACAACAGTTAAAATTACAAGGAGCAAAGGAAATTAGAAATTTTTAGGGTTCTTATATTTTTTTAAATGATATAATATTTGCTATTTTTAATAGGAAAGTTGTAGATTTAGAGAAAAATCATTCAAAAAATATAAAGAAAATATATACTCCCTCACAAACACAATTTCTCTATTGTTCACACTTTCCAGCAATGTGAAGCTTTCATTCTAATTGTGGAAACAATATTATTATAAATAAAATGTTAACTGTAGTCCATAAATCATATTAGGGTATGCTGTGGTGTTGTACAGTTCTATATTTTTTAAAAATTTTATTATGTAACATATATAGAACCTCAATTTTTTCATTTTAACCATTTGTAAATACAGAAATCAATGGTGTTAATATTCAACTTTTTGTGCCACCATTATCACCATCCAATGGCAAAACTTTTCCATCAACTTGAACAGAAACTCTATAGCAATTAAGCATTAACTCCCCATTCCCTATTCTTGGTAACTTATATTCTCATTTCTGAATCTAACAATTTGCATACTCTAATTATTTCTTATCAATAAAATTGTACAATATTTGTCCTCTTGGCTCTTGCTTATTTCACTTAAACTGACGTCCTAACATCTTGCATGCTGTTGCATGTTTGAGAATGTCATTCCTTTTTATGGTGGTCTAAAATTCATTTTTTGTATATACTACCTTCTACATATCCTTTCATGTGGGAGCAACATTTAGTTTGCTTCCATCTTTTGGCAGTGTGAATAATAAAACTTTGAACATTGGTCTGCAAATATGTGTTTGATTCTTGATTTCTGATCTTTAGGGTATTTCCCAAGAGGTGTAATTGCCAAGTTATATGGTAATTCTATACCAAACATTCTGATGAAGCTACAAACTGTTTTTCACAGCAGCTATACCAGCATCATTTTATATTCCCACCATCAATGAAAATGTATTCCCATTTCTCCACACGATCTCAAACACTTGTTAATAACTATTTTTCATAGAAAGACTTCTAATGAATATGAAATGGTATATCACTGTCAATTTGCATTTCCCTAATGGTATTGTGCACAATTTCATGTGCTCATTGACCATTTATACATTTTCTTTGGAAAAAGATCTATTAAAGTTTTACCCAATTATTAATTCTGTTGTCTTTGTGTTGTAGAGTTGTGGGATTACTTATACATTCTTGATAATAAATCCATATCTGGTACATAATTTTCAAATATTGTATATCATTCTGAAGGGTATTTTTCACACTTTAATGCTAAAGTACTTTGAAACACAAAAGTTTTTAATTTTGATTAAGTTTTATTAATTTGTTTTTTCTCTTTTGTTCCTGGCCTTGGGTATAAAGGCAAAGGAAGCATTGTCTAAGATCCTATAGAAGTTACATTTTGTTTCTCTCTAGGAGTTTGTCTTGTTTTCCTGGCTGCTAAAGCAAATACTATTAAATGGCTTGGCTTAAACAATGCAAATTAATGGGTTAACAGTTTTGACACAGACAGAAATCCAAAATCAGTGTGTCAGAAAGTTGATTCTTTCTCCCCAAAGACTGTAGTGTTTAGGTATGGGTTCTAGTGATCCTTAATCCTTGGCTTTTCTGCCACATGAAAATGCATGTGGTGATGGTATTCGCCTTTACCCTCAGGGTCCCTTAGATTTCCAGCTTCTTCTGTGGCTTTCTCTATAGATCTGAATTTCATTCTGCTTATAAAGGATTACTGTACTTATTAGATTACAGCCCAAACTTTCTCAATTGGCAACACCTTAACTAAAAACATATTCAAAATTTCCTTTTTAAAATGGAATCACACCCACAATAATGGATTTAGATTAAGAACATAATTTAGGGGGTACATAATTTAATCCACAAAAGTTTTTATTTCTTTATATTTAGTTATTTAATCTATTTTGAGTTAAAATTTGCATATTGTGAGAGGCAAGGATTCACATTAATTCATTTGCATATAGATATCTAGTATTCCCAAAGCCTTATGTTGAAGAGAGAATTATTTCCCCATTGAGTGGATTTGGCACCCTTCTAAAAATTAATTGACCATAGACATGAAGGTTTCTTTCTGAACACCCATTTCAATGCTATTGGTCTACATATCTGTCCTTGTGCCACTGTCATGCTGCTTTGTTTACTGTACCCTTGCAATAATTTTTTAAAATGATTTTATTTTTTAAAAGATACTTAGATTACATAAATGTTATACAAAAATTGTAGGGATTCCCATATGCCCCACCTCCCTCTCCTCACACAACTTTCCACATAAACATCCTTCATTAGTGTGGCACAACACCTGCAATAGATATATACATCTTGGGGCTTTGCCACTAAGCATGGACCATAGTTCACATTGAAGACCACACTCTCTTCCACACAGTTCTGCATATTATATAATGATATAAAATGGCCTATATCTGTCATTGCAATGTCATTCAGGATAATTCCCATGTCTCGAAAAAGCCCCTGTATTACAACTGCTTTTCCCTCTCCTTGCTCCTAAAGCATCTGATGGCCACTGGCTCCACATTAATGTTGTAATTACTTTCACTGCATGAATCACAATATGTCTATAGCAGAATACCAGTAAGTCCACTCTAGTCCATAGCTCTTCCCCCAGTCTTAAGGAGTCTGAGATGGTGATGCCCACTCTATCTCATGGACAAGATGGATGGGATTATCCTGACTGCAGTTGCAGATGCTCTCCTTTCCCTGGGATGACTGTTGTCCATCATCATCTCTCTACCAGGTGTCCAGGGTGAGTCCACCTTGCAATAAATTTTAAGATTGGGAAGAGTTAGTGCTCCATCATTCTACTTCTTTATCAAGATGCTATTGGCTATTTGGGATTTTACCATTTCATACTTATTTGATGATTGTCTTTTCTCTTTCTAATAAGATGTCGGTTGGAATGTTAATATTTATTTCATTGAATCTATAAATCACTTTGCATAGAATTAACATCTTAAGAATGTTTAGTTTTCAAATACATGAACATGGAATATCCTTCCATTTATTTAGGGTTTTTTGAGTACTTTAAGCAATGTTTAGCAGTTTTCGGTGTATAAGTCATTTAAACTTTTGGCTAAAATTAATCCTAATTATTTGATTTTTTTACAGTTGTTCTACAAGATGGAATACCATATGTAATATTATTTTTGATTTCCTCTTAAAAATTTTCATTACTAAAGTGTAGAAACATCACTGATTTATTTTCATTGACGTTGTACCCTCCACTTTCCTGAATTAGTTATTAGCTCTCAGCTTTTTTGTGGCTATTTGAGAAATATATCTATTTAGGATCATGTCATCTGAAAACAGGAGAAGTTTTATATTTTCTTAGGAAAATGAGATTTCTTTCATTTCTCTTTCTTGCTTAATTATTCTGGCTAGACCTGACACTCCAATGATGAGTAATATTGGTAATAGTAGGCATCCTAGTCTTGACCCTGAATATGATATTAACTGTGGAACTTTCATATATGTCCTATATAATTTTGATTAATTTCATACACTTCTTAGTTTTATAGATGAAATATTCACACAGGATATTGGTCCATAATAATATGATATCTTTATCTGGTTTTGGTATTAAGGTGATGCTCACCACAAAGAAAGATTTAGGAAGTGTATTCTCTGATTCTATTTTTTAAAAGAATATCAGTTAAATTGGTGTTTTGGAATGTTTTGTTATTTCACCAGTGTACTTATCTGGTCCTATGATTTCCTTTGTTGGGGGGGGGGTTTGGTCTGCTGAGACCTTCTATTTCATCTTGAGTCAGTTTAGGTAGTTTATATGTTTCTGGGAATTTGTTTATTTCATCTAGTTTATCTATTTCATTGGGGCACAATTGTTCAATGTATCCTCTTTTGCTATCTGCTATCTTTTTTTTACTGTATCAGTCTATGATAATGCCCCTCTTTCATTTCTGATATTAGTTATTTCTGCCTCTCTTTGTTTTTATTAATCTAGCTAGACTTTTGTTGATTTTATAGAAATTTACAAGGAAAAATCTTTTGGTTTCATTGATTGTTTCTTTGTATTTTTATTTTCTACTTAATTTATCTCCACTGTTGCCAGATTTTGCCTAGGTTCTTCACTGTGCTGCAGAAATGAATTTCAAGCACATACCACATTGATTAGGCCAGTAATTTGTTAAGATGGGGAAAGAAAAGAAATGGGAGAAAATAACAGATCATAGGTCCTAGGTAGAGAGGAAGGGGCAGGAGAGTGATAAAGAGGACTGATTTACAGATTACAATTTCCCATTATAAATTATAAATGACAAGGTTTTACTTGTGAATTGATCCATGTAGGTGTGGGGGCACAGCAAGAGCAGGGCACAGAAGGCAACAAAGACAGAGAGAGAGAGAGAGAGAGAGAGAGAGAGAGAGAGAGAGAGAGAGA